>JAXQGL010000042.1:0-447337 GCA_037039815.1 Umbelopsis sp. M5902
CAGCACCCGAAGAAGAGTAATCACCCCTGCTACTGCTCCCGGCGTAGCGCCTCCGGGCATGTAGCCTACTTGCCGCGCGACACGTTGGTGACTGCCTTTTCGAAGGATAGAGATTATTTGACATTTCCCAACTTAATTTTTTTCATCTTCCTTGTGCTTTGATGGTTTTATGAAACCCTGGTCAGCCAATTGCCTCGCGGTGCAGGCTCTATAGACCACCAATCAGCATACTCTTTCACCTAGGGTAAGCGAGCAGCTTCTCTGACGGGAACCAAATTTTTTACATAGTCCAAATGGCCTTGTATCTAATATACCGTATTCTAGAGAGCTTCTCTACCATATACACCACCCTCAAAGACAATAAAACATACCATGTGTCTTCCCTTTACTTGACTTCCCATGTCTGGTAAAAGAAAATTGCCGAATTTCAACATTTTTGTGTTGCCATTCGACATCTCGACATTACAGTCGAGACCAGAAACCGAATGCCCTGCTTGCCTCCTAACAGACATGCTCTCGCCTGTTGCAGCCACACCGTCTTCATCCGCTTTCACCATATGCACCAGTTGCGGCATTCGCATCGCCCTCAGCAGCGCCCCTGCCACTCCCGAACCTATGAGTGACACCACCCAGCCCGCCGACTGGCAGGAACAATTTATGGGCCTCGTCGCTCGCGTTGATGGCCATGACCAGGTCCTAGCTGAGCTGGCAGCTCTAAGGAAGGAGCTTGCCTCCACCAACAAAGCACTCGACTCTGTCAACAGAGAGAACCAAAAGCTCAGAGCTGAACTAGCGGCCCTTAAAGCCACCCCTACCGAACAACAATAACAGCAATCACGTCAGGTACTGCCACGTCAACCCCGGGCTCCCCAGCAACCACCGACGGTAGTACATGCTACCAAAACCTCGACCACAACCACAACCGCCACCCCGACCACCTGGGCACAGCGGACCACCGCAGGCACAAAGAGAAAACCCAATGCTCGAAAGATAGCAGCCGAACTCAGGCCGTTCGTCCAAAGTACTGGCCCACAGGGATATGACTTTGTGTATATCGTCAAGCTACGGAAGCTGAAACGCTCCGAGATTCGCTCTCGTCTACGCAGTGCTGGTGTGGAGACGGCCAGACTGTTAGACATNCCCACTCTTACAGAGCTCCTGGCCAAGTTCAAAATAGGAACAATCGACAGCTTTGATCCTCTGGATCCAAAGCATGTCGCTGATCCTAATTACGCCTCCCTTGGCACTGAAGAGCGCCGCCGCGTTGCAGTAGATCTGCATCGCAAACGCCTCGTCTAAGGCCTTGAGATGATGCGAGAACATGTTGTCCCCACTGTCGCCCGCTCCTACGTGGAGATTGGGTGGATAGCCGATACCGACGTCCCCACTACCAGCTCCAAGAAACTCGTACCGGCGACGATGGTTTCCCTCTGGAGACCATCCCGACGATATGATGGCTGATGACGCTTTCGACGAAAAATGTCTGTAAGCCTAGGACTGCAGAGCGTCAATGCCCTGCAGAGGACGACCATTGACGACGCCCTACAACACTTCACCAATGTACATAACGGCCAATGAGGCGAACAACGATAATCACAAAGATCCCAAACTACAGAGGTTAGTCCAGCTGTACGACCAGAGCAGCGTGGTGTGCTACCTTCGAAGCCTCTGCTTCGCAGTCCTACACCTCACCATGCCCTACGCTGATGCCTCGCGCCGCTACAGGCCCGTCCAGGCACGCACTGCCAAGGTGACCGCCGCCGCTCTCCGCCAATTCCAAGAGGACAATGGGCCCTAGGGATATGAATATGTATATCTGCCGTCCCGCCACAAACCCTCTCGTCAAACTATTCGACAGAAGCTTCGTCGACTCGGATTCGAGACCAATCGGATCCTGGATATCTACTCCCTGCTCGCGGAGTCGTTGCCCTATTGGTGCACCTCCAGTACCTACCCGACATCAAGGCCAAACTATGTGACATTAAGTTAACGGCAATTGACGCCTTCAACCCCCTGGACCCCAAGCATCTGAACGACCCTCAATATGAGAACCAGTCCACTGCCGCACAGAGTGTGTCATGGAAGGGATCCATAACGAGCGTATGCTCCATGCTCTGGAACACATTGAACACCCCAAGTCGTACTCTGTCGGCCGTTCCTTCGTTGAGAAGGGATGGATTACCGACACCGAATCACAACGGGTGACCCGTAAACAGGAGACTGACAACTTCCGCCACAAGCGTAGTCGTACCACTCGTAAGGACAACTATCGCTCTGATAACGAGATGGAACAGTCCGTGGAAAGTGACTCATGAATCTGAACATTGGTTTGTTTAACGCTCGAGGCCTCGCAACAAATGCTGTTGATGACCTCTTGTCGTACTGCCAAGACATCTAACTCCTTTTTGTCACTGAAATCTGGCTCCCTACAACTAGACCACTCCTTCCAACAACTTGGATTAAACACCATTGCCATGCAGTCCCAAACACCAATGACATCCGACTCTCTGCTGGCATTAGTCTCCTCATTCACTGTCCTTCCCGTATACGTTTAACCGTCTTTCCTTAGTTCGTCATACCTACTGCTTGCAACAGTAGGTAATTCTTCAGTATTTCCCAACTTTGCCTTTTCCATCTTTCCTGTACTTTGATGGTTGTTTGAAACCCCTGGTTGAGCCAATTGCCTTCGCGGCGCGGGCTCTATAGACCACCAATAAACATAATTCTTATCTGAACTAAGCGAGCAGCTTCACCGTGTTACTCACTAGCTCTCACAGCTATTTCGGAACCGGAAGAGTTCTGACCCCAAGAATTGGCCGTCGCTTTATTGACATGGCATTGGTTATAGTTATACTTATGATTCTACTCTAGTACCTTCCTGATTACTCGTTGATGGTTCTTCTAACGGTATTCCAGCACTTTTGTTTTCTAGCCCTTCTTACAACTGCGTTTGTGTAACTTATCTATGTTTCATGCCAGTTACCTACTACTTCCTATTTCTCTGCTGCTGCCCATCGAGTGTTTTCTCTGTTCCTAGGCGGAATGGGTGGCCGAAATTTATCTTTTTGGGATTCCTCTCAATGTCTCTTCTCTCCTTGTCGGTTGGTTTAACGTTTGATCCACTTCGCTGCGTATCTAGTTGCAGTGGGAGTGTTGCGGGTCAATGCCGCGGAGACATATATGGTACAATTATTCTAGCTCCAGGGTGATGCTGACGGTTGTATCATGCCTTTTTCTAGTACCTCTCGTAGCTGTATTCGCAATGTCTCCAATTTCTTACGCGACATCCAATATATCGTGCCACGAATGGGAGAACAATTGCCAGTGTCAATATGTTAGGTCATCAATAGCATTTACTGCGAGGATCGGAGCGTTGAATAATCAACGTTCACATTCATAAGTCGCTTAACGGACAGGTCTGTCTCGTTATCAGATTAGAACTCTACTCCGTTGACGAAGTACAGTTTCACGAAACTCTTGTCCAACAGTAAAACATTCCATAGCAATCTCATTAGCCCTGGTTGCCTCACTTAGAAAATCAAATCTTAGATGTCTTTCTTTACATCTTCTTCGGATCTCACATCGAACTTCTTGGAACGGAAAACAGCCGCTGTGATACCATCATTTACAGGTACGCTAGCCATAGTTGCGATGCGTGATGTTTCCAGATCAACCTCTTCGATCACCAACTCATTTACAGGTAGTTCAAGATCTTCGGTATCTGGAAACGTGGAAGGTTGAAATTTTAGCTAAGCACTCGTCTTACGTTAACTCCAATATTTCAAACTTACTGAACAATGGCTCAGGCTTGTCTGATATCATCAGTGGTTCACCGTCCATGTTTCTGTTCCACTCTTGTCTCCAACACCTTGCCAGTTGAGCCGCGATTGTCTCTCCTCAGCAAGGTGCAATCCACAAGTCTTCCTTGCTAGTGGTTCGGCTACGCTTGGTGTGAAACTCGTCAGCCTGCTGCTTGCGAGTGACCCGTTGAAGTTTGGCGGTGGTGATCCATCCCTTCTCAACTAAGGAACGGCCGACGGAGTAGTAACGTGGGCCACCAATGTGCTGGAGGGTGCACATCATCCTGTCAATTGCATACCGGCCATAGCACACTCGCGGGCCACGTAGAAAGATAGAGGTCCAGGATACAGTTGGTCTCGATACCGGATAAAAAATGTGGGACTTGCTCCAAGCATAATGATTACGTCTCTATTACGATCCTCAATGCTTTGACGAACATCGCAGTCAGCGCATTCCGGATCTGTTCTACAGATAAAGCTCTAGCCAGACCATGGTAATTATCAGATTCTAAGTCGAGACAATGACCTATTTACCGAGTATATGAATATGAATACCATGTATCTCCGAAGACTGATGTTGGTGTTCTGTCATCGATATCCAAGTTGCGTGGTATGTTTACATAGACAAAGCGCGGTTTACAGTGCGCTTTGTAACACGTAAGCCGTACTACAGGAGCGAAAACGCAACAACAGCTTCCCAGACTGTCCTTATGATAATAAATCGAATTATCACCGATGAATATATTGAAGTTGCAATATGCCGTCGTATGGCCACGTCGATTTGCTTGGCGTCATGCACGCTTGCACCCTCTCCTTCGGTATCAAGCATGTAGTTAAAGCGTGGTATACTTGTGTCCTTGTTAAAGAGTCTGAACGAAATTTTTAAGTCCATGCGACAAATTTCATCAAATATCTACATGAGCATTTCATTTTCATCGTAGTAAGAGTGGAGCGTTTGCAGCACAGTTGGCCTTTCGAAGTTTCTTGTTGTTATGTGGGATGGATCATCAGGAACCACACCAAAGTATGTTGAAATACAAAATGATGGGATTTTCTGGAATACGATGCTGCTGCATAGCAATGATTTTTTTTTAACATTTTCCGATTTGTTGACGCGCAATAGCTTCTGATTTCCCGGCTTGACTTGGCTGCGCGTAAAAAATGTGAAGACACTCCGGGAATCCTCCAGAAAGTGTCTGGGGATGTGGAGTATTGCTGCGACAACAAAGATGGCATGGTCACCAAGACAGGTTGCAGCAAGTTTGACCAATGAGAATCCTACATCCTCGTCGCTTCAATGTAATACTGCCTGGGAAACATGCAGTTTTCACCGTCGGACGTAGCGTGCACATCAAGATGGTGCTCAGGGAAAACCAACCAGCCCGCGACATGCTTTGTGCTCACAATTGGCCAAGTAAATCACGTGCAGGGTATATAATGTCCAAGTCGAGACTGCTCCCTTCGCGCCTATGGTATTCTGAATCTCGGTATGTACGCAAACTCCTACCTCCTGTGGGCCGATGTTGGTTTGGAAGGCTTTTGCGGCCACAGCAGCTCTGTGACGATATATGAGAGCCCACCGGCGTAATAAAGTACAGATCTTTCTATCTCATTATCCCGGTTCTCAAATAATTGAGAGCAACATTGGTTTGGTCTTCAACACGATCAAACAAGACAGAACACGGCAAGTAAAATTTTCAATAACAGGCGCAAAACAAGAAACAACTGTAGAAGAATAAATGGCTCAGCTAGAACAGTGAGATTGAAAATTAAGGTAGGGCCATAGCATATCAGTTGTGAATCAAGGACGCGGTGATAGCTAAATTAAATAAAGACCGACATACACGTTTGAGTACACGTTTGAGTATTGGTAATTTAGCAGTATTCTCCATTTTAATCACTTGGGCTTTCGATCAAATGTGGAATCGGAAACCAAAAGTGTGCAAATTTGATTGCTGTGGCTGAAATATATAATAAAAAGTTGAGGGGGGCTTTTTGCAGAACTAGGAAGCCGCAGGGCTCAAAAAGATATTCTGGGCGGGCTGCCTGGGACTTTTTGCGAACATGACAAATACCGTTTGCACAAACATTGTCCAAGCCCTGGAAGAAACATATTTTTTAACTTTACTTGGGGCTTTTATGCTTTTTTGTCCCTTTTTTTTTTATATATTTAGCACAAGCTCATTCTCTTGTGCACCGTTTATGATTGACTGGCCGACGTTCCGGCCACGCTCCATCGCCACCCAAAAGAACTATTATTAAAAAACTCAGATTCATGGTTAACCAGCCCTTGTCCTCCTCAGACTGTGGGTCAACTTAAACGCCTACCCATTCCAGAGCAATATTGCCTTCTAAACTTTGATTAACAACCGCCTCAAGCTTTTCCTTTCCTTCCTTTTCGTTTCAGCTCGTCCTTTTCCTTTCTTGTTTCTCCTTTCCTTTATCCTCCAATCCTTTATAGCCCTGACATAGCCTTTTGACCCTGAGCATCTCTGAATGCCTTCTTCATGACCATGGAACATCCTTCGAAAGCTGATGTATCTACTGATTCATCTAACAACATGATGGAAGCAAGTCAACAAAAGCAATCTGCTCCAACCACCATTCACCATTGCGGAAAATGCTCCGAACCTTTGACAGGAGACTTCATACGAGCTCTCAACCGCACGTATCATATTAAATGCTTTAACTGTGCTGTAAGTGTCATGATATTTTTTTTACATATTTCTGTTGGCAGATCGATGCATAGTGTATTAGTGTCAGTCGTTCCCGGGATATCTATACCCCTTGTCCAAAAATTGGCGCGGCTGACCTGAAAATGTGGTTTTGCATTCATTCTCCCTTTATTTCCATAAATTTACTATTATGCTTATCATTGGTTTTAGGACTGTGGCACTGATGTAGCTTCGAGCTTTTTTGAGATCGAAGAAGAGGACGGAAGAGTTCTGCCATTGTGCGAACGCGATTATTTCAGGCGGCTCAATCTTGTATGTGCTACTTGTGGAGAAGCTTTGAAAGGATCCTATATTACGGCCCTGGGTCAGAAATACCATGTTGAGCATTTCAACTGTTCATTGTGCTCAACCACATTTGGGCCAGAGGATTCTTATTACGAAAATGATGGAAAAGTCTATTGTCATTACCATTACTCGGTACACTTTGCTGTGAACTGTGCTGGTTGCGAGACTGCCATTTTGAAACAATTCGTCGAGATAAATCGAAACAACGTCAACGAACACTGGCATCCTGAATGCTATATGATCAATAGATTTTGGAATGTCAAACTCTCTCAACGATTTTCAATGGGAGACGACGTTCAAACTTCCGATACTGTTCCCAAGCCAGCACCCACGGCCGAGGAATTGAAAAGAGCACAGTCCGAGATGGAGGATCAGATGTATCAAATTTGGACAGTTCTCTCTGCATTCGAAGAGTCTGCAGCTGCTTGCATCTCCGACATGTTATTGCACGTATCCAATGGTGCATATATAGAAGGTGTCAACATGGCCAAGCGCTTTATCACTCACGTTGATATTTTGTTTAATGCAATCGATGTGCTTAGAACTCAGTTCGAAAAAGTCAATGATGTTACGCTGGACTATTCATCTGAGGCTAAGAGGTTGTGCAAGAAGATCATCAACTTCTTTTCTCTCTTATCTCATACTCAAGAAAGTGGAATTCAATTGAATGGCATTACAGAAGAGCTTCTCAGTTTAGTAACTGGGCTTGCTCATTATCTAAAGATACTCATTCGCGTTGCCTTGACTGGAGCTCTCAAATTGGAGAAGCAGTATCATAACAACATGGCGATACCCACTTTCTTGAACAATTTGATGCAGTTGGCTTCACGCGAAGAACGGGATGAAAGCGGCCTGGGCTTGCATGTGACAGCCGACCTTTGTCAAGTTTGCAAGATTACTTGCGAGGAAGAATGCTATAGGTATAATTTAATTCGCTGGCATAGTGAATGCTTCAAGTGCTCAAGCTGTCAATGCTCGCTGCAGTTAAGTTTGGATAAGGCAAACGTTCAAATGGAGAATTTCAGTCTTTATTGCAATACCTGTGTTACTACTTTACGTATCGAAAATATCGATAATCAGTTTGATTATGTGACCAAGCTGCAGCAATACTCATTTTTGTTGCGTGTTGCACTTCGAAGGCTCTACACACTTTTGGACTTTTCAGGTAACCTATTGTATCTTTGTGAACATGGACTATAACTGCGAGATTGATACCCATTGCCGTAGAACATATACCCACCATGGATTATGATGGGCAAGTTTTGAAGGCCAACAATGTCACTCCGGCAGGTCTACTCCGTGATGACAATCGTTCAAAGTCATACTCCAATGCCGATGATACATCTTCTGCTATACATCTTGGGGATATCAAGCGCATGAAATCAACTCATATGAGCAGAAAAATGACCACGTCTTATCGAGTCGGCAAACGTTCCGTCCTCATGGAGACACCCAGTCCTACTACGGCTGTTGCAACAAACGAGTCGGATTACTTTGCTATGCCGCCTTCTTTGCCGTCAGAGGACCATACGAGATCAAAAGCGCAGCTTCAAGGAGATTCTCGTACTCTCAACCCAGCATCAGCAAATGGATCTCAGCGACCACGCGTTTATCATAGCAAGTCAGCTTCCCGTCCCAAAGCACATTATCTGGCTGAAATCGGCGCTCTCGATCAGTTCATGGTTAAATACCTCGCCGTTCTTCATATGGAACAGCTTGTTCGCGAGTATTTCACTTTAGAAGAGTTGGTGGATCTCATTGACGATAAGAAGAATGAAACACTTTGGGGGAAGTTTGTGACTAGTTTGAAAGCTGGCAACAAGAAAGCAGTCAAGACAAAAGGTAAGCATGGTATTGCATTTTGCAGTCAATATTGCTATCATAGGTATACGTTAAACTTACATGGCTTCTCAGAGGAGGGAACATTCGGAGTACCTTTTGAATTACTGATGGAAAGAACTGGCGTTGAAAGCAATTTGGGAGCCGGGCCATCTCGTCTGCGTATTCCGTCTTTTGTTGAGGATAGTCTTTCAGTCTTGAAGCAAATGGGTAAGTGAAATTTTTTTATAAAATAGCATCTGCGTATCTTTCTAATTTGGTGGTCAATCATAGACGTGTCCGTAGAGGGTATTTTCAGAAAAAATGGCAACATCAGGCGGCTTAAGGAGCTCGGAGACGAGATCGACAAGCACCCGGCTAGTGTCAATTTGGCCAACGAAACCCCTATACAGGTCGCGGCTTTATTGAAAAAGTTCTTGAGAGAGCTTCCTGAACCATTGCTTACGTACAAATTGTACAAGCTCTTTGTGATATCTCAAAGTATGTATTGCATTCTTAATATCCAGTGCTCAGCAAAGTGGACTTCTAATGATATTACTATATTTTTTATAGAACTCGAAAACGAAGCCGAGCGAAAAATAGTTTTACACTTAGCTTGCTGTATTTTACCAAAACAGAATCGAGATACACTGGAGGTCCTCTTCCTGTTTTTGCGATATGTTGCTACCTTCTCTGAAAGCCCTGACTCTCCTGGAGGGAGCAAGATGGACACCGAAAATCTGGCAACCGTCATTGCCCCTAACGTACTCTCAACGCGAGGCAAAGAAATCAATAGAGAAGACACTTGGTATTGCACTCAAGCAGTAAAGATGCTGATTGAACATCAAGTAGAATTCTGCCTTATACCCGAATATCTGGAACCTATGCTATTAGAATTATCATATGGCCAGGGACTCACGGAGCTCAACCCAAGAGAAGTTTTAAAGAGATGCGGTAACCTTATGAAAGCTAAAAAGAGTCATTCTGCTGGTTTACCCATCAGCCCTAACCGTGATGTAGAAAACTCTCCTCCAAATGGCACCACCAGTTCCGTGCCTATTGCGCAAGTGGATGTGAAGTCGCCATACTTATCCACTTCTCCATCGGCCATTTCATCACTACCCTATTTACCTAGCTCTTCTCCACCAAACGCAGTATTGCGATAAGCCAAAATGTTTGATCTTTGTTTTTTCCCATATGTATTTCTAATCGATCAAGCTTTTCGCGCCTATAAAAATTGCATTCTCCATTCAAAAAAACCTTGGACTTTTAAAATACGCGCATAGTGTCTCGCAAAATGAAGGGGAAAAGATAAATTGAACTCAGACAATGAAAAAAAGGTCACGACTTTGTCTTTGTGCTTCACCATGTCGTTACAGAGCGGTGGCGATCTACAGTCTCCATCCAGCTCAAGTGAGGCAGGAACACCAAGCAGTCCGGTACTGCATTTCAAACTTCGAGATTCATAGCGTATAGTAAATTACAGTGACTAACATGTGTCGTGATCAGCGGTTTCTCCTGCCATCTTACTCCAGTCAAACATTATACAAGAAGCGCAAGAGGCAAGCATCACCAACACGCAACAGCAAATCCAGCAACACCTTATGGGCTGATCCAGGTAAATAGAGCTTAGTAACGTGAATGGATTGAGCCAAAAAATTTACTTTGGGGAAGCGTACGACGGTGTTAATGTAGGTAGTAGCTTGTGGTCCGACAAGTACACACCTAGAACCGAGGTATTTGGCGATTTCACGCGATGGCATCCGTTAGTGGACGATTTTATCTAACCAACTGAACAGCAAGATCTGGCTGTAACTCCAGCAAAAGTCAAATCCGTGAAAACTTGGATCCATGACTCTCTTGCCACTGGGACGCAAAACGGTAACAAGGTATATGTAGTCTCATCAATATACCGATACACGGTCATATGCTGATACGACCCGGTTACAGTTACTTATCATTAGTGGACCATCTGGATGTGGGAAGAGCACAACGATTCGGACGTTGGCTCGCACAATGGATTTTGATATTCAAGAATGGACTACTTTTGGATCAACGGCGAAATGGGATGATCTGGTCGACAAGCAAGGTATTATTCATTTACGATTGTGCGGTTGTACCTTGTTGTTACTCATTCTCCCTCCTTTCTTGGTAGATTATGAATCTCTTATGACCAATTTTGTTGATTATTTGACACGCTCCTTGCGACATGATCGAACTATTCACTCGAGCACTAACAATCCATCAAAACCACGGCGCAAAGTTATTTTAATAGACGATATACCAGATTTGACTTTTGGAACTTCCCGCAGGAGGTTTCATGACCTTATGCGAGGTGTTTGTAGACCGGGCGACTCGCATGTGCCTGTCATTCTAACCTTGACTACTCTGGAAGAAAGTCGAGGAAGCGAGCCACGGAGGGGCGTCAAGAAAAACATATATGATTTTGCCGATAACGGTATTATACCCACAGATATTTCACGATCAAATTTTTGTACAAAAATCCAGTGAGTATATAATGTGACAAGTGGAAGCTAAGCCAAAATGTCCAACTTTGATTGAAGTAGCTTGAATCTATTAGATATACCTCTACAACCAACAAAAGACTAGAAAAAATCATATCAGCTATCTACAAATCTGAAGCACTCGATATCCCAATTGATTTTGATGCTATTACCGCCGCCAGTCACGGTGATATACGGAGTGCTATCAATAATTTACAATTTTATGCCATACCGAAGAAGCAGGGCGGGGTTACTGGTTCTGACAATCATTTAGCAGCCGGGTAAGGGCTTAGTATAAGGTTTCGATATTGTACAATTGGATGTTAATTAAAGTAAAATAGGGCTATCGGTCGAGAGTCTCCTTTAGATCTTTTTCATGCCATCGGCAAAGCGTTATATGCTAAGCGTAAGTAATTTCCTTCGCCAAACATGACAACCTGTGGCTTATTTTGACTCGTATTGGCCAACAGGAACTTCAAAGGGGACTTTGGAGTCCGTACCTGAGGTATGAGCCATCGTACACTGATCTCGTATTACCGATGCCAAAAAGCTAAATAACATATGCCTTTCTTTTCCAGGATATACTTGCTTCTATGAGCGCCGATGAACAAACATTTGTTCTCTGGCTACATCAGAACTACACACCGTTTATGGACGACATTTTCGCCACGGCAGACGCAATAGATTGGCTGAGCATGGCTAATCATTTAGCGTCATTGGGAGATGGATATGTATGTTGGGCTATGGGGGGCGAACAAGCATGAAAGGTATGGGTTATTTAATACAAAACTAAATTGATCATTTTGGCAGACGGGATCAGACTATGAAAGTTTGTTATCCATTCGAGGACTAATGTATTCAAGAAAAGCCCCGAGCAAATATCACCCAGTCAATAAACCAGACTACTGGGAATTTCTGGGTAAAGAGAGTTCAGGTAAGACTTGATGACTGGGAACGCAGGCTTTGGTTTTTATAGGCTCAAATTGTTTACAAACTCCTATTTTCCATTAGCCCCAATACAACCGTCCTCTGTACTACTTCCTACGTTGAATCTCAATTCCCCATTTGTCACCGGCAATTCCCAGCACGACGACGAGGATTTTTCTGTGGAGATTGGAGACACTAGTAGCGAAGAAGAAGATACTGAAGATATGTGGGGCGACCTTGACGATGATTTACTAGCCGCTCTGCCGGACTCTCAAAACTTTACCAGTGGCATGGAACTGTCACCTCCGTCATAACTGCTGGTTTTTTTATTTTTTTTTTTTTTATTTTTGAATTCACAGCGTCGCTTGACAGTATACCATGATCACCGGCCCGTCCACGAACGCCTCTTTTTTTTTAATAAAAAAACTTTTATTCACATTATATGTCTTGGTTTATGTGCTATTGAACAATGTTTGCAAGAAAACAGACGAGATATTTTGGCAAACTTAGGCGAAGATGGGAAGGTTGAATCCGTAGCCGTTAGGGTCGTTGAAGCGTAAGTTCAAGTCGAGTTGAGCAATCTTGGCCATGGCATCCTCAGGCAAGGACCATGAGGTGACATCGGCGTTGGAGACCATACGGTCCTCGCTGGAGGACTTGGGGATGACAGCACAACCCCTTTGTACGGACCAGCGCAGCAAAACTTGGGCAGGTGTCTTGTTATGAGCCTTAGCAATGGCAGAGATTTCATCGTGCTGAAGGAGAGGAGCAGCCTTTTTGGCACTGTCGACACCAAGGGGAACGAAAGAAGCAGGTCCGAATGAGGAGTAAGCAGTGATTTGGATACCTTGTTCTTGGACCCACTTGACCAAGACACTTTGTTGGAGGTAAGGGTGAAGCTCAACTGTAGCAAGTGGCGGGTTAGACTATGAAAAAGTTTCCAGTCCGTTGATAAGGGCACACTAATCAATACATACTTTGAAGAACAGAAGGCTTAATCTTGGCATAGGTCAAGAGATCCATGATGAGTTGGACGTTCATGTTGGAGATACCAATGTTACGGGCAAGACCGGCGTCAACAAGCTTCTCGAACTCGGGCCACAACTCGTGGAGAGGAGAACGCTCAAGTTGAACCTTGTCCTCACCGGGTTGGTACCATCCAGGAGGGTAAGCGGTCTCGATAGGGACGTGCTTCAAGGGAACAGGGACTAGTAGAGAAGTAGTATGCGTCAGCCGGGATCACCAAAGCAAAGCTGGATGCACACGTATGCCACCACAAAGTCTAAAAGTTACTACTTACAATGGATCAAGTAAAGATCAACATAGTCAAGGTTGAGATCCTTGAGCTGCTTGTCGAAAGCAGCGCGGACATTGTCTTTGCTGTGGTAGGTGTTCCACAACTTGGTGGTGACTATAGAGAAGCTGTTAGAATCTGCAGCACCGTCCAAAGTTGTCATTTGCTTATTTGTAGCACTTACCAAAGATTTCCTCACGCTTGACGATACCTTCCTTGATGGCCTTGTTGATACCACGACCGACCTCAACCTCGTTACCGTAGTCAGCAGCACCATCGATCAAACGGTAGCCGTTCTTGATGGCAGTGTAGATGGTGTTCTCGGCGTCTTCGTTAGCAACCTTCCAGCAGCCGAAACCGACAATGGGCATCTTGTCACCAGTGCGGTTCAAAGTAAGAGTAGTTTGTGCCATGTTTGTTATAATGAAAAAAAGAGAAACAAATGTAGGGAGTGGAGGACAAATGGTTTTGCTTTATATACCGTCGCGGGTAGCCCGCACCACGACGTCGTCCCGCTTGAGTGAGGGAAAAAACCAAAACCTTACGGAGAAATTTTCCAAATCGGGGATGTCCGCTTCTAATAGGCTGGCTGAAGTGGAAGCTGAACTGGCAATCCTTCACTTTACCGCAAAACAAAGTACCACGTCATTTTAGAATGCTTGTCGCACTTGAATCAGCGCTTACGTGGTTACCATGTCAGAACTTTAAATATCAATGTATTATGTAACAATAGGCAAGCGGAAATAGACAGGCATTGACATTTAGTGCCAACCTAAAACCTCTCCACTTGAAATAAGATCCATGAGTACGAATTGCAAATTTCATTACAGTTTATCATTTTTATTAGATTGAAACGTGTGTTATTTCAAATGCTTGTTTGCTACAACAGTGATAAGAGTGCTCGTATATTATTTCGTAAACGAACGCTCATCTGTCCTTTTTTTGTTTTACAAGCTCTTCTTGACGAGCAAAGAGTCAAGGACAGCCATGATGGTCCATTTTCGGTTCTCAGCTTCAGGGAAGACTAATGAACGATCAGAGTAGAAGACTTCATCGTCAACTTCCTCGGGTTTTCGTGGCAAGCAGTGCATGAACACCCAGTCAGGTTTGGCTCCACCACGCTTAGCCAAGTCCATAGTCACTTGGTAGCCCTTAAACTCGGCCAAACGCTTAGCCTTTTCTTCTTCTTGGCCCATGCTGACCCAGGTGTCAGTGACAATAACATCAGCATCCTTGACAGCTTCTTCTGGGTCATGTGTGAAAGCGAGAGTGGTGCCCTCACGCTTGGCTTCAGCTTGCGCAATCTCGAGAACATCTTGTTGGCAAGTATAACCTTTGGGACAAGCAGCAGTAAGATGAATTCCAACCTTGGGCAAAGCGACCATAAGTTCTTGTAAGATGTTGTTTGCATCGCCAACCCACGCAACCTTCAAACCAGGCAAAGTTTCGCTGGGATGTTGTTGATGAGCGGTATACTCGGTGGGATTTATGCTACCATGATGACGGTATTCGTGAAGGGCGACAAGATCAGCAAGAATTTGAGTAGGATGGTATTTATCAGAGAGTGCGTTGATGACTGGCACGCTTGACTCCTTTGCTAACGTCTATGACAAAGCAAAACAGGAACGGCCATCAGCGATTTGTCATGGAAGGTTTTTTTTATCACATTGTTGTACCCCACTACTCACCTCGATTTCTTCGTGTCCACCAACTCGGGCCATGATACCGTCGACCATAGAACTGACAACTCGGGATGTATCAAGAAGAGACTCATTCACACCCAGTTGAATGTCTTGTGAGCCCAAAAACATGGCATGTCCACCTATAGATCATAGTGCTTTAAGTCAGTGCCAGCAAACAACAAAAAGTTGCAAGGTATGGTTCAAAATACGTTACCCAAATACGCCATAGCAGATTCAGTTGCTACTCTAGTACGAGTAGATCGCTTTGAGAACATGACAGCCAAAGTTTTTCCAGTCAATGGACGAACAGGCGTGGATACATTATATTTGGCTTCGACCTTGAGCTCGATAGACCGTGTCAAGAGATTATACAGTTGCTCTTTGGTCAAGTCAGCAGTTGAGATGAAATGCTGAGGCTTCTCAGACTTGGTTGAAAATGATTTAGAAGAGGGCATTGTAGCGTGATATACAGAGGGAGTGACAATTCGAGAGAAAAGAGAAGAAGAAGTGGTAGACTTGGATAACGACTTTATCAACGTTGCCATTTTTTAGCGTTGAAAAATTCGGAAGAACGTTTCATCTCAATTAAATACACGGAGATGTTCCAAATCTATGTGACTGCCTCTTGACTCACAATCAGTTATGATGCTGGTCGGTCATCTTTACCCAAAAAATATTCAGGTTCAGGTCAAACACGCACTAATTTGTAGGCCGCACTAAACATAAAGTCAATCCATACTGTTTGACACTGATGTATTTCCGAACAATGGGAGTATAGTGTTGGAACATACTTTTGAGGAATAAGGCAATGATAAAGATAAAGAGAAAGAGATGAAAAAGATCAAAACGATGTCATCTGGTGTGAACAATCTTAATACAGAAGATTATGAATTTCTCTGCTCATTGGCTTCTTGTTCTTCAAATTGATCTTGTTGTGTGATGACTCTCAGTACGGATTTCTTGCTGGACTCTTGCAATTCACCAGCAATAAGCAATTCGTCCAAGATAAAGTATGCCTAAAAAAGACCGCGTTTAGTAATTTTTTTTTCTGGTAACTTTTTACAAACCATGACTCAAGCTGTATAATATACCTTGTTGAAGTTGAAAATCAGATCAAGCTCGCACACCTGTTTTAAGAAAATTGTAAAAAGTCAGTAAATACTACCGCCTAGACTGCAAAGCTCGCTACTCAGCCATTGCTGTTTTAATCAAAGAGAGGGTACATACGTTCCCGAAATATCTATCCAGTATTTCGACATATCGATGTACAATTTCCAACGTTATGAGTTCATTGTCATCCTGGTTAATGCCTGCGACAAAAAACAAGCTTGCATATCTGCAATACGGAATATGAGTACAAAGCATGCCATTTATAATCCAATTTCAAAATCATAATAGCTCTGATATTGACCTTCGATATACGATTTTGGTATCTATTCAAGAAAGTCAAATAAAGCAGTTAGCATGTCATCTCACTCCGCATAGTTGTGAACATTGGCTAATGATGGGGACACTGGGCTTTGCTAACAGTACCTTTATACTCGAGAAAGTTGCACATCTTCACTCTTCGTGCTAGCACCAGCTGTGTAGCATCTTTAACAATTTTGGCCTTCTCCTTTGGTGGGATGGTTATAAACCATTTTGTCAACCGGACCTTTCCCTGCCTACTGACGAGTAGTAGCCAATTTATCTGTTCATGGGCGGTTTATTGGTGAGTTACTATTCTCGCACAGCATGCGACTATAAAATTGTAAACATACTCCCATGATTCTGCTTGGCTGTGACGACTGAGAGGAAGATGGCGGTTAAAATCTAGGCTACACTTTTAGCAAGTCCAACGAGTCTGGATAAATCAAAGTCCGCACAGCCTCATATTGTACTTCTAACAACAACCATTTTGCCTTTATGACGAGCAAGGATATAGGAAAGTGGTTTATTTTACAGTTTTTTGTCCACTTGATATTATTAATGAATCATGTACAGAATGTTTGTAAAGTGGATTCTATTTTTTTCATTCGGATTTGCATTGGACTCTATACACATGATTGAACTGGGTGCCATCAATGATCCAATAATACTGCAGTTCGGCTTTCTAGTATGGTGAGCCTCCTTTTACTTTTTAAAAAGTCGTACATCACTAATCATTTATTGACTTGGCGCTTGACGAAATGGTTGCGACGTCTGCCAGTCGTGATAATTTGGAAAAATGAAATGGTGATGCTTTGCGTGAGTTGGACTTGTTCTCTTGCTCTAGATGATGTATATCAACAACTTGTTTAGTTGAGGAATTATCTCGCGCAATTGACTTTTCTTTACTTACTTTGAGCAGTTCTAGGACTTCTTCGCACTTTGGTTGGGGTAGTACTAATGGCATGATGTCAAGGTAAGAAATATGTAAAACGCTATATGCAGATATCTGATAGCTGAAACTCACGACGACCGCCATAGATTGGGTATCATGGATGGTTTTGGACCGCACATTGGGGCTTTTGTTGGCGATGAGCCAAGTACTATTGGCTTGTTCGGGGTTACATAGTCCTGCAACACCAAAAGAGCTTTTAGATCACAGTCGCGACCATGATTTTGCACATATTTCTTTTCACTTACTTCTTCCCTTCGTAATCGCTTTACTGCTTTCTGAGGTGTTCGATCCGGTCGACATGGTGAGTCATCGTCATATGATATCTTGTTAGATCTGGTATCATTTTGCCTTTGCGGTGTCCTTGGAGGCTCATCGCTCTTTCTATTTGTGTTCAAGTGCCAAAGTCAATATCGCTCGTCCCAGTAAAGAGGTTCAAAATGCTACCGTCCATTATCTTACTTTCCGTTTTTCCTTTCTAAGACGCTTCTAAACGTATCTTCTCTCGTAAATTTGATACGCGGATCTTCTAACCCATCGACATATTCTGGGAATCTTATATCAGACAGTTTTCGAATGCCCAAATTGTGAATATTCTCGTCCTCATCATCGTCCTCATCATCTTCATCATCATCGTTGAACTCGCATTCCTCTTCAGTCACGCTTTCGTTGCTTTCGCTTTCAGCTATACGTGTTTCGCCGTCTGAGGTAGCTGATGTTTTGTTTCAGTAGACGTACAACTTCAGAGCAAAAACATTGTAATTACCAAGAAAAGGATTATCTTCTTCTGGAGTTGTAGCTCTTCCTTCTTGAACCATATTGAAATAATTTGATATCGATGACAATGTATTAACAGACCGCGTTAGCAAAGTACGCGACGTATGCAAAACGTAGCAGGTCAGTAACGAAACGCGTCCGTAGAAATATTGCAGTCGCTAAAAGTGTCTAGTGTTCCCAATGATTTACACCAATAGAAATGTATTCAAAAGTTGGCAATAAACGCTTTGCAAAGTTTTTTTGCCACCAGATGGTGTCGTCGTTAACTCGGGTGTGTTAAGCAAAGGCGTCAAGAGCTGGCGGGCGTAGGGTCAAGTGTGCCTTTCAAAAGGCGACGTCACAAAAACTGAGATTTTTGCTCCAAAAAACGCGAAGCTTCAGCGATCAATTTTGCCCTGTCCGACATGTCTTTTCTGGCAACGAGCAGCTTCCAAGGCCAGGTGTCTACACCTCCGGAGGCTTTGAAGCAACTTGTAGAAGCAGGAAAAGTGCTTGAAAGGCAAACGGCAAGAGATACTAAATACCCAGATCTGGCAGATCTTCTAATGTGTAACCAATTCGTTCAACTTACACTCAGTATGTGTGCAGTTACTTTGGAATGTATTGCTAAAACTTCTTTAATTGCCTTACAGCTCCCACATCCGGAGAATATGAACAACCTCTGGGATCTTTCAGACAGCCATTTTTGAAAGCTGTCGCACGGCCACTGCCAGACATACTTTCTGAACAACTAAAAGGTGAGACGACGAAAAAGAGATCGATTTTTAGCTGGCTATTGGAAAAGCTTTTCTAATATGATGTTATACAGATATGCACTGTAGAAGTTTCATGGGTCTGTTCCCGGATATCGATCGAGCTTGGATAACGTTCGATCATCGCTTGTTTTTGTGGAATTATGTAGACGGGTAAGAGCGAGCAGATATGTGTCGCAAACGAAACAGCGAATGACTAACATTTTTGTAGCTACGATTTTGTTTGTTATGAAGATCAGGATCAGGTTATTGTGTGTGTTGGTCTGGTAAAGCCCAAGCCAGGTAAGACTATCGAAATTGACCCTCAGAAAGTTTTGATATCGCGGTTTACGAACATCTCTTCACTAGCCATGATGATCGAAAATATCTCACATGTTCTGGTGATTGCTACACCTCTGGAGATCATCTTACTTGGAGTATCAGCTGGAAATGAGCATTCTTTACCCGGCAACACCTTATACACAACCTATCTATCCGTTCCGTCCGATAATGTGTCTATGACTAGCATTCATGGATCTAGTACTGGACGCATTTTCATGACTGGAAGCGATGGACACGTATATGAAATGGAATATCAGGTAACATAATTACCAAAGGATGTGCAAATACCTGCACAGATTACTGATATTTTGTTGAATATAGCAAAATGAAACTTGGTTCCGAAAAAGATGCCACTTAATCAATCACACAGCTAGTGCTTACACCAGATATATACCAACACCACTCAATTTTCGGCCTGAAGGTGAATATGCAATCCTGTTTGGCAATTGTGATTTTGACTTGCCTAACCAACTCTCTGGTAGATCCTATAAAGGCAATTGCTATAGATGAACCACGCAATGTCCTTTACATGCTTACCAAAAAATCAAATTTGGAGGTGGTTTATTTGGGAGCCGACGACAAGGGCTTTAGCAAGGTTGCAAAAAACACCGAAGTCTGCAAATCTGCACAATTAATGTGTCCTACATCACCACTTCTTGAAACCCAGAACTTTGAGTTGGTTGCAATTCATCCTATTTCAGAGCGGGAATCCAAGAAGATCCATTTGGTTGCTGTCACCTCCACCGGTTGCCGTCTCTACTTTACGCATCATCGCAACGGTCTACGTAATCCTTTCCCGATGCCAACCTCAACTCCTCCAAATGCATTGGAGCTAGTACACGTACGAATACCTCCAACTCCTCAGAACGGCAGATCTCTAAGTCTGCTGGGTAGAGATACAGATGTAGCAAACATAACTGTCACATTGTATGACGATGCTGTATTCTTGGCTGCCAAGGACGATAATGAACGAAGCGATACACTGATCACAGCCGCTCCTGACGTTGGGAGGATCATGCTTAGTATACAAACAGTAAGTTATATTGATAAAGGTGTCTCAATATAGGTTGGCATTGTGCTAACTTGTAACGCCAGCAGACAAGCAAAATGCCATTGACAGAATTCAGCAATCGCCTTGAGCTTCCTGGAAAGACATGGGCCATCGCCGAATATCTTAATAATACATCAAAACATACTGATTTCGGAATCAATGAATTGGGTGCTCATCTCGCAATGCCACCGAGACAATTCCTGGTTTTGGGAAACAACGGATTGACATCTTTTGTAAAGCAGCGGCCAGTTGACTCACTTCAGCAGTTATTGCTTGAAAGTGGCACCAATCTACTTGCAAGAGAGAAGGAGCTAATTACCTTTTTCCAACATTACGGACGAGTTGAGGCTTGTGCAATGTGCTTAGAGATTATTTGCTTCAACTCCAATGAGAATGGCGAACCTGCAAATCCTATATCCGTCTCTGCTGCCAATGTCTTTTTTGAATATGGCGGCACTCCTAGTCTTAAAGAGAGTAGCTATCCTTCAGTGGCAAATGATCTGGGCAGACCTCTTGCACAAATGGAGACCAGTTACAGTGGTCGTCACGATGGTTTAGCTCTATACCTTGGCCGCGTTGTCAGACCAGTTTGGAAACAAAAATTATTTGAAGTCAAGTAAGTTATCGAATTTGCTAATGCCATGCAGCGTCACCGATGTCTAACACCCTATGTTACCTATCTTAGGCAAGCTGAACCATCAGCCAACATTCAAGGTCTTATTAGCGAACATGTGTTCACGACCATTCAAAGAAATCTTGCTGCGCTGAGGAAATTCATGGATTCTCGTCCATCATTTTATGCTTTGCCAAGCCCCTCCGACTCCAAATATCAATCAATAGATCGCCGATTGCTGCAACCTTTATTAGTAAGTGCTGCCTGCCGTTAACATGACGTTTTCAAGCAATATCCTAAACATTTGCTTTAGAACGAGCAACAATCCCTCCATGACTTATACCAACTACTTGGACAATGTATCGAAGCTATCTTCTTCATACAAAATATAGTTTATAGCAATCCAGCCAAGACATTCTTAAGGTGAGCTCGGTGTCATATGTATTGTCGCCATGTTCAAAGCATCTATCTTATCCATAATTTCCTAGTGTTTCGCCAGACCTGCAAAACCAATTGAAAGACCTGACTTTGGAAAATATTCTGATAACTGAGCAAGGGCGACTCTTGACACGAGAACTAGCAACCATCTTTATCAACTCACGAACAATCCAATCTTCCACTAGACTCATAAGTGATGCCTTGCAAGCAGGATGCAGCACTTTCTGTAATGCGCATGATATCACTTACTATAAGGCTGTGGAGTTCTTGAAACTTGCCAAGGATGTTTCAGGAGATGAGAGAGATACATCACTGCAGCGGTCTCTAGATCTGTTCAAAAATGTAGCTGGAAGTATTCCACAAAACAAGTTGCAAGAAATCTGCCAAGAGTATCGCAATTTGGCATTCTCCTTTGGTGCTGTTCAGTTAGCACTTGCTTGCGCCAAGGCTGTCGACCCAGCAAACAGTGGTACATCATACTTTGACGAAGGAAAACCAACCCCCGATCCTCGAGAACAAGTATACTCGTCACGCTGCCAATGTTACAGCTGTGTGTTTATCATATTAGCAGATGCAAAATATTTGAGCGAAACTAGAAAGGAGAATGTGGATCATACTATATGTCGTGGAGATCCCAAGAAGTATAAGGAAACTGTGTTCGCACAAGCTCTTTCTTCAGATGATCGTGTCTTCCACTGCGAATTATATGAGTGGTTTCTTCGTGAAGGCATGGCTGATGAGCTGCTGGCGGTGGACACTCCTTTTGTCATTCCATATCTTAAATCTCACGGTCCATTCTTTTCTGAGAAATCCAGTTTACTTTGGCAATATTACAGACGTAATGGACGACATGATGAAGCAGCTCTTTGTCTTAAGCAACTTGCGACTTCGGATAATGAGATCGACTTAAATCAACGCGTGGAGTACCTGTCGACTGCTATAGAAAACGCAAGATCATTCCGAGCCAACTCTCATCATACGGATATTTCAAATCTCTTGCGAGAACTTGAAGAAACTATGGAGGTTGCCAAGGTTCAAGTTGAAATTCGGCAGGTCTTGCAACAAACCATGGATCTGACCGGATCATTGGCTCCAATTAATACACAGTTACTTAATATCACCGAGGTAAGCAGCCATGCTACTTTTCTTCGTGTTTTTAACCTACAACAGTGGCTCATCTATCTTTTTTAGTTGTACAACAACTTTACTGAACCATTCAATCTATATGAACAAATGCTGCTTATATTCAAAGTATCAAATAGCAGCGATTTGTCTTTAACTCATCACGTTTGGTCGGAAATCATTCGTCAAAGTGAGTTAGATGTTTATAATATCGACAAGAGTTTTGAACGCTTGCTAATTTCCTTTATATTGTTTTAGACGACGAGTTTGCCCAGAAGAACAACCGAAATCCTCTCACATCTCTATCAGCATATGTTTCAAGATTGGGACAACGCTTCTTCCCGTCAAGATTTGCATTCCCGCTTGGTAAGTAACCACTTTGTAATGTCCATCTAACAGCAAGCCAGCCCTTAATAACCTTTGTTTCTTCTCTACTCAGACTTTCTTTGCGAAATGTTGGAGCAAGTTGCTTACCAACACTCGGACGAAATAGAACCCGGTTGGGTAATTAATACTATGCGCAGAGTCGGAGTTCCGTTCGAGATGCTGTTTGAAGCGTACTTGGTTATATTTGATTCTAAGCGACCACCATGGCGTGGCCAGCGAGAGATGGACTACCTGCTGACCCAAATATTATTTTTGATTCGTTCATGGATGGATTATTTGGCTGGACCAAGTGTCACGGAGGCTGACAAGCAAATGCTTCATATCAACACCTTGCGATTGGCCGTTACCAATTTTGAAGAAGTTCTGCGAAATGGTCCTCGAAAACTCGTAGATTCCAAAGTTAGAAAGGATTTGTTAAATGGATTCCATGAAGAGCTTGCTAGAGCATCAAAATGGAGTTAAAAGGACATAGTCGAAACCGTAAATAAACGAATGTAGCAATAAATAATTTTGATCCAGATATTTTATTGTTCGTAGTTGCGCACTTTGAACTTCGACTTGTGCAGAGAGAAGAAAACACTTTCATGGGTCACGTGTAGTGTGACTTGCAAGCTTTTTGTCTTCAATTTTTTTTTTATCTTTTTTTTTTTTTGAACCTCGAGAATAGCTGGTGCCTCCTTTCCAAACCCTCACGTTTTTTAAGAGATGTCGTTATACAACTTTAAGAAAATACAGCCGGTGCCAACGTCAACCGACTTTGTTGACATTGTCTTGTCCAAGACCCAGCGCAAGACTCCTACTGTCATTCACAAGAATTACAATATTGGAAGAATTAGACAGTTCTACATGCGCAAAGTCAAGTTCACCCAAGATTCTTTCGACGAAAAGTTCAAGTTGATTTTGGATGAATTCCCAAAGCTTGATGTAAGTTACCACTGCCCAGTGCCCTTTTCCTTGATATGTTTGAGGCGCTAATTGGTTTGTTTAGGATATCCATCCTTTCTATGCCGATTTGATGAACGTCCTTTACGACAAGGATCATTACAAGCTTGCTCTTGGCCAAGTCAACACGGCACGCCATTTGATTGATCAAGTCGCAAAGGATTACTGCAGACTTATGAAGTTTGGTGATTCTTTGTACCGTTGTAAGCAGCTTAAGAAGGCTGCCCTTGGAAGGTAAAATTTTGTATTCAGGAGTTAAAAAATATAGCTTGGCAATTAGTTTTCTAACTTTTTAACCGAAATCCAGAATGGCAACCGTTATGAAGCGCCAAAAGGATTCCCTTGCTTATTTGGAACAAGTACGACAGCATCTTGCTCGTCTTCCTTCCATTGATCCTAACACTCGTACACTTTTGATCTGCGGTTACCCAAATGTCGGAAAGTCTTCCTTCATCAACAAGATTACCAGAGCCGATGTCGATGTTCAGCCCTATGCTTTCACTACCAAGTCTTTGTTTGTCGGTCATATGGACTACAAGTATTTGAGATGGCAGGTCATTGATACTCCTGGTATTTTGGATCATCCATTGGAAGAGAGAAACACTATTGAGATGCAGTCTATTACTGCCATGGCACATTTGAGATCTTGTATCATGTTCTTTATGGATCTTTCTGAGCAATGTGGTTACAGTGTTGTTGATCAGGTGAAACTTTTCCACAGTATCAAGCCATTGTTTGCCAACAAGCCTATCATGCTTGTCATTAACAAGATTGATCAAGCCAAGCCCGAGGACCTCCCTGAGGATCAAAAAAAAATGATTGAAGAGATCGTGGAGAAGGATGCTGCCACCGTTGTCACCATGTCTTGCTACTTGGACGAAGGCGTTATGCAAGTTCGTAACGCTTCTTGCGACAAGTTGCTTGCTGCTAGAGTTGAAATGAAGATGAAGGGTCAAAAGATCAATGACGTTATCAACAAGATTCACTTGGCTGAGCCAGTCGCTAGAGACAACGTTGTCCGTGCTCCTCAAATTCCTGCTGCAGCTGTCAACCGTCCCAAGTTCGACATGAAAGATCCTAACAGACGTCGTCTCGAACGTGATATCGAAGCCGAAAATGGTGGCGCTGGTGTGTTCAGTGCTGACTATAAGAAGCGATATGATCTTGCTGAATCCGACTGGAAATATGATGTTATTCCTGAATTCTGGGAAGGTCACAATGTTGCTGACTTTATCGATCCTGATATCGAAGAGAAGCTTGAGGCTCTTGAGCGCGAAGAAGAGCGTTTGGAGAAGGAAGGATTCTATGATTCCGCTGAAGAAATTGTAAGTATAAGAGAGCATTTTTCAAAAATTGATCTTCCAGTCAGTCATGCTAACTTATTCTATCAAAAGATGGACTCTGATGAAGAGGAGCTCAAAGCAACAGCTGAATCTATTCGTGAGAAGAAGAAACTCATTGTTCAAGCTCATCGTGCAGCAAAGGGCAATAGAAATCTTATACCCAAGATGGTTGCTGGCCGTAACAGCACTGTTGATGACATGAATGACCACTTGTCTAAGATGGGCATTGATGCTAGCGCTGTCGTGGACCGTGCGCGCAGTGTCACTCGCAAGCGTACTCGTTCAGAATCCAGAGCTGATGACTCTGTGAGAGAAGCTTCTGTTGCTGAACGAGGGAACACTTTGGTCAGAGACAGAAGCACTGCTGGTCTCCGTAACGTCAAACAAAAGGTTGAAGCTGATAAGCAAAAGAAGGTTTCTCAACGACGATCAAATCTGTTTGCCAAGCGTGGTGAGGCTGATCGTGATATTCAGACCAAGATGCCCAAGCATTTGTTCAGCGGCAAAGCTGCCGTGGGCAAGAGAGACAGACGTTAAAAACAAAAACAAAAAAAACAAGACCAATGTTATTCCTACCTTTATCTCGTTCCCATGTTCACTTTTTTCTCTTTTTTAATTTCTTTCTTTTGCATCGTAATTTTTGATAGAATGTTTCATCTGCTGCATCTATTCCAACAGAAATAAAAACAACCTGCATATTGTACTACCAGATTTTCAAACGTTCGCTACAACGTATTGCATGAATCATTGCTAAATCAATTATGAACATAATTTCAGCACGGCTGGCAAGTTGAGGTCAAGGTTCATTGTGTAACAACTATCGTGGCCACGCAAAAAAGTAAAAGTGGATTTGAGTTCAACGAATACTAATTTAGGGGGAAAGGTCAATGCTCAAGAGCTTTTAATTTATTTTTGGGGACTCTGACATCTGTCAGATCACGGGAGGTATCTTGAATATGCGGATGAAAAAACTTTTTAATCTCTCTTTTGCAAGAGTCTTTGGATGTGATCACTGAGCTGAAATTGATTCAGCGTCTTGGAGTCGATTTTGCTAGCACCTTGAACCTTCTTGATGCACTAGTAAATGTACACAATGTATTATTATATGTTCAGACAATGGAGTGTGCAAATACGTGTCCTTCTACGTTACCTTTTCCGAGCCACACCAACAATCGAAGGGTTGAGCTGTAATGGTAATCATCATAAATACCTCATCTATATAATTGTTATGAATATATAGAAGAACTTACCCATGTCCCATTCAGTAGAGGGATAGAAGAAAGTGATCTCAGCACCGGGTGCAAGGTCTTTGTTAGCAACGACTGCCCGTTTCTTCAAATCAACGAGGGCAGTAGGGTCGCAGGAGTGGTTCATGTAAAGCAAGTCGCTGTTCAACTCGACGTGCTCATTCTCACTAATCTGTACACTGGAGTAAGCCTTAGGACCAGGAGTCAAGCCCTCCAGAGCCGCCAAAACATCTCCCTTCTTGAAAGCCTTAGCGGTGATCAATCGAGAGCTGAAGTTCTCTGGATCACCAATCCATTCGACTCGGAAAGAGTCGGGGTGAGTTGCGATATGTTCAGTTGAAGGCATATTTTCAGTCAATAAGGAGAATTTAAACCAAAGAAGATGGAATCAAATTTTTTTATTGTGGCTCGTACTTGTATATATTATTCTTTAATACCTCGCACATTCACGTGCCCATCTAAAAGATGGGGTCAGCGTCATGTACGATAAATGTGGACGCCCCGACTCTGTGATGCCTTTTAGAACTTTCGGAAACGTTTCAGTATCTCATACTTGAGTGCCGGATGACTGAGCATCAGGGAATTAACAGCACTTTTGATGAACAACTATGGCACCAAGTAAATTTTGCCTGAACTTGATAGTCTTGTTAACGTTTTGTTACCATTACTGTTGAAAGAATCTGATAGAGAGGTGCAAACTGAGCTTAGGCTGGTTGCTTAAATGTCCGATGGATACTGCAGAAGTGGTGGAGTACCTTTTCACTTCCGACGTCAGCCATGTCACGTAAACGATATTTACTGGACTTCCCGTGCAACAACCGTGAGCGCTAATTATGTTTACGTGAGGAGCGGACGCTAATTGTCCGAAGTTAGAGGCACAAATAATTATCTTATGTGAAGAAAAACAACCTCAATCATATAATGTAAGCTTAGGTTTTTCCTGATACCAGCTTTACTAGCTTACTAAGTTGGATGGTCCACGTCGATGACTATCACACAAATATATATGAAAATGATTAAGCAGAAACTATTGATATTGGTACGGAGCGGAGGAAGTTTACTGGTGTTTTCGATATTTAGTATTACATGAAAATTGAATGAGGGTCTGTGATTATCTGACAGACTATATACAGTTAATCTCCATTTCCTCTGGTGGAGATGTTAGTGTCTTTTCTGATAAACATTAGTGATGATAGGGAGATAAGGATAACCACAGTTGGGAACAAAAGGGTAGTATGGCCACAATGAAGTTGACAAAGGTAGCTTGATATAAGAGGAGTCATCTGCTATCAGAAGGCTACAAGTTCAACAGAACAATAGGGTCTGGAAAAAAGTACTTGGGGCTACAGAGACTTGGGTTGAATACTGATTATGATATAATACAGCAGTTACACTTGGCACTTTCTGTGCTCTTTTTAGAGTCTGTGGCAACGGTAATTACCAGTTAGCATTGAAATTGAACCCTATTGCGCACCAATGCTAATTGTCGGTGGTTGCAGCGACATGATTTTAGAAAGTTTACCTTCGGCTTTCCATTTCGCTGCCGTGTTGATATTTAAATGAACAGTCGTAACCCTGCCGGATTTGATATTGTTTGCTATTGAGAAATATCCAATGGCTTGCAAGTTAGATTGTGTTACACAAAGTCGCTTTTCATCCATATCATGCTATCTTACATTCTAAGGTGGATTCATTAGCAAGAAATTTGCCTAGATAGATGATGTTCAGCTCTTCCACAGATGTCGGTTTGCTGTTGTTCCATTCTGCAGAAAAATCGTACGGTTAATTGACGTTCGGTCTGCATAATGGAGTAGTATAAATTATTACCAGTCGGCCATTGCTTTAGTATCAGGGCTTTCACATGTGAGATTGTATCTGCTTTCATCACTTCTAGGAGCATCCTTTTTCCCGAGACTAACAGTAGATTCAAGTGGACTTTGTCTTTTGGTACTGGTACTTCCTTGGGTTCAGAATCGCTGTATTGTGATGTGGCTTCTTCCTTTTCAGCGGGAATTTCTTCCGTGTGGTTTTGCTGCTCCACTTCATTGTCCTCCGAGAGAGCAGCAATGGCCGGTTCTGCGTTTGTCGACGGGTTACTTTCCGCCTGTGCCATTGTCAGGTAAAACGAATTAAATGGTGGCACCGGGCTTTCTTTCAGAAAGAGAAAGCCATGCCGGCACGTGATTAGCATTGTTGATTATGGCTCATCCATTTCGCAAAATCTGGCTGTGCAAAATCCACTCGTAATATGAGACATTTATTGATATCGGCTTTTAAGCCATGATTGATCAAATTGTATATAAGAGTGAAATTGTAGTAAATAATGTAGTAATTTATACACAGCCATTGTATAAGCATATGGTCAGCCATGTTGCTCCGCACTTTAGCAGGTGTAGTAACCTGGCTTTCTTCCTAACATAGCACAGTTTCACAGAGGATGCAAAAACAGTATCTTCAACCACTCCACCACAATATCAAATTAAAGACTCCAGTACCTTTGGATACGCACTTTCTATGTCCACAAAATTTGACGAGACGTATGATGAATATGAAGGCGGACTGAATTTAGTGGTTCTCTCATTGATTATCTCTAACATTTTATCTACATTACTTTCCTTTTCTCAATATTGTCCAGTTGTGGGTGAAATCAAACGAAGTTGAAGATGACTCGATTAAAAAAGGGCCAAAAATGAGTTACAGGTCCAACGGAACATTTTATTCCGTTTTGTGTCCTGATTTCTAACCTGCAACGTGTCACCAAGTCAATGAAGGCGACGTTGAAAGCTTTTTTGTGTATTGTCCCAAAGCTACAGACTAACATAGTATTAAGATATTGAAAACAATCCATTATACTGAAGTGGCTTGATACTCTGTCCAATTTCATTGACCTGTACTGGTTTTGCAAGCAATTTTTCTGTCACATTTGTTGACGCAGATGACAGCCCACATTACAGGCAAAAGAATCGGCATTTTAAATTTTCAACAGGCTAACGAATGCCTTTATTCTGCATGCTACTTTCAGTTGATGTCGTCCAGTAATTCAGTACAGGAATACTATGAAAGAACTATCAAGGAAGCCAAGCGGTATTACAAAGCTGTGTCTTTAGCAACAGAATGGTCAGAAATCAAGCATCGACCAACAAAAGGATCCAGTGATCGAATTCCCCTAGTTCATGTGTTCAAACGAAGAGAACAGGCGAAAACAGTCGAAACTTTTAGAGCAACTTATGTAATAGACTGCGATGATGCTCAAAAATGTTTGGATGGTTGGGAGAGTATGCTTGATAATTCGGAATCTAGATTACTTTGTAAGGACCTATCACACGTATTTTGGCCTTATACTATCCCATGAAAATACTCTCTGACCTCCATTTGTTAGGGGACTCCACCATTGAAAAATGCAATACGTTGAAGTTAGTAGATGGAAATAGAAAAGTCATACATATATTGCTGAAAAATAAGTGGAGCTCTAAGTAAGTACATTTAACCAGTCTCGTCACTTTGTCTAAGATGTTGTAAAGTAATAACCATCAATAGTCCTAGAGATCTCATAGTAATAGAGGATTGTGAAAGGACAGAAACTTCACTTCATTATACATCAACGTCACTACCACCATCCAAAGAACAGCCAAAAGAATTTAGGCCAGCCAACCCATATGTCCGCGCCAATCTCACTCTTTCTGCTATTAATGTCGAAGCAGTCAATGAAAAGCAGGTCAAAATTGCAGTCTACTATCAAATAGATTTGAAAGGCTGGATATCTTTTTCCGTTTCAGCATATCTTTCTCATCTTATACTGGATTGTCTCGGCACCATGGAAAACCATGGTATACCGCCAAACATTAGTAATTATGGCAGTGGTATTCAGTTGTTACATCGTGAATATGATCCACATCAAAAACAGTTGATCATAAAGTACAAAAGTCGAGTAGGATGGAAGAGTCGTGAAAACAGCGATTCGGAAGATGATGATATTGAAGATAGTCCTCAACACATGGGGAGCTCCATGCCTTCCATTGCAAGTCTACCTATTGAAACAGATGCGAGAGATGGCCGAAAGAGGAGCATATCATCCAGTTTGGAAACGAATACCTATTTGTCGTCATCTATGAATCGTGGTCATCGCGGAGGCTTCATGAATCCAGGCTTTATGATGTCTTCTTCACCGACTTCCAGAATGAGAGCTCCATTTGGTAGCCTGTCCAAAAGTTCCTCCTTCCATACCGGCGCAATAAGCGCTAGCCGAAGTACATCTTATTTAGACCTAAGTACGAGGTTGCAGCCCAATCCAAAAGCTGATCAATGTCCTGACACAAGCATCCAAATCAAGTTGATTGATAAAAAATGGTCCAGCATGCACCCCATTTGTATAGCAGCACTAGCGGCCAACGGAATTACTAAAAATGTGGAAGAAATGACAAGGACTTTAACAAAGAATGTTTCAGCCAAATGTTACAAGTTCTCGCGCTTGCAGCAATATTTGATCGAAGTTGGCAACAGTAGTATATCCGGGCTTGCATCGGAAGCTTCATCAGAGCACACGGGTGAAGACATTGATGAAGAGTCTTTGAACGGGACAGAAGAGAATGTAACGGTCCTATACATAAAGGTTGATTCAGCTTCTTCAGCTGAAGAAGGGACTCAAGAGCAAGAAATTATGCTCAACGGTAGGAAAGTGCTGGTACTTGAATATATTGGTCATCACACACCAGGTCGCAGTAAATCAGAAAATGGTCCAATTAAAGGCACCGACTACTTTTATGTTGAAGGCGATGTATTTGGTTCCGGTATGACAATGCATGATGATTTTAAGTTACCAGTACAACAGGTTGATACACCAAAAACAACATCTACTGTCAAGGAGAGTCGCGGCAAGCTATCGTTAGATGGTCAAGTAGTTGAACAAGCCAAAAGGTCGTTACCTTTTAAAGAGCCAAAACCTCTTGCTGATGCTCAAGAAAATTTTTTCAATTCTGCTATCAGTGAGGCAGCTGAAAGTGAAGACTCTTTATCCTCAAATGCTGATGATTATGTCCGAGCTTACGAGAGACAACTTCCTGATGGTAGCAAGGCAGTAGTAAACGAAAGTAATTGGAAGAATTGCAGCTTATGGGACGTAAAGGCATTGATTGATTGCCCAAGTATATCCTATCAATGGAGTTCAACTTATGACAGCGGTCAAATCATTGGGAACTTATCGCCTAGGTGTACAGTTCACTCTGCATTTTTCCGATCATCATGGCGTACTAGCTTGAGAGAGTACTTGTCCGTAAATGCGACATATGCTTCTCTCAATCGATTACGATATGTCTCATTGTCATTTGATGGGCTGGCGGAGGATCAAACAATGACCAAGCAAGCGGACAATGGCGAACAGAGATATCTTCTCAATGGCTGGCAAATAGATTCTAACGATGATGACTCATGTTCTGTAAAGTTTTTGGTGCAGAAAGAAGTGTCCGGACGATCTTCTAGTTACTCTTACAACCCTATAGATGGACCTCCAAGTGACATCGTCGCAAAAGCAAAAAAGAGTTTCGAAGAAAATGAAGTTCCTCCAACCCTTGCTTATATCATCAACGCTCGTATAAAAAGCATACAATACGATACACACAAAGGTAGTTGGCGGTGCCAGTATGAACTGACAAATGCCCCAAATGATCCGCTTTTCCCAATCAAAGGCAGCGTCACTTATATTCGATTGCCACGGAATAGCCCTTTGACGCCCACTGGAGGTTTCAACATTACTATCGACCCACCTTGTGATAATCTATTGTCAGTCATCAATCTCCCAAGTGACAAAACCGGAATCTGGCTGAGAATCGAGCACGATCGTAACAGTTTGGTACAAGATGGTGGAAGCATCCTTTTGCTCGTGAAACGAATTGATAGCAAAACACCAGTACAAGTGAATGGTTCTGTAACCAGTCAAGTTGACTTTGATGCTTATGCCGGTGCAGTACACTTTGTTGCACAGGAAGACTTGCCAATACAGTTGTTAGAGCAAATTCAAGGCAGTTTCAACAATGGGTCTGATACATCCAAGTTGCAGAAACAATTGCCAATTGCCTCTGCTAGCAACCATCAAAACTTTCAGAAAAGCTTTGCTGCGAACACTACCAAAGATGTTTCTAACCGATTGACCGGAAATGGCGAACAGCAACCCAGTGACAAACACAACTTATTCGCTGATTTGAATGTCAGTACCTATGACCAGGCTGCAGCCGCTTGCCAGTATCTATACCGTATGAGCGATCAGCAATTTGGATGGATGCACGTATCTGAGAAAAATGGTCTACTTACCCAAAAGCGATCAGGTGGAACCGTCCCAGTGGAAACGCTTTCTTTAGATCCCATCCCAGCCAGCGTTACTGATTCTCTGGACCAGCAGTTTCCTACCATACCAGAACATTTGATGTTAATGAAAGGGATAAAAGTCATCGAAGGTTTCTCGGTCGAAGAAGTGGCATCAGTGGTCTCAGATCCTGGCCACCTTCAGCAGATTTTCCGAGATTCGCTTCTGGCTGTGGATGTTTTGAAAAAGTTTGCTAACGGCCATGCGTGCGCGAAGCTACAAATGAAGTCATGGTTTCCCTTCAAGTAAGTTGCTGCTTTACTTAAGTCGATAACTTCACTTATTGCTAACCTAGTTCGCCAGGTCTCGAGACGTTTATGTAGCTTCAATAACAGCAAGAGATGTTTCCACAACTGGGCAGTCAAATCGTATTTTGCATGCTACTACATCAATATACAACTTGAATTTGCCGGCAGAAAACGCCACCCCGCTTGCACATCTGCATCTATCTGGGTGGATTCTCGAAGCAGTTGATCCTTACACAACGACTACAAATCACCCTATACCTTCAACTCGCGTCACATATATGGGCTGTATTGATCTTGGTCAAAATGTGCCAGCATATCTCAGTAACATGGCTACTTCCAATTTAATTAAAGGCATCAACCGTGTCGAATCAGTTCTCAAGTCAAATGGCCCACCACCAAGGTTGATTTCTCCAATCCCCTTTCTTGAATTCCGAAGCGGCGAGTTGCAGTGGAGTGGCCATGGTAATGTGTTCACTGGTGACCACCAAATTGAGGTTGAATATATTCAATCAAATCAGCACTTGATAGTATCCAGTACATATGACCGAGCCAAACTTCTACCCCATCAATCTGAAGCTGCTAACAAAGAAGATGGCTCACCTATACTGAAACATACACCAACACCATCATTTTCCAGTACGATATCCAAGTCTCCGTTGTTGGCAGACAGAAGAGGTTCTGCACCTGGCAGAATTCCACTTGGAGTTTTATCAAACAAATCCAAATTAGCTCAAACCAAGGAAGCATTGGCTATGCCCAGTTCAAAGAACAAAATTGCACTTTTGGACGTGGTTGCGGATCTGAAATCTTTTCCAATAGGTTATAACATTGAAGTAAAGTTTTCAGTGCTAGTAGGACATAGTGTCGATTTGTCGGATAAGCTCACCGCTCGTATCGAAAAACTTGACCCTGAGCCTTCACACTTAATCGGTAGTGCTGGTTCACTACCGCCGGTCAAACATAACATCAAGGTCAAGCTGGACTTGGACGCCATTACGAAAGAAATGACAAAAGAACTTTATTCTCAACTACATAATTATAAGCTAATATTCTCACTCAATCCTGCTAATGAAGAGCAATTATCACCTCGAACCAACAAGCTCACTATCTCAGGGGTGCTGGGTGAGGATGAAGATAAGTGGAAAGGTATAACCATGATCAATGGGCAAGAGATCATGCTAGGAACAGACGCAAAACTAGCTTCCATATCATCGCTTCGAGCTGCTAGCACGGATACAATATCAAACCATAATGTAGACGCTAGTGAGCCCGAAACTAGTATATCCGCTGTTCTTATGAATGTTGTATCACACCCAGCACTCTCATGGTTGTCCAATCTGAGTCGTGTTAATACACCGAATCAAGTTCCGGACAGAGATAATGCGGCTTCTCCAACGTCATTGAATGGCAATGATATTTCCCAAAGCCCAGTTGAAACAGATGGTGTCAGCAGAATCGTTACGTCGCATATACAGGATATAGGTAATATGGTGTTATCACCTTTTATTCCCTCTTCGCCTTCGCCAGATGCGACAACTACGCCAATTGATGAACCTATGCCTGACTGGTTGATGAGCGAGGTGGATCGAAAAATCACTGAAGACAGCAAAACAGCTGGGAATACTGCTTCTGAAACGCAAACGAATATACCAACGCCTTCGCATTCCCGATCTCATGCCTTATTGAGGCAATTCGCTATCGTTTTCCTTTTGTGCATCTTACTTGGCATATTGATAAGATCCTTTGCTATTATGGCGATCGACGCGGATCACGAAGTAGCGATCAACAAATTGTTGGAAATGAATCCAGCCAATATCAAGCAAATTTGGCGTATGCGATGGTTCGGAGGCTGGGATATCGAGATCCTGGCAGTAAAGCGCCGTTAAGGCTATGTAGATATGTACATACCACAGATATCATTGGACTCAAGATATTTCTCACAGCATATACATTTAATAACACGCTTTTGATGTGAAGTTATATTACAGTATCCAAGTTATAAAGAATAGATTTCACATCATCGTTTGTTATAATACTTCCACTTGTGCGATCCCATATCCATATCAGCATTAGGCCCGAGGTGACCTTCTTTGAAGCATGCTTTACAATATACATCATCTTCACAATCCATACACATTATGACACCATCCTCGTTGCAAATGCCTAAGGAATAGGTCAATTATATTCTCACTTGGAGCCACTCAACTTTCACAACTACTTACAGCACCATCCTTCTGTTTCATCCACTTCCTCCTCTTCAAACGGTTTTGGTGGAGGAACGTAAACGCGGGTATATTTCTGTGTCGATGTATCTGAGCTACGCTTTGTATCTCGAAGTACGTCCTTGACATCTTTGCTAAAGGCTGCAAATCTTCTTTCTAATATTTCATCACTGTCACCATGAACCTTTTCGTATTTTTTTTCCAGAGCCAGCTCTTCTTGCACCCGTCGAACGATATCATCTTCCTCAGCAAAATTTGAATCATCGCCTTCTCCAAGAAATGTGTTCACCGCTGCATCCAAATGAGAACTATGCACCGGTGCCTTTGAAGACTGCGGTGCGTTGTTTAGAATATCCTCGAGATAGTCATCGTCAGAAGAGCCGAGATCCTCGTCCAACATGTTGGCATACTGAAACATAATCATGAGCTTTTCGATATCCAATTGCCATCCTTGTAATGAAACGGTCAGCGTACCTCGTTGTCATCAAAATGATCAGGTATACTATAATCCAGCTTTTTCTTATCAGCAACATTGTCATGACCGAAAACGGCCTTGAATCTTGCATTGAGGGCTTCATCTCTGAGTTTGACAGTGTTTAGATTTAGCGATTTACAAGGTGTCACTGGAAATGAGTTACATATCGTACGTTAGATCATTGGGATTTATTCGGGGATCCTCCCTCAACTTGGCAATTCTTTTTGCTACATCATCGTCATCTTCTGAGCGTGGCATGTGTTAACAGATTCACTTGGAGATTACGTATGGAGAACGTAGTGTATTTGGGTGGTTTGCTATAAAAGAAGAATAATATGATACAAATTGCCTTGTCTATCAAAAATAAAAATGGGAGTTCTGGTCTAAGCGGTCCAAGTTCTTTGGATAAATTCAGTGAGACCAACGTCGTTTGTATTAAACTCAAAACATCCCCAAATGACAGCAGCAGAGGTAGCTTTCAATCCCCAGCTTACATACTTGTTTGCTCTAGGGAAGTTTCGTTTAGGAAGATAATCAGTGATACATGCTTCGAAGCCAATGTGCAAGTGAAGTGGAAGCACCAATCCTAACAATCCGTCCAAGACAAGATGCGGTCCGTAAAGAAGCTGTGTGCTTATTAAAGGTATCAATGCAACAGAGGCTGCACGTTCGTAGGACCAATGAAAGCTACCGTCAAGATAGTTTGGAGCCACCCATTTTGGTTTATCTTTTGCTACTTCTTGGGGGCCATCAGTTTGGACTGCAGCTACATCCTTCTTTTCAGTTTCTGTACATTGTAATAATCATTAGCATCTTTTCATTCTATATTTTTCTTTCAGAAATAATACTTGCCAGTTGCTTTTGCGGATGCTTCTTGTTGTCGTGATGCGGTGGCTAGAACATATTTTTAGTAGTTAATAAATAACGAAAACTGAAGTTGAGTCATATAGATACCTCCATAGGCCCTCATTAACACTGGCTTATAAGCCATGCTTCCTCGGAGATGAGAGGTTACTCGAAGACTTGTCAACAAAGACATTGTAGATTTTCCGTGGTAAGCGAGTCAAGGATCTCGAGATCTTGAAGATTGCAATCTGTTAACCAAAAAATTTGGACTGGCTTTTTTTTTTCTTCCAGAGCCAAAATTAAAGCAATGAACGAAATTGAGCTTGTCAAAAGCTACACAAAATGAGCGACAACTGCAATGAATCAAGTGGTAAATAACAGGTCTTAAGCTTCGTCGACCGAGTATTGTCTGAACTACAGCTGACATGCTTCTTAAGGCATAGGAAACAGGAAACGACCAGCTTCGCCTGCACTTTCAAAGTTCGACGATCTAAAAATACAAGACGACAGCATACTACATGAGCACAGCGATCGCGAAGTGTGTCCGAAATGCCAAAAGAGCGCAATGTACTTTTGCTATCGCTGTTTTACTCCATCAACAGCTAGTGCAGGACATGTGCCACAGCTTGATTTACCTGTGCCAATGGATATGTAAGTCTTCATGCTATAGGTAATTGAGCGTCTGCTGCCTTCTTACAAGCTTGGGATCATCAGTATCAAACATGAAAGGGAGTTGGATGGAAAGTCGACTGCCGCACATGCTCGTGTAATTGCACCGAACGACGTGAATATATATGGCTGGCAAGAGATACCAGAGTACGAGAATCCAGATCAAGTACTTTTATTGTTCCCTGGTCCGGTAGGTTCCTTCATAAGACGATATCAATTGCTAGAGTTGTAAACTGAGTTACAGTGATTATTAGGACGCCAAGACGTTGAGCGAAATACCGCGAGAATCCTTCACTAGATTAGTTGTAATTGACGGTACTTGGAAACAAGCGTCCAAAATTGCGAGATTGTCACCTCAACTCAAAAACGTCCGTAAAGTCACCATTGCACCGAGAAAGACTCTTTTTTGGCGATACCAGAGCTTAAGTGAAAATTACCTAGCCACCATAGAAGCTATTTATTATCTATACCGGGAATATGCCGAAGCGTTCGAAATGAATGGAAATCCTTATGATGGTAGATACGACAATCTCTTGTTTTACTTCAAGTTCTTCTACAACATGATTCAAAACAAATACAGAAAGGAGAAGAAGCCCTATACACACCGACAGCGTAAAGGCTACATTGAGTACGACGAAGCCGACAGTGAAAACACAAGAGAGAGCGGCGAAGCAGAGAGTGGAGATCATGAGAGTGGTGATTCTGAAATCATCAGCAAGGCAAGTGGCGATGCAGCAGAAGCTACTTTGTGAATGTACGATAGAGCAATAGATGCCATAGTCTAGGCACAATAAATAGTAATTTAGAGCAAGTGATTTATGCTCAACATATAACAAGAAAATTTGCAATCGACAATCTTGTCTTGAATATGCAGTGTAAATGATCAATATGAAAATGGCCAGATAGAGGATATAATATCGTTATATTTTGAGAGTGTTATTGGACAGTCTGGAGTATGCAAAAGACGTTTTTCCGATACCAGCATTTCAGAGCTGAATGAATATGATTGCATGTATTCTGTTCGCTGTCATATGTAACTTTTTCTCATATCTTTTTTTTTCACAAAGGTAAATGAGCTGACCCCATCCACAGGATCAAAAAATCAATGAATTACTTTCTATAACAACAAGTCGTCGAATGCATTTGAGCGAGACTTTGTCTGCTGTTGATTGTTGCCAGTGGCAGGCTTCATGGGTTGGCCGAATCCACCAAGATTATTAGCTGGAGTGGAGGCATTTGCCCAAGAACTCCATTCTGAAGCAGTTGCATTGCTCTTCATAGAGTTCATCGATGGTCCGACAGTAGGTTTGTTTTCGTTGCCACCTTTGCCGAGGGAATCGAGAGATACTAAACCTGAGGCTTGAGACCAAAGATCATTACTTTTGCCAGCGGGGAAGCCAGACGCAGCTGGCTTGTTGGCTGTGGTGGATTGCCCGGCTGGAGCAAGAGGAGCTATAGCTTGAGTATTCATGGTTGCAGGAGGAGACAGTGGAGCAGCATTGTTGACCGGCGGAGCAGATGTGAAGTTGTCATCTCCAAGTAAATCAAACAAATCATTACTCTTAGAGGTCGCTTGAGCTGGCTGCTTGGCACTGGATGGAGCGGATGAGAAGGCATCGTTGTTTGTGATAGGAGCTGCGCTTTGGAAGTCATCGAAATCGTCTGTACAAATCGAAGCAACATTAGTATAAGTTCTGTCTCCTTGCAAGTTGACAAGATTCATTACCATTTGCAACACCTCCAGAAGAAAAGTTACCCCAATCATCATCAGCGGCAGCATGAGAACTGGTTTGGGTTGCGGGTGCTGCTAGCTCGTCAAAATCAAATAGATTGACTTCCTTTGCAGGTTCCTTTGATACTTTAGAGGAGGACAATGAATTGGTATCAGAAGTTGTTTGTCTCTTATCACTTGAATAGTCTTCTTCAGGCGAATCATCATCGTATTTGCCTTTTCCGTAACTGTCAGAGAACTCGTCATCATAGCCTCCAGCAGAATAGCCACCACTGCCACTATAACCACCACCACCGCTATATCCGCCGCCACCGCTGTATCCTCCTCCTCCACCAGAGTAACTAGACTCGCTACCAAAACCTCCATATCGAGAGGCACCTCCTCCTTCAAAAGCGGAGCCGCTAGATACAGCAGTATACTTGTTGCGATTATGCTTGGCTTTTTTTCGCTCGAGTTTGATTTTATCCACGTCACTAAGAAGTTCTGCGAGCTCCTTCGCTCGGTTACGAACTGCAAGGGGTTTCATTCAGCATGAGCCTGAATCCATTCAACATATAAACAATGACAGACCGTTTCTTACCATTTATACCTTGATCCTTGCCCTTCTCGTCTATGTAGTGAAAGTTGCGTAGAATTTTGATCGTAGCCATATGCGAGCGCGCTTCATCGACAACACGCTCAGCACCGTTCTTTACCAAATATTCTAACAAAACAAGTGCCTGTTGATAAAGAGACCCTTGGTCATTTAATCTTTTATACTAGAGCTGATGCTGTGAAATATGGCTCAGCGTTTATGCAAGCTGAGTGGAGGATGATCGTTACCTTGTATATCTGTCTCCACTGTTTTGCTTCTTTTTCGGTAAAGCGTTTGAACAACGTTGGCATAATCTCGTTGAAGTATTGGCTGGATGTGTTATTGGCGGTCAGCAATGCATACACGATATTGTTGTTTTCGAGTGAATACAATGACTCACTAATTGAATGTGCCTTGCGCGATTTCTTGCATCAAAGTGCTGGAAGCACCCCAAGGTTCGTTGTTGGTAGCTTCGTGCACTTTGGCTTCCATTTCTGTATAGTTCAACACGACATTGCGTCTAACAAAATAAATATATCAGTGCCTGCCCAGAGTTGATCCGTATGATGACCACAGTCCAGCTAGTCGACAGTGTCGGCACTTACACTTTGTTGATAACGTCCTAAAAGGAGAAGATTGAGACATTAGTCAAAATGAGAACAAATTGGATACACTATGTTTCTGAAGAATCACATATCGCAGTATTTAGCACCTCTTAATACTTACTTTGACCTCCCAAAGGTCAGGAATCTTGAATTCCGACAATGAATTCATTTTGATGACAAGATGAAGTATTCACGCCGCCTCAAATTGGTCCACGCACAGTTTTGCGGCCCTTGAAACAATTTGACTTGGTGGTATGGAAATGTGTTCATCAAATTATTCCTGGCGTCCCACAGTCACTTTCATATATACCATACCAAAAAACTATCATAAAAGAGAGCAACATATTTGTTGTGTGGACCAATTTTATTTTATACACATTGTACTTTGAAAGACAGTTGGTTTCAGAGTTTGCTTTCCATAAACTATACAAAAAGGAATTGCTATCGTTGTGGGAACCAAAGCAAATAAAGTGGAGTTTTCTAAGCAAGGTAGGTGGAAGCAGAAACGTTACCACCGCGGCCAGTCCAGTTGGTGTGGACCCACTTTCCGGGTTGGTCAAGAAGCTCGTAGGTGTGAGCGCCGAAGTAATCACGTTGAGCTTGGAGAAGGTTGGCGGGAAGCTTCTCGTGACGAAGACCATCATAGAAGTTAAGAGCAGTGGAAAGAGCGGGAGTTGGGATACCAAGCAAGACAGCGTTGGCAATAACGGCTCTCCATGACTCTTGAGCCTTGGCAGTGGCCTCTTGGAAGAAGGGGTCGAACAACAAGTTCTCAAGATCAGGGTTGGTAGTGTAAGCATCCTTGATCTTTCCAAGGAAGACAGATCGGATGATACAACCACCACGCCACATGAGAGCAATACCGGCGTTGTTCAACTTCCAGTTGTTCTCCTTGGCAGCTTGACGCATCAACATGAAACCTTGAGCATAGGAGACAATCTTGGAAGCATACAAAGCTTGACCGAGTTGGTCCAAGAACTTCTTCTTGTCACCAGTGAACTTGGCATCCTTAGGTCCTTCAAGGATCTTGGAGGCACGAGTACGCTCCTCCTTGAGGGCAGACAAGCATCGGGAGTAGACAGCCTCACCAATGAGAGTGACGGGAATACCACGGTCCAAAGAATCGATGGCAGTCCACTTACCAGTACCCTTTTGACCAGCAGTGTCACGGATCTTCTCAACAAGAGGAGAGCCATCAGTGTCCTTGAACTTGAGGATATCACGAGTAATTTCGATCAAGAAAGAGTCGAGCTCTCCCTTGTTCCATTCCTCGAAGACGGCAGCCATCTCGTCGTGGTTCAAACCAAGACCCTCCTTCATGATTTGGTAAACCTCAGTGATAAGTTGCATGTCACCATACTCAATACCGTTGTGAACCATCTTGACGTAGTGACCAGCGCCAGTCTCACCAACCCAGTCACAGCAAGGTTCGCCGTCAGCCTTGGCAGCGATAGACTGGAAGATGGGCTTGATGTGGGGCCAGGCAGCGTTGGAACCACCGGGCATGAGGGAAGGACCATAACGGGCACCTTCCTCACCACCAGAGACACCGGAACCGACGAAAAGAAGACCCTTCTTCTCGAGGTATTCAGTGCGACGGATAGAGTCGGGGAAGTGAGAGTTACCACCATCAATGATGATATCACCCTCCTCGAGGTAGGGAAGGAGTTGCTCAATGAAGTTGTCAACAGCGTCACCAGCCTTGACAAGGAGCATGACCTTGCGAGGGCGCTTAAGCTTGGAGCAAAGCTCTTCAATGGAGTGAGCTCCAATAATCTTGGTGCCTATGCAGAAAGAAGAGGAAGTTCAATGTCAGTGGCTCGGGGTTACACATGACTGTCAAAATTATATTTTATAGTTGATGAAACGTCCAGAAAGCGGGAAAAGAAATAGATGACAAATTCATAGATATCGATAGTCTGTCTCATTAGATGTGAGGACCCAGATAGAAAATTTGTTCAACAAAAATAGTGAACTGACCATAATCAGTCCAAGAAGGATTGAAGTGGTGAACGCTGAAAGACGCCCTCAAACGGAGACGCCAACAGTAAATAAATATGCAAAAGAAACTTACCCTTGGCTTCGTTCTCCAAGAAGTGGTCAACCTTGGAGGTGGTACGGTTGTAGGCGCAGACAACGAAACCGTTGTCGTTCATGTTCAGAATCAAGTTCTGACCCTATAGAGTGAAAATGATGATTAATGACATGCTTGCTTAAACAACACCGTGAAGTATCAAGGCTATAGAAAGGCGAGTGTAGCTCGAGAAACATAGCGTATTCAAAAACACGATGTAACGAGATACTTTACTATTGACAAAGCACTCTTTTGACCGAGACATGATCCCCATCAACTCGCTACGCTGGGTGGAAGTCCCACCACGATGCTGCCAAAAACTACACCCTTCTGCTATGCGTCAGCAACTTAACATACCATGACGGCCAAACCAATAAGACCGATATCAGCGCTGTTGGAGGAATCGATATGCCGGGAGAGATGATGCAAACGTTTGCTTGAAGGTTAATATCACTACTTGGTCATACGGCAGACTTCGCTTCAGGTCTGAACAGTAAGCAAAAAGACACTTACACAGCTTGGGACATATTTGAAGAATAAAGTTGTTTAGCTAAAAGAAAAACAGCGCGTCTTCAATTTGATGCCATGATTACATTTTTATGCCTAAGACGGCCGGGGATTGGGCGAGATGAAAGCCCCCCGGACTGACGTAAGCCTCAAAACGCAACCAGGATGATTTATTTTGATTTTCCTGCCAAAACTTCTGAAATCCCCAAAATTTCCCGCTACCTCCCGAAAAAAAGCATGAAATAAACATGGACTCCGAATAACAAAACACTGTCTTACATTTTATGCATGATTTTGAAAGGAATCTTACTACTTTCTATAACCAAGATGTTGATAGATATAAGCGATATCAACGTGCTATATCGCTATCCATCAACACGGGACTGTAAAAAATTCAAAAAACCAAAGTCCGTGGTCTTTGGGGCGGCGGAGTGTCAAAAATATTGGCCGTAAGGAATATAAGCCTTTTTGAGTACCGGGGCGGACAGCAGAAATCACCCCCAATAAAAGGTATCACTGATGGACCCATGCTGACGAAGACAATATATTGCACAAAAAAAACGCATTACGGTGGAATATAAACATTATAATGGAGGTATCATATATGTAAGTTTAATGAGTGTGGTCGAAGGAAACACTAGAGTATGCTTGAGAAGCGTCAAGGTAATTTCCCAAAGTTTTCCGCATTTATAATGGTGGTGAACAACCTTTTTTGCATTAGATGAAGTTATTTGCATTAGCATGCAAGGCCGGATGGAACGGGTTATACATTAGCTGTTGTTGACGAAGCATAAGCTTTTGATACTGAATGGCGGCAAGGTAATCAGCAAAAGTTGTATACACATCTTGTTGTCTAAAACATTTATAGTGCCATTTGAGTTCACTGTCTTCTTTCAAGGTAGCTGCGCGTTGCCAATCCTCATACTCTTCTTCCTCATAATTTGCCACAGGGCTCACATGTCGCCGAAGGTTGCTTTCACTTTTAACATGCTTAATCCCATTCCTGAAACCTGATGCGGTCTTGACCGCTCGGCGGTCCATTGGTGATCCTGTATCTGTTTAGATAATTGTTAATGCAAATTTATGATTACTTGTATGACTGTCTCTTGACTAATTTATCAACATTTACCTGATTGGCGGTTAATTTGCAGAGGTGAAATCTGATCAGATATATCAGGAGTGCGAGGCATATAGGGTGTCTCACTTTCTTCAGTACTCGAAGAGTTATTTGACGAAATTCTATTACTCTCTTTATACTTAGAGTGCGTTGATTGATCGCGTATATACACGTTGTTGGCAAGCCCGGGCTCAGACATTGGTGAGTCTGGTAATGGAGGAAGATTGGCGTCCGCAACACGTTTTTTGGATTGGTCGTTGGTGAAACTGCGACTTTTGCGCAAGACGCGGTCCTGTTGGCTGGATTTTTCGCGTGATGGTTCAAATTTGAGGTTTGCTGGTTTTTTATTTCTTAAGTGTGCACTTGGCCTCACGTCTGGCCGAATTTCATTGTATGAAGAGCCAATGGTAGAGTGAGAGAACGATGGGGACGCCATCATCAATGGAGTCGGAGCACGAGCAATGGATTGGAATGGCACCATCCCTTCGTTGAATTGGTTTGGCAAAGTCATTGAGTCCTGCTCATTTAGCCTTGCACTGATACCTTGCATTGAATACGTTATGGGCATAGAGTTTTGAAAGGATTGATTGGGATAATTAACAGATGCTGTATGATGCAGCGAAGCATTGTTTGTTGGTGTTAGCGCTTGCATAGAATGGTAGCGACTAGAAGACATTAAATGATTTTGTTTCAGAGTTTGGGAACGAAGTACGGCGGTCCGTGCTTCAAGCCTATGTCTCTCTTTCATTCGATCAATCATGGCTTGTTTGTTTGCTTCTTCAACTGCCAAATGCTGTTTTCTTCTATTCGTGATAACATCTTGGGGCTTGCCTGGTAATTTATAATTGTCATGATATTCCTCATCCGAGTCGTCTGAATTATCGCTTTCCTCAGAATCCGAGACGTCAGAGTCCAAAACCACGAATTTCTCCTTTAGTTTTGGCTCTTCCTGCTTTGGTGAAGTGGTCGTTCTGTTAACAGTAGTCGCCACACTGTTTAGATTGCTATTTGTTATAGCAGCTGGACTGTATATACTATCCGCGCCAAAAAGTCCTCTATAAACGCTGCGGTCGATACTTTTATTGCTTTGGTCTGATGATGTTGCAGGGTTACTCCCTACTCCCTTAGCTGGTTCTTCTTTATAAGAGAACTCAAGTCTGCTTGCTAGTTGTAAAGCCGCACTAGCATTGCTATGTAGATCATCTAGCATAAGAAGAAAAGAATAAACAAACATTTAGCAAACAACAGGTCATGTCGTTTTATGAAACTGTTCAGTGGAGCTCTGATTTCTCCTTCAAATGGAGGGCTACCGAAGGTTTCTCTATTTCCACATATTTTTTACTGGTATGCCCCCTACATGAAGATCAGAAGATCCATGGTACAGCCCGAAGAAATTGTTGGTTTACCTTGTATTTTAAATTTTTGATCAAGAGTTTCACCAGTCAATTCTGTTAAAATATCATCCAGGAGACTTATTTCTTCACGAGTAGGCTTCATGGCCAGTGGTAAATCAACGTCTCCAACCAACAGATCGGACAATCCCTTCTCCAATTCTCCAGTACTGTCAGGCACATATGGTTGCTGTGATCTGCCTTGCGTTGACACTTTTGGATCGGATGTCAGAGGGTTATTTTGAGGCGATGAATCCTTTGATGGCTTTTTTTTCTTTCCAAAAGTGAAGAGACCCATCTAAGAGATAATTATGTAGACAATCCGGAAGGCCAAACGAAAGCTGGGATACAGAAAAGAAGTAAAAGAGTGAAAAAGTACGGTGTCAACCTACTTAAACTGGCCCGTTTTGACAGACAGCCCCATGTTCATTTTTTTTTTGTGTTAAAAAGGGGCGGGTGCTACGAGTGCCGAGATCCCATGCTTGCAGAAGAACGTGGACGTGCGCTTAAGTGCTGCGTCATTCCTTGTTTGCAGTAAAATGACATTTAAATGATGATTAATTTATAGTACATAAATATAATAATTAGCATGTACCTATGTTGCCGTATACTACTCATGTTATCAGCTACACATCTCTTTCATTATGGATTGCACTACTGTTCGTAACACCATCGGAAGGGGCCAGCCTATGAATAGTGGATCAGCACCAGGACGCGCGTGGCTGACGCCTCGTTTGGCGCACGCAGGGTTACTGTACCGCTGAAGCGAGGCTCAACACAGGGATGTTACAATCGCGGCTGTGAAAGCTGTTGTCTCTCTTTCTTCCTGTATGTCTTACGACCAATTTACCAATCAGCCGTGCATGTCTTGCGAGAAAACATATGCTAGTTTGTCACATGAGGGCTTATGGGTACCAATGGATAAGCACTTTTTAACAAACTTATAGAATGTTCTGTACAACGTGTCTATGAAATTTTATTGATACACTAAGTAAAAAGTCTAAAAGAATTTGGTATTATAGAAACGCTCAAAAGGTGATTGAACGCTGGAAAATGTCTCAGTCGATAACCTGAATGTTGACACAATAAGTTACCATGGACATGATTATTGGGTCTCGTCCTGTATGCTTAAAGTGATTGAACTTACGAGCTGAACATTCTTCTCTGAACCCATCTTCCATTGAGCTTCTTTGCATTCTTTGCGTTATTCCGCGTCCTTTGACCACGAACAGGTAAGCTCATAGCATGTCGTCGACCAACATAGGTGTTGATACTACGATGGTGCATGACATGCTCACGAACTTGTCGCTTAAGGTCAGTTTCGATATTCATATTGGCCAAAACATTAGATAATGAGTTAATTTGAGCTTCTGACAGCTCGGCGAGCTTGCATTGTTTGTGAATGGAGAGTTGATCGCAGATCTTGTTTGAGGTGGTTGAACCAATTCCATAAAAGTATTGCAATGCGGTGCTATTTGAATTTGTTAGCAACAAGCGAAAACCGAATGAATAAGCTCATATAAAGTGTTTAACGATTTACCTAACAAGCTTCCTATCCGGTAGGTTCACTCCAAGTAAATGCAACATGTTGATGGTTGAACAAACTTAACAAAAAAGTTCCTTGATAAATGTTGACATGAAAATCAGCCACCGAAGCCAGTCACAGCAATTTCTTGATGCTCGAAAATTTTCTGACACTGGTTAGGGAGACCATTGCAACTTTATACACCATGTCACGGCCAGAACACATTGCGCCTCCAGAAATCGTAAGTAGAATCGCTTCAGAAGGCATGTTGACGATTCGGTCTGACTGTTGATACTGACTCTGAAAACACACTAGTTCTATGGCGAAACAGAAGCCACCAAATACACAGAAAAGTATGAATTTGCCTGAATCGACTTCAATTTTTGAATAAGTTCCATGTTTGACAATGCTGACTGTATGTTCCTACAGTTCCCGAATAGCTGCTATTCAGGCCGAGATGGCGTATCGCGCACTGGAATTGCTCAATCTGCCCGAAGACGAGCCAGCATACCTTCTTGATATCGGCTGTGGTTCTGGATTAAGTGGAGAAATATTGCAGGATGAGGGCCATATATGGGTTGGAATGGATATTGCACCGTCCATGTTAGGTAGGCAAAACATCAATCGTACTTTAGGTTGAGATCGAGGTGTTACTACCCAGCCATCGGTTTCTAACGTGACTGGTATATTCTTTTTGGTCAAATTTAGAGGTGGCTAAAGAAAGAGATGTTGAAGGAGATTTGTTTCTTCAAGACGCAGGACAAGGAATGGCTTTTAGACCAGGAACATTCGATGGAGCAATCAGGTAATTAAATTTAATGTCACAGGAATGCGATTATTTTGTCTTTAAGGGCATTGATTCTAAATTCAGGGGCTGATGTATATGGTTACTTTTACAGTGTATCCGTGCTCCAATGGCTATGCAATGCCGACAAGCAAATCAACAATCCCAAAGCACGTATCGCAAGGTTTTTCTCAACTCTATACTCTTCGCTCCGACGAGGCGCTCGAGCTGTTTTCCAATTTTACCCAGAGAACGATGATCAAATCCAAATGTTGACAGATACAGCCAGTAAATGTGGTTTTGAAGGAGGTCTGCTGGTCGACTACCCTAATTCCAAGAAGGCCAAAAAGTATTATCTTTGTTTATTTGCTGGACAAGCAGAAGGAGTCAAAAACAAGATGCCGCAAGCTTTAGGTGAAGATGGCAGTGAGCACCCAGCTGTGGCGAGCGTTGAGTTTGAAAAGCGAAGAATTAAGGAACGCAGGCGAAGCGATAAACGACGACCTGTCAAAGATAAAAAATGGATTCTTCATAAGAAAGAAACAATGCGATCAAGAGGTGATCGAGCCGTTGTTGCTGATTCTAAATACACTGGCCGCAAGAGAAAGCCTCGCTTTTAAATGTCGTTATAATAATAATAAAAAATTGAATATTTGCAACAACTTCCAATTGCGGACTATTAACCGAAAATACCAACCCTCATCCGCCTCAGCCAGAAATAGCTTTCAATTCAAACTTTTTTCCTTTGCTTTTTGTTTTGGTACTTTCTTCTTGATCAGTTGCATAGACACCTTGTCCTAAAGAATTCAAGCTTCCCGATTTATTGTCGATAAATCCAGTTTGACTTACGACTTGTGGCTTCAAAAACTGCTCAAATCATCTCTATCAACCTCGCCCACTGACTGGAGACCTTGAAAAAAAAATCCTTTGTTTAGAAAGCTCCAGTGATTTCTTCGCCTTCTATTCAACTGAAGACAACCCTTTTTTTCTCTTTCAAACGGGTAGAACCATTGGCTTAACTCTATCTCTAATAACTGTCAATAGTGACAATGCCTAGAGGAAAGAACAGTGGTAACTTGGGTGCTAATGCACTTCAGAACACCGATCTTAGCAAGTTGGAATCTTCATCTGAGGAAGACTTGACAATGGTGTTGAAATCACGATATGAGCAAGACCATATATATACACGTATTGGCGATCAAGTGCTCGTATCTGTCAATCCCAATAAAAGTCTCAGCATGTGCTCAGACGCCCATTCCCTGGATTATGTGGCCGAATATAAGGATATCAGTGGTCAAAACGCTGGACAACTGTCGCCACACATTTTCCAACTGGTCAATCAGACGTACTTGCATATGCGACGAACAGGTGTGGATCAAAGTATCATTGTAAGGTATGTAATAAATCATCCAAAGGGGTATTTCAGGGACCTCGTGCAAAATTTCGTGTTTGTTTGAGACATGCGGGACCCAGCTAATTTTTTTTGTAACTATCATGCAGTGGAGACTCTGGTTCCGGCAAAACAGATGCTCATAATTTGGCTCTTCGTCACTTGGTTGCCTTGAGCAGCCATAAAAAGCCTTCCAAAGTTCAGACACAGCTTTTGCATTCACAAAATATTTTGGAGGCTTTCGGAAATGCAAAAACTCTTCAAAACCATAATGCCTCTCGTTTCGGACGATATACAGAAGTGCAATTTTCTGAGAGAGGCCGTGTCATGGGTGCAAAGATTTTAAACTATTTTTTGGAAAAGCGGCGGGTCACCGAGGCTCCTACTGATGAACGTAACTTCCATGCATTCTATTATCTATTAGCTGGTGCTACTGCAGAAGAGAAGTCCGAACTACGCTTAAATGACCACTCGGGCTTTACATATCTGAGTCGATGTCGGTCTCAAGCAACTGCTGAAGATGCTACCAAGTACGAACAACTCAAAGCTTCACTCAAAACGTTAGGTTTCCAAAAAAAACATGTTGCTCGTATGATGCAGCTTCTGGCTGCTATTCTACACTTGGGAAACATTGTCTTTGTCGATGATCCATCAAAAGGCCAAGAAGCGGCTACTGTAAAGAACGTAGAGGTTTTAAGTTTGGCGGCGGATTTTCTGGGTGTGGATCCTCATGGACTGGAATTGGTGCTGACTTACAAAACTAAATTGATTAAGAAAGATGTAACAACAGTCTTCCTTAACGCTGAGCAAGCCTGTGCACAACGTGATGAACTCGCTATTGCTCTCTATTCACTCATGTTCACATGGATAGTGGAGCAAATGAATGTCAAGATGTGCAATGACGGCTTTCACAGCTTTATTGGTATTGTTGACCTTCCTGGCCCACAAACTAACTATATGCCCGCCAAATTTGAGCATTATTGTGTTAATTACGCCAACGAAAAAATCCATGATTTTACTTTGCGTCAACTTTTCGAACAAGATCAAGCTGCTTACCAGGATGACGGAATTAAAATACCTGATGTTCCTTACTTCAGCAATGCTGCCTGTATACAGCTTTTCGATAAACCTGCTAATGGTCTCAACACTATTTTAACCGAATGCACTGCGAAGGCACAGAGACGTACTGATGACAATATGCTTGATTCATTCGTCAAGTATAACAACAATCATGATTCGTTCTCAGCCCGAAACAGCGAAACTGGGTCTCGACAATTTGCCATTCAGCATTTCGCCGGCCAAGTTCACTATGACCCCTATGGCTTTATTGAAGGCAACAATGACCCATTGAGCGCTGACTTTGTCAATCTGTTCAGAGGAAACGCTGACACCTCCGGGTCTTATAACTCGTTTGCTTTTAATTTGTTCTCGCAGCAAGTTGTAGCTACGCAGTCTCATCCCAAGAGCTCCGATGATATTGTAGCAGCTCAACAAACGGCTAAACCAGTTCGTGCTCCATCAATGAGACGAAGCAAATCACTAAAGAAGGCCGGTACTTCTGATAAGAAGGATCAAGCTGACTTTGTTAAGGTGAAATCTGATTCAAAGGGCTCAACCGCAACAGTAGGCGTCATTGCACAGCTTCAGTCTTCTTTGGAAGAGTTAATGGCTACATTAGAAGAGACAACCCCTTGGTTTATCTTCTGCTTGAGTCCCAATAGCTCTGGGTCAGTCAACATGTTTGATTCCAAGCGCGTCAGAGCTCAAGTGCGGGCTTATGGCATTCCTGAAATCGCTAAGCGAATGGCCACAAACTATACCATGGTACTTGCCCACCAAGAGTTCATTGAGCGATACAGCGATATTCTGCACAGCATGGGTGTCGAAGAAGATAGATTACCGCGATCCAAATGTGAGGCGGTTGCCACCATGTTTGGCTGGTCTTCTTCGCAAATGTCCGTAGGAACCAATAATGTAAGTCGTCAAGCATCATATTCAGCATTGTTTTGAGTGAGTGTAGATAATGGACTTGAGGCATCTAAACAATTTTCTCAGGTTTATTTGAGTGAACAACCATGGCGAAATCTGGAAGATGGCCTTCGTGGCCAAGACAAAGAAGAGCAGCGAAGAGCGAAAGAGGAGAGAAAGAAAGATGATGGTATGCAGGAATTCAACTCTACTGGCATGAGACGTCAGGAAAGCGCGGACAGGTTATCTAACCAATCTTATGGCTCAGGCTCTGGACTTATTCCAGCGGCAGCAACAGGAGCGTTTGCTGGAGCAGCAGCGGGAGGACTTTTGCGTCCTTACGAAGAAAAATCAGGATATTCTGAAGATCAAAGGTCATTTTATTCTGAAGACGAGTTTATGCAAGATGAACACTGTCGTGAAAACGAGTCAACATTTGGTTCTGAGGCTTTCGGATCTGCCCATGGCATTGATCAAGAAATGAAGACAATGTTGCCTCCACAAGCCGACACAGTGGATGTCGATGAAACAGAGTCGAAGCCAACTCCAGGTCGTCGTAGATGGCTTTGGTTTGTCATGTTCCTGACTTGGTGGGTCCCTAAACCATTCATGGTATGGTGTGGACGAATGAAGCGTAAAGATATTCGAGTGGCATGGCGTGAAAAGTTTGCTCTCTGTATTATCATCTTTTTCATGTCAGCATTCATCATCTGGTTCTTGGTATTCTTTGGTGAGCTAGTCTGCCCTCATCAAGATGTCTACTCCCAATCGGAACTGCAATCCCATAACAATAAGGATAATGCCTATGTTGCTATTCGTGGTGAGGTGTTTGATCTTACAAGCTTTGCACCACATCACTGGGCTATTGATGTTATACCTGAGGACTCCATCTTAACTGGTTACATGGGCAAAGATGCTACAAGCTTGTTTCCTGTACAGGTCTCAGCATTATGTCAAGGAACCACCGGGTCTGTTTCACCATTTGTATCCCTCGATTACCAGATCAACCTTACAGACAAGAATGCACAATATCACGACTTCCGTTACTTCACAAACGATTATAGACCTGACTGGTATTTTGAGTCCATGACGAATCTTCGCCAGTTGTACAAAGTTGGTAGCATGGCCTTTGATTCCAATACTGTGTATCAACAAGCAACCACTAGCACCGTTTTGAATGGTATTTCCACATATCGACAATGGGCTATCTTAAACAATAATGTTTACGACTTGACATACTATATCATGGGTGGCCGTTACCTGAAAGGTCCCAATAATGAGACAGCTCCAGCAGGAACTTCCACAGATTTCCTGGATAACTCAGTAGTGGAACTCTTCCGCCAACAAGCTGGCAGCGATATTACATCAAGCTGGAACAAATTACCTATGGACGCAGCTTTGCGAGATCGCATGGAAATTTGCTTGCGAAACCTATTCCAAGTTGGTGTTGTTGATACTCGTAATTCTGCAAAGTGTCAATTCTCAACATATCTACTGCTCATTGTCACTATTCTATTGTGCTCAGTCATCGTTTTCAAATTTATTGCTGCTTTACAACTTGGTAGTAAGCGAGAACCGGAAGAGTATGATAAGTTTATCATCTGTCAAGTACCCTGTTATACTGAAAGTGAGGAATCTCTCAAAAAGACGATAGACTCAATCGCTGTTCTTAAGTATGATGACAAGCGCAAGCTTCTTTTCATCATTTGTGACGGCATGTTGATCGGTAGTGGTAACGATCGACCAACTCCACGTATCGTATTGGATATCTTAGGAGTCGATCCTAATGTTGATCCTGAGCCTTTGTCATTCTTCTCTTTGGGTGAAGGTCATAAGCAGCACAACATGGGCAAGGTTTACTCTGGATTGTACGAGATTGCTGGTCATGTTGTACCCTACATTGTTGTAGCCAAGGTTGGCAAGCCCAGTGAACGTCAAAAGCCTGGTAACCGTGGTAAACGTGATTCTCAAATGATTTTAATGCGCTTCCTCAACAAGGTCCACTTTGACTCGCCTATGGCTCCTATGGAATTAGAAATTTATCATCAGATCAAGAATGTAATTGGTGTCAATCCGTCGTTCTATGAGTTCATTCTGATGGTAGACGCTGATACAGAAGTGTTACCCGATGCTCTCAATCGCATGGTGTCCTGCTTCGTACATGATGCAAAGGTTATTGGCTTATGTGGAGAGACAACACTGGCAAACGAAAAAGACTCTTGGGTTACCATGATTCAAGTGTACGAATACTACATTTCCCATCATCTCACCAAGGCTTTTGAGTCGCTGTTTGGTTCAGTTACGTGTTTACCAGGTTGTTTCTCTATGTACCGTATCCGCTCTACGCTGAAAAATCAACCACTCTTGGTATCTAATCAAGTTATCGGGGATTACGAAGTCAATGTTGTCGATACTTTACACAAGAAGAACTTGCTTCACTTGGGTGAAGATCGTTACCTGACTACTTTGATTTTGAAGCATTTCCCAAATTACAAGACAAAGTTTACACCCGATGCAACCTGTAAAACAAATGCTCCGGACACCTGGTCTATTCTGCTTTCACAGAGACGTAGATGGATTAACTCCACTGTTCATAATCTCGGTGAACTTGTCTTCTTGCCTCAGCTCTGTGGATTCTGTTGTTTCTCAATGCGTTTCGTTGTCTTCCTGGATTTGATCGGTACTCTGATTATGCCCGCTACAGTTGGTTATCTCGTCTATTTGATTTACAAACTGGCTACGTCCCCTGATGGTGCTCCAATTTGGTCTATTGTGACCATTGCTGCTGTTTACGGTTTGCAAGCTATTATTTTCATCATCAATCGCAAGGTAATTAGCCCGCTTATGGTTTTAGACCCGTGTTAGTATTTTGAAGCTAATCTCAATTTGTAGTGGGAACACATCGGTTGGATGATTGTCAGTTTGCTCGCCATCCCAGTTTTCTCACTGTATATTCCTGTATATTCATTTTGGCACTTCGATGATTTCTCATGGGGTAACACGCGTATTGTAGTCGGCGAAAGCGGCAAGAGAGTACTTGTTGCCGAAGATCAAGGCAAGTTTGACAAAAAATCAATCCCAACAATGACGTGGACCCAGTATGAAGAGGGTCTGTTCCAAGATGAGGAACAGTTCAACGATGTTGCTTCTGTCGGAACCCATCGTACTGGATACACTCAGGGTAGCTATCGTAGCCATCCATCTCATCATATGGCAGCTCCTTCTGCTTATGGCGACAATGCCTCAGCATTTGATGATTATAATTACGGTGGCGGCAGTCGATCACGGTCACGATCACCAGCGCCAATGGTTCCGTTCAACGATGCATCATCTTTCCATATGTCCCTTGGCGGTGGCGGTATGGGTGCAAATACTCGCATGTCTAGTGCATACTCTGACATGATGAGTCAGCGTGGTCCAATGTTTGGCTCTCAAACCGAATTCAGCAACTATGCCATGTCCCGCCCTGGCAGTGCCATGATGCCGGCTCCATCTTCCATTATGGATTATCACTCTGGAATGTCTCCAGCCTTAGGCTCTGTTCAAGGAGATATTTTGCCATCCAACGAAGCCATTATGGATGAAGTTCGCCTCATATTAGCCAATGCTGATCTTATGTCCATCACCAAGAAGCAAGTTAGAGACAGACTAAGCGAGACATTCGGCGTCTCCATGTCTAGTAAGAAAGAGTATATCAACAGTTGCATTGAAACTATCTTACAAGGCAATTAGTGGTGTTCAGCATCTGCCTATTTCCCGCCTTTCTTTTTATCTCCACACGAATAGACAACCACAAATATTCCCATTTTCCATCTTTTTCTCTCAGGTACCAACCATAATATCTGACAGATGTAATTGTCTATTCATTTGATACTTTACATGAAAAATCACATCACCTCAATTGTACACAACAAAACAAACAATCCTCATCCTCTGTCTCCATGGACGCAGTGGATTGAATAAAATATAGCATTTTCATGCATTTTACCGTTTAAAGACAGTAGACTGCTTCTGTATATTCGGTAATATCGCCGTTATTTCTATATGCACGTTCTATGGTAGCACCAATGAGCTAATTCTATTAGCGCGTCAAAGGATTTGGTGCCGCTATAAGATGGATTTTGCCTTGAAATACGTTGTAGTCAAAAGTTTTATAATCTGTATATGAAAAATAGGGGCCTTTCCCAAACAGCGTTACCATACAAGTTACAGGCAAGTGATGCAAGTGCACATGCAAGTTGTTGGCTAGATGTGTTTATTGGGCTTGTGTAATTCTGAGTTGACAAGTTTGTCTGCAATGAGCAATTTGTGTTACCAAATAAATTATCTTTTTTATAGCCATCGAAGATCTTTTTGCTAGAATTCTAACGCCTTTGTTCCCATTCCTCTCACTAAACTCTCGATCCTTCTAACCACTCGGCTCTGAATTAGTTCGAAAGAGCCTCATCCACATTCCATTCCTTCATATAGAACTTAAATCTGGTTAGAGCGATCGCATAAACAATTGCAAAAATGAAAGTTTTCGCCACCCTCACCTTCGCTTGTTTCGCCCTCGCCGAAGTAGCTAACGCTGCTGGTATCACACTCAATTTCAAACGTGATACACCCGATGCTTCCCAAGCTCTGGCTGCTAACAAGCAGAGAGCTGCCCATTTAAAAGCTGGTGGCGCTAAAAGTTTCGCTGAAGCCTCGTCGAGACCGTCTTATCCCATGTTCAATTCTATTTGGAGTGTATGTGTGCACTGGCTTGATTTTTGGTCTATACCGAGAATACCAACCTTGATGCAACAATAATAACAATTTCAATTTATTGATAGTACTTGATTGACATTGAAGTGGGTACGCCACCTAAGCCTTTCAAAGTCATCTTCGATACCGGTTCCTCCAACACGTGGATTCCTGACACTGCTTGTGGAAGCGCCTGTCAAGGAGCTCCCCATTCCTTCAATCCCAAATCCTCCTCTACCTGGAAAAATGATACCGGTAACTCCATGGACATCCAATACGGCTCTGGTTACTGCACCGGATCTCTTGGAACTGATACTCTTACATTTGGTGGATCTTTGGCTGTCCCCAATCAAGAAATTGGTTTGGCTAATACCGCTGCTAGTTCAATTACCAGTGCTCATGTTGATGGTATCATGGGTATGGGCCCTGATGCTCTAAGCGCGGGATTCAACAGTGGTATGTTAGTCAATCCAGAAATAATTTGAAGATCGCTATCTAATATCACATTAACTAAACTGCTATATCTAGCTGGAAAGCTACTGAATACTCCGGTTACCAACATGGTTGCCAACCATCTTGTGTCCAAAAACATGTTCAGTGTCTATTTTGCCCCTGTGCCTAGTGGCAAATATAGCGCTATGAATGGTCAAGTTACTTTTGGAGACGTCCCTGACTCTAGCTTATACTCTGGGTCCATCCAATGGTCTCCTAAATTGAGTAGTGGAGTTACAGCTGTAAGTCTCTAGACTATGTCAAAACATTGGTCCAAGCAAGACTTACTAAAGCTCTACCCATTTTCAGAAATACTGGGGTATTCAAGTCAATAACATCAAAGTTGGCAGCGCATCTGTAGTTAGCTCTTTCGATACCATTGTTGATACTGGAACCACTCTCATTATTTTAGATAATTCCATTGCTACAAAGCTTTACAAGAGCATCAAGGGTGCTAAATACAACGACAACGCTGCCATGTGGGAAGTACCTTGCAAGACCCTCAAGTCATTGCCTGATATCACCTTTACTATTAATAACAAGCCTTATACTCTTACGCCTGAGCAATACACGGTCCCTGAATGGGAGGTAAGGACAATAAGTACATTTTTGGTCATCTTGAATGGGGACCTGCCTGTTAACAAATTACAAACTCACCACCAGGGTGCTTACTGGGGCTCCACGGACGCTGGTCAATGCCTTTCTTATATTACCGGCCAAAATATGAATGGGCTTAACATTCTCGGTCAAAAATTTTTGGAGAACTATGTTTCTGTTTTTGACGCCGATAGCAAGCGCATCGGCTTTGCTCCACGCGAAGGCACCTCCGCCTCTTCTGCAACAACTTCAGCGCAATCGTCCGGCCATAAGACTACTAAGAAAACCACAAAGAAGAGTACCAAAACAGTCAAGGCTACCACAAAAGGCAGAACCACTACCAAGCACAAGACCACTGTCAAAGCCAAGACCACTGTCAAGGCCAAGACTACTACCAAAGCTAAGAGTAGCGGTAAGGCTAAGACCACTAAGGCAAAGACTGCTACCAAGACATCCAAGCGCGATACAGATGCTTCTGTCTGTCAGAAGAGTTACACCGTAAACAAAGGCGACACGTGCGTCAAGATCGCCCACAAGGTTAATGTCTCGCAAGCAAGACTTCAATTATTAAATCCTGGTATCAACAAAGCTTGTACGAACTTGAAAATTGAGCAAGTTTTGTGCATTAATTAAACAGATTTTATTATCTTGTTAATAAATTTCTTCTTGAGCTTCTAATACCACTTATCCGAAAATCCGCCTGAGCAGAAGAGGAAATCCGCTGGGCCGCACAACGAAGGTCCGCGCGGTTTTGAAATATTTAAGTGCGAGATTTTTTGCCTTACCCGGTGTGTTATTATACAAATTTACCCCACCCAAGCAAATATGTTTGAACCCAAAATAGCAATTATTGGTGCTGGCCCTGCCGGCCTCACTTTGGCTCGCCTTCTGGAACATAACAACATGGCTTGCACAATTTTTGAACTGGACTCTGATCGCAATAAGCGAGATCAAGGTGGCTCATTGGATCTCCACGTCCACACTGGCCAATTGGCACTTCGTGAAGCAGGATTATATGAGGAATTTAAAAGGCTGGCAAGACCTGAAGGAGAAGGAATGAAAGTGGTGAAGTTCGATGGAACCGTCCTGTTCGATAATGGCCACAATGATAGCGACAAGTCAGTAGAAATGTCTTGGGAAAGACCAGAAATCGACCGAGTGCTTCTGCGTAACATGCTACTGGACTCTGTCAAACCTGAAACCATCCAGTGGAGTAAAAAGCTTCTTCGTGTTGAACCTTCAAGCGCTGGATCAAAACACCGTTTTGATCTGCATTTCGCAGATGGAGCTGTTGAGAAGGACTTTGACCTTGTAGTCGGCGCTGATGGAGCATGGTCAAGAATTCGACCCTTAGTCACGAACGTTCAGCCTTTCTATGCTGGCGTCACATCTGTTGAATTGTGGGCATTGAATTGTGACAAGCATCACCCCTGGCTGTCCGAGTATGTTGGCAGTGGAAGCTGTTTCATGTTTGACGAAGGTAGAGCTATACAGTGTCAACGAAATGGCAACAATATCATCCGTGTCTATGCCAGCGTACGTCAACCAGAGAGTTGGAGTAAGGACTGCGGCATTGATTGGTCGCAACCTGTCGCTGCACGCAGAGAGCTCGTAGAAAGATACTTTGCAAATTGTGGAGAAGACTTGAAACGAATAATTGAAGAAGCGAGCGATGAACTAAGGATACGCCCAGGATACATGCTTCCTGTCGGTTTGGAATGGAAATCTCGTCCTGGAATAGCTCTAATCGGGGATGCTGCTCATTTGATGACTCCTTTTGGCGGTGTCGGTGTTAATGTAGCAATGACCGATGCTATGGATTTGGCAAGAAATCTGATCAGCTGCCGTGACGCTATCGCTACAGCTTCAAACAACAATATTGACGACGCTCTCATTGAGGCAATCCAGAAATATGAGGCTTCAATGTTCGTAAGAGCTCGTCAAAATGCAGAGAAAACTGAACTTGGTTTGCATGGACACTTCAGTGGCAAAGGTGCTGAGGAATTCGCAGAGAGAATGCGGCAAGCAACTAACAACACTGCAAAAAATTTGCCGGCAGCAAATGCAATGTAATCTAAACCTATTCCTACTTCCTCGTTCGATCGATAAGGTTGCTTTATAGATATCAAACCTGCACTATTAATAAAATCTATTGCGAAAAGTTGAGCCATGTTAGTATCTCGGCAATGATAATACCCGATGACCAAATGCGGCAAAACGTTAACGTAACAAGTAGGCATCTATATATCAGCATATCAGCAGGCTACTGCATAAAAGCAGGCTAGTTGGTGTACAGCCACTTTATCTTTAATTTTCCAACATACACATAGTGCAATCATGGCAAACTCTCAGGAAACATATCGTTTGGCTTTCCCCGACCACGAAAATCCAACATATACTCACGTCTCATATGGCATTCCTTTTACTGAATCCTGTGCAAAGCATGTATCTCAGACTTTCAATGCTAAAAGAGCATACATTATTGCTTCAAGAAGCCTTTCGAAGCAGACGTCGCATGTGAAGGATTTGGAGCAAGCGCTCGGTTCGAATTACTGTGCAACTTGGAATGGCATATCGCCTCACACGCCTTTTGATGAACTGGTGCCCATCATCAATGACATGCGGGCAAAGGAAGCAGACTGTCTTATTACATTAGGTGGTGGCAGTCTTACCGATGGAGCCAAAATCATTATATATGCGCTTGCTAATAACGTCCACTCCATGGATGACTTGCGAGCAATGTTTGTGCAAACGGAGAAGGACAGGAAGGCTAAGAACGAGTTCCGCGACCGAACAATGGGTAACGACCCAACAGTGCCAATCATCTGTATCCCTACCACTCTATCTGCTGGAGAGTACTCCAGGTTCGGTGGAGGAACAGATCCTGAAACACACCAAAAGACCATTCTAGTTCATGACAAGTGCTACCCGTCTCTAGTGATTCTTGACCCGGAATTGTGTTTGACCACTCCCGAGTGGGTTTGGCTCAGTACCGGCGTAAGAACTATAGATCACGCTACTGAATCAATTTGTTCCATGATGGCGGTCCCGGAAGTGGATATAGCCGCTGAGAAGTCACTGAGGCTTATGATACCCAATTTGCTGAAAACAAAGCAAAATCCCAAGGATCTTGATGCCAGGCTACAATGCCAGTTAGCTGCGAACTACATCTTGGTGGCTTTGCTATATGCTCCTGAGAAGCTTCTTGCGGGAGGAAGTCATGGTATTGGTCATCAACTAGGTCCCTTAGGTGTTGGTCATGGTCACACGAGCTGCATTATGCTACCAGCGGTACTTAAATATAACAAGTCTGTCAATGCTGTCAAACAGGATAAAGTGAAAGAGATCCTTTGGAGTGAGAAGGTGGTTGTCGACATACTCAAAGACGCTGGACTTACCAAGGAAAACAGCGATGCAGGTGATGCATTAAGAGCGGTCTTTAAGGCATTAGGTATGCCAAGCACGTTGAAGGAAGTTGGTATAGGAAGGGATAAACTAGACATCTTAGCTTCCAACAGTACAAGGGATCCGTGTTGTGTAGCCAATGCCATCCCTTTGACAGAAAAGGAGCAGGTTTTGGAAATCCTAGAGACGGTCGTAGGATAGTTCTTCAAACTGATTATCAATACATTATTGTCATGCGTTTTCAACTCAAGCATCACAAATATGAGAAAATAGCAGCGTTTTATTCAAAGCTATCTAATATAAATAACCAGCGAATGAATTGATGATACTTCTATACTAGGATTAAATAGCAAATATATCATAAAAAGGCCATTTATGCCAATTTCACTGACATATTCGTCCTTTCATAAAAATGTGCTATGCCAGCTCTTTTAACACGGCGCTGGTCTTTATAATCTCCAAAAGACTACCTTGTGTAGTCCAAGGGCCAGACCATCGCTGGCTATTCCATTTCTGCTCAAAATTGTATATATCGGATTCAAACTTGGAGGAGTCATAGGTATCTGGTGTTGTCTTCGAAAGATAGTCAACAAACATCTGCCAACGGACCTGATAGTATTGTCCTACAAGACCTGCCCACTCCTTTGCGGCGTAGTCATTGATCTCTCCAAGAGGTCCCCACAAAGTAATTTGATTTCTCAGGTTGTATTCAAAATACGCTTGGCTGCTCTTAGAGTCAGCACTTGCAAGTGCGTCTTTGATATACTTGGCAAGAATAAAATCGGGATCAGTGTATAATACTTTGTCAAGTGTAGCCAGTATTTGGACCAGCTTTTTGCCAGTGTCTTGTACAGAAGTGCTAGTAGAGCTTGTCGTGTTCCACACGGAAATCAAATCATTGTATGCTGGTGTAACGGCGTTTGCGAGAACTTGTCTTGTCACATCAGTGAGGTCATGATGGAATGGAGCAATATTCAGCAACCCAGGATCCTTCGTTGCAGCTTCAACAAGCAATCGCCAAGCTTTGATTAACACTTTGGGATCGTAACTAATAACAGTAGGTTGCGTCTGCCGAGGACCTGAGGTGAAGAGACCACTGGTTGCCGGTTCAACTACCACGAGACTACGAGGTACGGCCGGAACGTTAGTGTCGTTGTTGCTGTAGACTGAGGTTCGCAACATCTCCCAGGCTTGTAACACTGCTGTTGTCGATTTCCCCTGATATCTGCGTTTGGCCCAGGCTTGGACCCAAGATGCTGTCTCGATTGGTGTCTTGGACCAAGCCTGATCTAGAACGAGATCATATGTAATCTCGTTGCCTTCTTGTCCCTCCATGGTGACACCCATGCCTACCATGCTGTCGCTTTCACTTTGAGTCTCTACAGGTACAACAGTCTCGTTATGTATATTGCCATATAGTCCCATATTGCCTCCAAAATCGTGTAAATAGCACCAGATCCAAGACTTTTGGAAATACGACTTGGTACGCTGCCACTGTGGTACAACTTCACTGTAGAGATCAAGAATAAGCATATCCTGGCTGTTGGTGACTCCACTTAAAAAGGCTTCTATTCTGTCGTTTGTCCAAAAGCTCTCGAGATTGAAAAAGAGCCACCCTTGCATCATCCAAACTGCATTGGGATCAACTGCTTTCAATGACTCAATAGTCGAGTTAGCTGTTGTTTTCAGATATGATGCATCACCAGAAGCTGGAGTCAGCTCATTGAACTGATCCAAAGTATAAACGGATGATATATTGCCAAAATCTTGCTTTTGCTGTGTGATGAAATATTTCTGCATTTCAGCAAACATGGGATCTTGAGGTTCCAATAAAGTATCATACGTGTATTGCTCAGGAAATCCATTCCACTGGCTGCTATTAACCAGATTGGATGAATTGTGGATATCGACAAAAGCCCTTGGGACAAAACCTGTAAATGCTGGCATCACGGGCGTCATACCAAGCTCGACCATACGATTAGCAACCTTTTTGCCAAGTTCAAATTGATCATTAACCCAAGCAAATGGTAATGTGCCATTCCAAGATCCTTGTATATTTCCAAATCTGTTCCAAGCTTGGAATCCCGGTCCACTCAAGAAGGTTGATATCCGGTCATCAGTCATGCCGACATGTCTGAATGTATCAATCAATACCTTTTCATACCCCAACCATTGAAGAGGTAAATTGACACCACGCAAAGCCAACCAATCGAGTTGCAGCTCCCATTCTTCCCAACTCCAGAAAGCAGAAGTATATGAGAAGGTAACTGTGTTGAAATAGTAGCGCCATTTGGCGAAACTAGAGCCGGACAGAGTTTCATTAGGTAAGGGTGCTCCGTTCACATCAAGGTAACTTCCAGTCCAGTAGATGTCCGTTTGAGCAACTTCGGTTAAGTAGGCATACAGACCACGGTTAAGACCAGACAGTGTGGAAGCCATCACCTTGATGCGCCCTTTCGTTGATTGAACTTCATATTCATCATAAGTAGATGAAGAGTTTTGGGATACTCTATCTGTGATCTCGAACTCAAACTTATCAGCGTACTTTGGCAATCTCCGAGCTATCAGGGACTTAATACCGGCTGTGGAAAGGCAGAGAGTATGGCCGACAGCTGACAGCAAGGTGACGCTGCTGAGGAGAGAGAATTTGACCATAGCAGAGAGCTCGTATTGCGTAACTTAACTGGATTGCAAAGTCATTTTATATACGGCTGAATTCACCACTTTGTTATGTACTACCTTTCACAATATTGGGACTAATTTAGCAAAGTCTAAAACCCTGTCGCTGAATTTGCTCGCGTAAACTCTTTATCAGGTGTGGGTAAAAGCATTGTACATTGAAACAGGAATAGTACATTCGACGATATCAATGCCAATTACATGCCATTATGTAAAGTTACAGTCGGAATAATTGGTGCTGAAAGACCCTGCATATTGAGTTGGCCGAGTGTGCGGAGCAGCATTATTTCTTAGCAGAGGGTTCAGCTTTTATTTGAAAGATCCAAACAATTGATATATTGACCTGTTCATCTTTAAATTATCATATGGACTTTATTTGCTAGATGGACGGCAGGTACAAACCACGAGCTTCCGGTTATCAAGTTATTAAACCTCAGATGAGTGTTTGTGAGCCAAAGATATAAAACCGCCATCTAAAAGTTTGAAGATAGCATATCTCTAGCGTTAGTGACATGTTTGACTTCAACTCAATGACTGAGCCTTAATGTACCGACATTATCCTCTTTATAACAAATTTAATTTCACACATCAGATATTGCACAATCTATTGGCAAAATACAGGTATAAAATTCCACATACAAACCGTTCAGAACAAGATAATTTAAACATGATCAGAATGCTTTTATACCCGCATATTTTCCTCTTCATGATCTGGATACTGCGCTTTGTGCATAATCGGCGAATCAGCAGAACCTTAAATGGTGACGCGTGCAACGTAATTTCAAAAGTAATAAGGGACCGTGAGTAAAGTTACCAGAAATACAGTTCTTGTTCCGATACTGGTACCCTGCATCGAAACGGAATAGCAAAAATGCTCGTCACCGATGCACCATTACCATCAGAGCTTAAATCCTCTGAACCAGTGCCTCTCGAGGATATCATAGAAGCTCACACTATCAAAAATATCCAAATATCGCCCAACGGAGTGTATTATATTTACGTTCTTGGCAAAAATTACAAAGTTGGTACCGATGGCTTTCAAACGTCTCTCTGGCTAGGAAGAACTGCCGGTGGTAGCACTCGACAGCTCACCTCGGGTGAATATAATGACTGGAGACCTCTTTGGTCACCGGACAGTCAGCATATATTGTTCCTCTCTGATAGACAGGAACGCGCCAAGACCGCCAATCTTTATCTGTTATCGCTTCAAGGAGGTGAGCCGATTCCGCTCACCAAGTTAAAGAAAGGCGTGCAATCGCCAATATGGAGTCCAAATGGGCGCTATGTAGCTTTTGCAAGTGCTGATGAGTCTTCCGCTGCGGACAAAGAAAAGGAGGATAAAAAGGACGATGCTGATGTAGAAGGAGAAAATTTGGAGTTTGCACGGCTTCGGTTACTAAACGTCAGATCTAAAGACATACAGCAGCTTACATTCAATAATTTTGATGTCGTTGACATTGCATGGTCTGGTAGCGGGAAGCAACTGCTCTTTTCTACCCGAGAAGAACCCAACGAAAACTCAAGTTCTATAGGAATGCGTATTCAAAAAGTCAACATAGATGGTTCGGATCTGACTTGCGTATTTGCAAAGCAAAGTTCCATTAACAGCATTGGCTACATTGGAAATGAAATTGCTTATACTGCTAGCACCACTGATACCACCAATTCTTCTGTGTCATTGTGGAAATTGACCAATGGTACCCCCAAACGTATTTTGGCTGGAGATCACAATTGTGTCGAATACAGCCATTTTGGAGTGAGCAACGATGGTATGGCTGCACTTGGAATTGCAGACAATCTGGGTTGGGGCATCACCTTGTATGGAGACAAGCCCACCAATCTTCATCTTGAAGATAAAAATGGTAACGACATGTTAAAGAATGGATATGTTGGCGGTTTCCATGTGCGCATCACAAATCAAACAGTGCTTGTGCTCACATATATTTATCCCCATCGTCCAATGGAAATTTGGATAGCACGAGGTGAAGGTGACAAGCTCACAGCCGGGCAGATAACGAATCATAATGAAAATTTACTTAAGTACGATTATGGCTCAACCGAAAAAATGAGATGGACTTCAACAGGAAAGATCAGCGTCTATGGTGTCATGATTCGTCCTACATCAGGCAAAGCACCTTATCCTACTATCTTGCACGTACATGGTGGGCCTTATGGTCGCGTTGGCATGGACTTACAAGTTGGAGCATTACGCTGGGGGCAAATGTTGGCACAGCGTGGATACTTGGTCTTGATACCAAATTATCGTGGCTCCTCAGGAAGAGGGGAACATTTTGCTTCGCTAGTGCGAGGCGCAGTAGGAACTGGCGATTGGGATGACTGTATGTCAATGGTGGATGCCGCAATTGATCGCGGACTAGCAGATTCTACTCGTCTTGGCATTGGCGGTTGGTCACAGGGCGGTTTCATGACAGCATGGACTGTTAGTCAAACTAATCGCTTCAAAGCAGCAATAATGGGTGCGGGCATTTCAGATTGGTCAATGATGGCTGGAACGTCAGATATGCCAGCTTTTCAAGCCGAAATAGCGGGATCTCCCCCATGGGTAGACTTAGAAAAGAGGAAAGATCTTTCCCATAGTCCTTTGACGTATATGACTAACCCCAAGACACCAACTCTCATATTGCATGGGCGGGAGGATGTGCGAGTCCCTCATTCGCAAGCAACTATGTTTTATCGCGCTCTGAAGGCTCACAAAGCTACATCTAAGCTCGTGACTTACCCACGAGAGCCACATGTACCACATGAACGTCTCCATCAGCTTGATATCCTCAAGAGAACCATTGATTGGTTTGAAAAATATGTATGAATTCTCATGTATAAATAAATTTATGTATTGATTGATAATATGAAAGGTTTGCTCGTATTGTCGCATTGTCCTGGCATAGCGTCTGGAGCTGATTTCGAAGACTAGTATTAAATTTATAACAGATACTCAATTTACAAGGTAGCATAAGCCATATGTCAGAAAGGTAAAACATGTTAGAAGGCATTAGGAACACAAAAAGCTTCTAAACCTGTTCGACATGAGTTACTGGAACTTCGCTTTTTACGCTTGTCATAGGGGCGACTTCGCGGATTTCACTATTGCTTGATCCGTCTCTGTCGTTGGCTCCGTTGTCACTGTTTCCGTTCATAGGCTGGCGATCCCACTCTTCGTGTAAGGTACGATCACCATCGCCAAAGAAAGCATAAGCTTCTTCTCCGTGAATTGCATCATCGCCGATAAGCAATAAGTCTTCAGTCATTCTCAAAGGCAAGACAAGATTTATAAGGAACATGATAAGAGACGTCCAAACGATGTTCCAACCTATAATGAACAAGGCACCAACAATCTGCAACCAAACTTGTTTGCCGTTTCCTTCAATGGCACCTCCAGGGTTGGTTATACCAAAAGCTGCGCATCCATCCTTAGTAGCTAAGATACCAGTCATAAAACCACCGACTACACCAGCAACGGCATGTGTATGGAAAACTCCAAGAGTGTCATCAACCTTGCGGAACAAAGTGGTCTTGCCAAGAGTGTTCATACTCAACCATGGAATAGCACCAGAACACACTCCCATAACGATAGCACCCCAGCCAGCAATGACACCAGCAGCAGGAGTAATGGCGACCAGACCAGTGATCATGCCTTGAATCGCGCCAATAATGGAGGGCTTCTTGTAAACAATCATGTCCAAAATCATCCAAACAAGCAAGCTGACAGCGGTACACAGATTAGTGTTAAGAACAGCAACGCCAGCATCGGCACTGGCTGAATAGGGATCTCCACCATTGAAACCATTCCAGCCAATCCATAGGATGCCAGCGCCCGCCAGCATCATTAAGATGTTGTTTGGCTGGAAATTTTCGCGATCCTTGGTCAAACGAGGTCCGATCCACCAAGCACCAACAAATCCAGCAGTGCCAGATGAAAGATGAATAACATAGCCACCAGAGTAATCAATGACACCCATTTGGAACAGGAAACCACCACCCCAGAGCGAGAAGGCTCCAATGGTATAGGAGAAGGTTAACCACAGTGGAACGAAGGCCATCCAGGCACGGAAGCTCATGCGGCCCAAGAATGCACCGGCCATAATGATAAGTGTGATAGCAGCAAAAACGAATTGGAAATACACCATAGTAGCCATGGGGAAGTTCTGAGTTACATTGGCGGTAGGTAAGACGGATTGCTCGAGCAGGCCGTCCATAGATAGTATGGGTTGAGGCTTGCCAACCAACGGCAACATTTGTGTACCAAATGCCATTTTATAACCCCAGACCACCCAAGTGACAAGGACTGCAGCAAACGCGTAAAGCGCCATGAAAGCGGAATTAATGGCCCACTTCTTCTTTACTTGGCCAGCGTAAAGGATAATGAGACCGGGAACACTTTGCAGACCGACCAAACTGGCCGCGGTCAACTGCCAAGCGTTGTCACCGGTATCGAGCCACGGAGTGGTTGCATTAAAGGACATGATGAAAATGCGGAGGCGATCGTAGCAAGATTTGGCGCTACTTATATGATTTCCGGTGATATTATCTTAGTGGAGGATAGATAGCGATATCTGCTCCTACTTCTACAAATGGCTTATCATCATTCAAAAATGGTAATCCTTTTGCGGTCCTCAGCAAATGTATACCTTTGAGTAGCCAGTGCTATGCTCATTCTCATAGATGGGGGCTGTGGATGACATTTCGCAGATAATCATTATTTCAAATGATATTAAAGAACTTATTAATGGTCTGCATCAATTGTGAGACAGTTTGAGATAGATGGGCGAGCAAAAAGTGAATACATTTCAATATTACTTAAAATTTAAATGTGTGCAATGTTTTATGAGAATTACGACAGTTTCAGCTTTCATCCGCTCCAATATGTCCTTGAGTAATATAAAGAAGAGTTGGATCATATATCAAGTCTAAATGATCAATGTCATTGACGCTTGAGCTTAGGTTTTAGAATACAAACTATCGACATAAACACACCTTGGACTCTGGCAGTGCCTATTTAGTGACTGTACTTTCAGAGATAACGGAACAATGTTACCATGTGGGGTGCAAATCGTGGATTTCATATTCCAAACGCCATGAAACATCATTTTAGTGTTGATAACACTAAACATGATATAACATATAGATCTTTTGAAGTCATCTTCGCGGCAAAATTTTGAGTGTCAAGGAAAGGATGGCCCTTGTGATTTGTTCTTCAGGCAAGTGGCAGTTCGCGAACTTTTCCTCAAACTAAAGTTACCCAGCTGATCGTCGACTGTTCAGCCGTAAGAATATTTTTGTAGTAAATAGGCGTTTTTAATGCGCATTCACTTTTTGCCACCCACAATAGGAAAAAAGATATGAAGGATTACTAAATTTGGGCAATTTTCAACTGATAAAGGTTTGTGATATTGAGAGGCAATATCGTGCCATGCCTATTACATGAAGCGTTTTCGCCAAAGCATCTTCCGTTTATCCATTCATGCATGCTTATAAAATGTACGGTGATAATACCTTGTATGATTCAATATAGCTTATTTCAACGATCAGAAGTTTCTTGTAGTGGTAAGCTACAGTCAAGAAGCAAACAGGAGGCGAGGCGAGATCTGTTTCAACGTCGAAACATTTACGTTATACAGGCTGTGGAAATGAGAACATATTAGAGCAACGACCTGGGACACTGTCAATGAGACGTTCGTGTCTTTGTAAGTAGCCCACATATCGGTATTTTGAAAGTTACACTCAGCGTGAAGCTAACAAATACAGTAGATATGATGTCTCAGATATGAATGCATATGCCCTACAAGCACCTACAAAACGGTGTCTATGATCCAGGGAAGTTTTGGCTCCATTTTGATAAGGCTGATCCTTGCATAACTGTCACTGTGATATAAGCGCTAAAAATCACTATAGAATGATCATAGTAGCCCTCTGTTGCATATTATCGAAGATATGATAGAAGCGTCAAGCAATCTAGCTTAGTTTGCCATTATCTGTTATCAAACATTTAAGATGAATGACGATGTGAAGCGGCTGTGAAGCTTGCCAAGCTTATCCCGAATATGTATGACTCTTGATACCAAAAATCCTTTCATTGTAAGTTACTGAAAAAACTGGCGTATGAGTACGTCGCAGGGGTCTGCTATTTGATGAAACATGTTTTTCATGCGGAGCTATTCGACAGTCTGTACAAAATGACCGGTAGATAGCAAAATAAGGTAAACGAAGTCATATGAAAGCTTAATTGTTGCATGTTGTGCTTACGATGATCATATGACCGGTAAAGGAAACTTAGTGCATTCGTTTGAAAGGAGGTTCAAGGGTATTGGTTGTCAAAGCGCGTGAGTCAGAATGATCTGCCAGCTAACGGAATTTCAAACCTTTTTTATGTATGTTTTAATTTTCATCATATGTTCTAATCGGGATTGCATCTTTAGATATCGTCCGTTATACATATGTACCGATCGCGAAATATATGCTATTTCTCGGCACAAAGACTTTTTAGATTGGCTTCACCACCACCAGCCCGTACCTTATACCATTGTACAGAAGGCAGTCATACAAGCCTAGGGACTGAAGGATCATCTTTATCAATATGCCATCAGCGTCGACACAATACTTCTGCACCAAAAAGCTTCTATCACAATGAAGTATTAGACCGCTACGTCGAGCAGAGTGTGAACCCCAATACTGTGCGTCAACTGGTCTTCTTTGGACGACATATGACTGATGATCGCTTGATCAAGAGTGCCAACTATGTCAGAAAGGAAATCACCATTCGTTTGGCGCATAGAATCCGGGATTTTCAAAAGCTGCCTTTCATTGTCGGAACGAATCCCCATATAGAGGTAAGCACTTAACGTGTTGTTTCGGAAAGTGTAACGGCAGTGGACTATAGACTAAACCAGAGATCCCAGCTAATCTACAGAATGTACTGGCAAGCGTTCGAAAAAATTCGACAATACCCCCCAGTCAAGACCTTGGACGATAACGAGAAGTTTTGTGATATGCTGAAGTCTCTCCTAAGTGACGGGCTGCTTGTCATACCCGAGCTAGCACTGGGTGCTATGGAATGCTCTGGGTTCATAGCGGCAAATACCTTTGATCGGTTTATGAATACTATGCTGCGATCGAGAATTTCGCGGAGAGTCATTGTAGAGCAGCATATGGCTATAACCGCAAATCATAATGCTATTTGGGACGAAGAAGGATACATCGGTATTATCTTCACGCGATGTTGTGCTCGCGAAATTGCAGAGAAATGTGTGTCGCTTTCTACTGAGCACATTAGAAAAGCGTACGGCAAGACTGTGGATGTTATGTTGGACGGTGACGCAAGAAACGAGGCTATCTTTGCTTACATTCCTGAGCATATTGAATATATTTTATACGAGCTGTTGACCAATGCCATGCGAGAATCTATCTATAACGGCGACAGCGAATCAAGACCTGTGCGACTGACAGTAGCACAAAATAGCACTGATATCATGTTCAGAGTTTCTGATCAAGCAGGAGGGATACCACACGAAGTCTTCAAGACATTATGGAGTTATTCACATGCACCTACTGGGTTCGAAAATTTCAAGAAAATCAAGAAGCTGGGTGGTAGCATGGCGGAACGAGAGCAGCAAGTCTACGGCGAGAAGCTCGGCTTTGGCCTGCCCATGAGCAAAGTATATGCTGAGTATTGGGGCGGCGAACTCAGTGTTATGACTATGGATGGACTTGGAACAGACGCCTATGTTAGAATACCACGCCTCGGTAATCAAGCTGAAAATTTGACTTTAGATGAGATTGATGAGGCAGAATATACACACAGACCAGATAACTCCATACAGTCGACTAATGGCTATTCCACACGACCAAGTGCCTTGGTTGTCACTACGTAATCTACAAAACGTACAAACATTGTAAATTTTCTCCAAACATACTTGAGCTTTACTGTACAAATTATGTTTTATATAAACGCTTGATATAATGCAAAGATCACAGCTAGATTGCAGCAAGGTTGCATTTTACTGACTTGAAATATTGATAAACTCTAGCCAATTATTCCGGCATGTCCGTACAACCTGCTCAATTGTCCACCCCTTTGCTTTGGCTACAATTCTGGTTATATCCGCCATTGCTTCATCTATTCCCTTTGGGGTGTTATAATCTGATTCTATTAATAGTCGGTCGTCTGGAACTTTCTCAATCAACTGTAAGAGCTTGTTTCCTAATCGTCCGTTGATTGCAACAGAAAAGCTCATGTACACTTTCATAGGCCGCTTAATATCAAACAGACTAGGCAGTGTGCCAGGGCTGCCTCCATAGCTATGTAGGCAAATTCTAAAATGCGTCTTCATATCCTTCTTGCGCCACTCATTTGCTTTCTTTATCAACAAATCTATCACCATTCCATGTGCTTGAACGCAATGCATGCTGACTGAACGGTTGAACTCGCGAGCAAGATCAAGCTGGTTTGAAACAAGTTCGAGTTGATGTTCGGGACTGCATCGCACTTCGGTCGGCCGCACCCCGTGCCAATGTTCAGCTCCAGCCGGCAACAATCTAGCTGACCGATCGAACCCAATCTCGCCTACCAGGGCTGTGGGGTATTTCTCAAGATTAGCACGTAACGTCTGCAGCCAAGCATCGGATGGTGTTGGAAGATGCTGTATCAAATCAGTCTTTTCAGCATCGTTTTTAGATACAAGTATGCGTTCATAGTGTTGTTCATTTGTTTCTGTTTGATTTTGGGAAGGCCCTCGCACAAGGTGGGCATACCAAGGATGAACGCCTTTTGGTAACGCATAAGCGCATGCTTAAAGTCATGGAGCAGCTTAAAGATACTTACCAAAACTCGGAATGCACTTTCCAATGTTGTCCGTATCATCAAATTTACACTGATCAACTACCTTTTTGACCACATCCCAGTCTTGCTCGCGAACTCCCATAAGAGTTAAGTGCCCTGTTCGTAGTTTTTGAATGGCATCCAGTTGATCTGAGTCGTCATGCGGATGACAGTGGTTGTCACAAAGTTGACTATACCACTGGTCCTCAAACTTCTCCTCACTCATAAGTTCATTATAAGGGTTGTCTTCTGTAGATTCACCACACATGTAAGTGAAATTAAGAAAGTTCACCGTTCCACAGTGTTGAGAATCCTAGTCACTCCGCTAATCGTTTGCCTGTTTTATTGGGTAATCATTACATATGAAAAATCCAAAAAATGAGCTGGGAAAAAGTGCGAGGCACTCGATGCAGCAATCTTTGTTTCTTTTAAGTGGAACCAAATCGACGATCTGATACGTGATACAACTTTGGTCATCGATTACTTTTAAGTAACAGATTTCATATCGATTGGTCCAAAGCCGTCAATGCGAGTAATTCAAACGCGTCAGAGACAGTAAGTATGGCCCACACGATTCGTGGAAAGCAATGCAAAGAACATTGTCGCTTCAAATATCAACAATAAAGTAATTTTAAGATTACTTCTCATGAAAATCGCACGCTCAATCTCTCAATAGCATTAGACCCATCATTTGCTGCCGTTTATAACAGTCTTAGTTGCCTTATAGAATGTAGCAATGAATTGATCAGAGGCGGTTTTAATCTGCATGCCTTTCTTAGCATACTGCCAAAGCAGTGGAAAGACTGCAGTTGTGTATCAATAAGGGACGCGGTAGAGGAATACTTGATGAAGATAGCGAGGCATAATTTCCCAACCACATATCGCGAAAAATCACAATACTTCCAGTGGCTGGCACGGCAGAAATGCTTCAAACCGAGATTGAGCCAGCCAGAACGATGCCGAGATGCAGCATTTTTCTAAACAAGAGACACTTCATTACCAAGGCATATTCGCGAAAGATTTGCTAGAATTGGAGCGGCACTTTTCTGTATTACCAAATATTTTTGAATTAGATCACCATTCGACCAGCCACGCTGTGGTACTAATGCAGGAACCCTTTACACACTCTGACTTCATTGTCGGCGGCAGGCGAAATTTTTTGAACGCTCGGTATGACGAGGAAATTCGCTTCCACTCACAAAAGCCGAAATGTGTAGCGAGTGTGGCTGAGTGGAGTATCATGAAAAGTGCTTCAGTTGTAGCACTTGACTTCTCTGCTTTTCCCTTTCCTTTATATCCTTTATTTTTTTTCCTGTTGTGCTAGTGCGCCCCTGTCTGCTTCACTCAAGTTCTTGTGTTTTTCTACACTATACCCGCTTCATATCTCCACGTATCTTAGCTATATAAAATATTATCAGGAACAAAATATGTCGTTAAAGGTAACTAGAATCGAGGAACTGAAACAGCGAAAAAGGTACTGGAAACACCTTCTGAAAATGATATGATTTTACACAGACACTTGAGGCACGTCTTGAAGACCATGGATATACCCATCACTGCAAACTCCTTCGAATTCTACCAGAGCCCTCAGCACGCTTATCACTAAGCGAATACAGCGATCCGATAAAATCGCTACTTGACAAGATTGAGCGACCATTGGTAAGTTTGAGATCTTCATTGTCGCGATCTATGGAATCTGTAAGTTGACACACTTCCAGGCACAGCACATCGATGTCCTACTCAGCGAGATTGGGCGTAGCAGGACCGATGGCAAGTATCATTTTTTTATTCCCCTCTTTCCCAGAATGTCACTTTCCTCCCCCCTTACTTGCTGATTCTGGCCTCGTGCCAAATTGGCCCACCTGATTTTATTTTGAAATGAAAGCACTTTTATGCTGACTTTTTCTTCACAGAGGAGCAAGAACTATATCAGCAATTCATAAATGTTATTGGCTCAACAACGTTACTGGCCGGCATGTCCAGCTCTCGTACTAACAAATATGTGATTGAGCCGCGTCCTCATCGAGAATTTGTTCTGGTAAGCAGATAGTTTAGTTTTTGCAAGTCAGGGTCACAGGTGCCTTGATCGCTTTAGAACAAATGTCGTAATTTTAAAAAATTTGTAACTGACTATCTGCGGTGACTCAACTTGATATCTAGAATGACGAGCGACGTTCCTATCTAATCCGCGAATTGATAGAAACAGAAGAGAGTTATATCAAGAATATGAACGTATTAAGCGATGTAAGTGAGAAAGTTAAACAGTGTCATTTATTGACCCCAATAAGTTCCCTTTTTTAATAGTAACAATGTGCCATGCCTTTTATGTATCACAGGTGTTTGCTAGGCCACTACGTTCCTACGCCAAAGACAAGCGGCACTTTGTTTTGGGCTTGTACGAATGCAACTGCTTGTTCATGAACATTGAGATGCTAGTAGAAGCCAACCAAACTTTTTTGGATGACCTTTATCGATGGAGGCAGCCGGGGTCTGGCCTCTTGTTTGGAGATATTTGCGCCACTCATGTATAGTGCCACGTTAAAGTTTGCTGCAATCCTGTTTCTCTAAACTAACTCTTATGCTTTTTCTTCTTATATAGATGTACAGAAGCGAATGTTACAGCAAATTCCTTCAAGGCGTTGAAGATGCTCAAATAACCAATTTGAGGGAGCAGAAAATCAACCCAGCATACAGGGCCTTCTTAGATGTAAGTCATCCCGGAATTAATTACCCATTTGGTATTGTTACTAAGGCGTTTTCTTATAGCGAGCAAAAGATCACCCTGACTCCAAGCGCCAAACTTTGCACGATCTTTTGGTGCAACCTGGTCAGCGTATTGGCAGATATACTATGATGTTCAAAGGTATAGCCTTAATCACATTTCATTTTGGTCGCAAGTCTTCATTTTAACAAAAGCATACTATTAGAAATGTTAAAATATACCTCAAGCGACCACCCTGACTATGCCGGTCTCTCTGCTGCGTTGAAACGCGCTGAGGAAATAGCTACTATGGCTGACGATAGCAACACTCGTTTAGCCAAAACATTCTTTAACATGCATAGATCCATTGAAAATTGTCCTGTAGGTTGCAGTATTCTCACTTTAGTGTAACGAGCCACAATTGACCCTTACTTTAGGCTTCCTTAATCAATCAAAACCGCAGCCTCATGCGGCATATTGATGCAACCGAATTGGACATAGTCTCAAGAAAGCCATTACGGCCTGTGACTATCTTTTTGTTCACTGATAAGATCATGGTTGTTCGTCGACCTTCATACAATGTCAATGGCTTTGAGCTGTGTGGATTGGTTAATGGACCCGAGGTTATCATGCGTACCAGAAGCAGTTCAACCAGTGGTCTTGAATCCTTCTTAAACAAGAGAAGCGATAAATCAAAACGCTCAAGTATGCAGGAGAAGCGACTGAAGTTCAAAGGATGGATAGGTCTAGAAGATACAGAGCTCCTGGATGGATCTGCTGATCTTTTCTCCTCCTTCATGTTACAAAATACTGCAAAACAAACGAGTGGAATCAAGAAACCTGCATCACCAACTGTAGCTGCAAATATGGTGTTGGAAAACTACTTTTTAGAACAGCCCCTCCGGCTTTATTCGACATGTCCTCCTCAAGAAGAAATTCCCAATTTACAATCACATATTTCCATATACTCTGAGAAGAAGGAAGAGTTTTGCAAACAATTTCATAAAGCAAAAGCAATCTTCAGCAAAAATGGTAACGAAATACCCTCTGGGCTCGGCTATATTTATGGGCTTCTATAACTAACACTTTTGCCCCTGCAGATCACACACTTGTAACATATCATCGGATGTGGAAAGACTACAACTTGTATAGTAATTTTTATGATATAGAGAGGTATCATGTAGAAGACAAGAAGGTGAGTTGCCTTTATCAGACTTGGAAAAAGTTAAAATCGCCTAATGTTTTCTTTGTTGACAGAATAATACCGCTATTTTGTACATTGATGATCCTAATTTCGACATACAACACTGCATCTCAAGTTTGAAGAATTTACCACCAGTGTTGGGTATTGTTCAAGTCGTCCCGGACGAAGGATTTAGGTCAGTTGATTAAAATTATGCTTTGCTCTCATATTCTTGCTGACAAAAAGAATTATTTCAGATTCTCAGTTCGAAGTCGTATTCCACTAGATATTTCGCGTGAACGAAACATCAGTCTCAAAGGGCGGGACCCAGTTGCGAACGGTGACAACACAGACTTTGAATCTATATTCTGGAGTAACATTATTGCTTATGGCTGGGCTGCAAAGCGACATAATCTTTTCAACTTGCAACGACGGCTCCATGCCAAATTGCAAAAACAGGATTCGCGACCCAGAAAAGCAAAAAGCATTACTACTTTAAGCAAAATATTCAACCCTACTGTACACACTGGCATTAATCCGCAATACGTAGCTTATCTGAATGCCCAATCAATGTCTAGGACAAGGCCGGCCTCAACTAACGGACCTATACCACATCATTCTGAATTAGAGGTGACAAGATCGATATCAACCTCCAGCACAGTCCGTAGTAATAATAGCGTTTCTTCAAGAGGTTCCGCTGAAAGCAGTACAGGGAGCGAGATGTCGGATGATTATGCGATCAATGAATCGGCTGTATCGCCAGCAGGCAATCGATTGCTAAGTATGTTCAAAAGAACAGACGAGCAGCCTAAGCAAGAAATGCTGTTCCGAGTTGTTACACCCTCCTCATCTCCCATGTCACAAAGAGGCTCTTCACCGTTTTGCGAAATATCCGCTTTGGAAGCACATATTGCACAGCTACGTTCGAGTATCAGCCGGGAGACAGAAACGAAGCGCCAATATGAAAGTCAGTTGGATGAGATTCAATCAGCTGCTGGAAACATTGACAGCACTATACGCTCTATATCCCGCAACAGCATGATGTCGAATTCAACTTGGAGCAGTAATCATACAGGTTTCTCAACGTTAGCCTCAGGCAGTAGTATTAGTAGTATAGATGAAGAGGTACTACGCAAATTGGACAATGAGGAATACTACGCTTCTGTCGGCAATGAGGTCACAATAGCAATGGAGCATCTCCGCGATGAGTTCGAGGAACGGTGGTCTGCCTTGGCAAAAAATTGCGAACTGCTTGGCAATGAAGTAGACGGTCTAGCTGCGCAACTCAAAGAAGTACGTAAATAAGCCATACCAAATATTCAAACTCATATAGCCCCATCACCTTCGAAATACTGACCTCATCTACCGTTTACAGAAAGAAAGACAGCTAGCTGAAATCAGAGGTGCTTATCAGGACTCCACCGATGAGAACAAGATCTTATTCGAGGTAATTCAAGATAACTTTATGAACGGAAGAACCTGAGACAATCGGTATAAACTAATTGTTTTAATGTAGACTTTCAATGATGAATTGGAGCAAATCTTGTCTGATTCTCATAGTGATGAGGGTCTGGCAGTGCGCCGTCCTTCACATCCATCTCCTGAGATTCAGATCAAACGGAAGCTCAAGAATGTACTGCTTGATCGCAATTCGTGGAGAAGGAAAGCCAGGTATGCGTATAAGTCATCAAACCTCATACAAAACTAGTTATTAAAACTTTGCTTACAAAGTGAATTATCTCGTGAACTAAATCAACTGCGGGAACAATATGGTTTGGAAGAGCAAACAAACATAAGCGACGTACCGATATTCAATGTAGATGACGATGAAGCGGAGGCAGAGGTTGAGGATAACGTCATATTTGACGAAGAGCAAGCAAGCTTGGTTCAAATGCTGAGTGAGTTAAAAGCAGAGGCCGAATTGTAGAGACTATTGTAAAACTTTAATTTGTACTTCTTCACGCTTGTAACTGAATACTGAAAGGCATCATATGCCATCATAATTTAAGTGACTTTAATTAACATCAATGCATTATAATTTTTGGTTGTTTTCTCTTGTTTGTCTTCCATTTTACGCGCATCCGGGCTTGCAGACTTGCACTAATTTTATCATAAAAAGGAACTGGAAGCGCAAAAAGGACTACGAGTCACAAAGACTTCAGGAGCAACTTGTCATTTCTCACCATGTTAAAACTAGCTCATGGTCCCAAGGCATTCACTAGATTATTACCCAAAACCGTAACTCTCCTCCCTAAAAGGTCTTATGCAATCGTGCCTCCAACCACTCCCGGTCCAGAAGCAGCCGGATTCCAGGTTTTCCACAGGGATACCAAGCGGAAACAGAAAGATCGAGCAGCTATGAATGTTACCGAGAGTCGCATCACAGACTATCTTAAAGACGAGATAGCAGCACGTGTGGCGGATAGAATTCTCGTAAGGAATATTCTCTTCATCCATAATTTGCAATTCTTGAAGCTGCTAAGCACTTTTCAATTCTAGGATATTAAGCGCAATTTTAATACCATTGTTGATCTTGGCTCTGGATGTGGACATATCGTCAAACACTTGGACTCCGATATGGTTGATAAGGTTATTATGTGTGATATGTCTGGTATGTTACAGCTACTGCGGCAAAGATAATGACAAAAAAGACGTTGGTACTCATGGAATCTACATTTCACAGAGAAAGCGCTGAACAGAGATAAAGACATACAGTATGATGGTAAGCTTTAAGATGCATGACGAGCTATAGATTTTCAACAAACTTACTCATTAAAAATTGATTACCCAAACAGTTGAAGTTGAAAGAAAGGTGGTAGATGAAGAACTGCTGCCTTTCGAAGAGAACTCGCTTGAAGCAGTTGTTAGTAACTTGTCGATGCACTGGGTGAATGACTTGCCAGGTATGCTTTGCAGGTCAGCATTATGAATCCTTTGTGCAATTCTTATCATTTCTAATTGCTTGCGCTCTTTCTCTAGGAGCACTGATACAAATTCGTCGATCACTAAAGCCTGACGGCGTTTTCGTCGGCGCTATGTTTGGTGGGGATACGTTGTTTGAACTTCGAACGTCCTTACAACTTGCTGAACTTGAGCGAGAAGGTGGCATATCTCCAAGAGTCTCTCCATTGACAGGTAATTTGTTAGACTTTCTGGGTTACTATCCATCTGTCATGCTAAAATGTGAATTTTCAGACTCCAAGGATATGAGCAATTTGCTGACGAGAGCTGGCTTTACTCTTACCACTGTTGATGTGGATGAAATACAAGTGAATTACCCATCCGCCATTGAACTTATGCAAGATTTACGCGCAATGGGGGAAAGTAACGCTGTTATTAATCGGTAAGTAAAGCCTACCTATCATGCAGAGGAAACAACGTTTTCTAACGTGCAATATCTCTCTAGCCAAACTATGCTGAAGAGGGATACCATGCTAGCTGCAACTTCTATTTATCAAGGTGAGTTCAGATCAGAGCATGGGGATGGGCTGATTATGTCTAAAATGGCGCTCTAACTCTACACACAGAACTTCACGGCCATGCTGACGGATCTGTACCTGCAACTTTCTCAATCATTTACATGGTAAGAACAATTTAGTCGCTTTTTGACCAAGGTTGTGTAATATTTTTTAGTCTGACATATTTTCAATGACTATCTTAGATTGGTTGGAAACCGTCCGCTACAACCCCGCAACCTAAGAAAAGAGGATCGGCTCAAAAGTCATTGAAGGATGTTTTGTAATATCATGATAGGTTCAAAATAAATGTAAAATTACTAGAAAACAGGTATCACATAGTACTGCCAAAAAATCGCTTTATTTTGTCAATCAGATTTCTTGAGAGGGGAAAGGATGGAGTGAAAAAAATGACATTGTAGTTGACTGGGTTTCTTGGGCTCCTGAAGATGGTATTTATTCAGTTTGAAAATGATGTTGGTACCAATCGTCCACATTGGCCAGCCCTTTGCGTTCTTGATTGAAGGTATCTTGGTGCCATAAAAGGAAAGCTAGCATTGCAAGAGAACGGTTGTCCTCACACATTTTGAATTCGGCAGTCGCAGACCTTGCCATCAAATTCATGTAGTGATCTTGAAAAGTAGAAACATGTTGCTCAAAGTTCAATTGCGGTTGCTGCTGTCGAGGGTTGGGAGCTTGCATTTGCTGGCAATGAGATTGCTGCTTGTGACTCCCCCGCTGTTGGTCATTTTGCAACATTTGTGGAGGTTTTGGAGTTTGTTTCGAGCATTTGACACGTTTCACATAATATCTAGTGCCTGGCATCCTCAGATGGATTTGAGCGACACTAAAATAAAGAATTGCCGGTGATTTCAAATGGCTGTCGACAATTTCGATTTTGTGGCCATAATGAGCACCTCTGGTTTGCCACTCGCGCTCTATGTACTCATTGTTGTGGTCATCGAATGGAGTGAAGACAGAGTTCTCGAAAAGAAAACCCCATTGGTATTCTGGTTCAGGGCTATCAATAGAAGGTTCTTGACTTCTCAACATTAACGAAAAGATCACAACTATATAGTACTGGCTATATGAATGAGGAACAGACCAAAAAGATGAGGTGAGCAAACTGGTCTCGAGTTTTGAAAATAAAAATAAGTAAAGCAAAAGGTTGCCGATTGTAAGAAGAAAAGCACAACTAAAAATCTGCATTTTTTTATACTTGCAGTGATATGAGCCGTAAAGTCGGGGCGCCTAATTAGCAACAGATATAGATCGCTGCTGACCATTGAGCTGCGCTGTGTATTACAATGTTTGGGGAAAGAAACTCAAAGGATGTCGTTTCAGGCTTGCTACATCCATATCTATGCTTCAAACTGCCGAGCAATCTTGTACATGGATGTCAGAGTCGCCTCGACGAACATACCTCTATTACGCCAATGCAGCTAGCAGCTAGTTGCACCCATTCTTTTGTTTCCTTTCCGGAAGCATTAGTTGATCGGCTAGATGACATTCCGTGGACAGGCTAACCAAACTATCCACCTTTTTTTTTTCGGGGAGTGACAGAGTATCCGTGCCAATTGTTTGTATCACAAAGCCGCATAAAAGTTCCTGAGATGGACATTGGTACTTACACGTGATGGCCTTTGAAGGACGACAAGTATGGATGAATGCCTTGTAACAAATCAGCTTGTAGTTTGCTCGGAGAACAGCGCGTAAACTTTAGATTATTACCGGCTTGCAGCATGTATCTACAAAGACAAGACTCACGCTAGTATACATCTTAAAGTCAAAAATTTGCTATGTGGAGATTACCAATTAAGGTGGAGAAATCTTATATATCCGTAAAGGGTATTTCAAGAGAAATATTAGGCACAACAGGGCAATTTTGTAAAAAGCAAAAAAAGGTCCAGATGATGATAACTAAAGGGAACCAGCTTAGCAATTGCCCAAATAATATGAGGCGTTAGTATACGAAGATTTCAAAGCGATAACGAGTGTGATGAACCTGCTCTAGGCCAGAATCAAGCCAATTTTTTTGATGTCAGGTTAACAATTCATGCCGAAAACACGTTTATTTTCTCCATTGTAAAATCTCGATCATGTCACGCGGACATTGTTGAAAGAAATATCATGTCTCGAGATGACCCTGCTGCCCCCTTTGATGACAAATTTGTAGTTATAGCACATGCTTGCTTGATTTCAAGATGTTTGAGTTTTGTAATGACCTTTTGGTGTTTACACTAAGAAATTACCAAAAAGATAACCACAAAACAAACCAGATAGTAACAATGAATGTTAGATTTGAAAGGCAAGTTGGTTCACCAGAGCTTGTCGTCTGATATCCGGTATTGTCAGGTGATGCCGATGTTCCGTTTGCTGATGCTGCCGATGGTGGTGCCATCAGTTCAGCTATAGTCAAATTTGTGGCATTGGCGATCCAATCTAGCATAATTGCGACGCTCACGTAACCATTTTCAGATGCTTGGGATTCATTATATGAGACTGGACAGGTCGGCGAATCTGGGTTCGGGTCATAAGCATTCAAAATGCGGGCAGTAACGCCAGCAACAGTCCAAATACCATTTTGGTTGAGTACAAGTGGTCCACCTGTTATATTGGTGAATAAGAATGCGATATGCAACTGTCAGATTTACATATTGTAAATCAAAGAATATGACTTGTACTCACCGGAGTCTCCATGACACACCCCGGAATATGCGGAAGATTTAGCTACGATAAGCTCAGATGAATTTTCTGCTCCTATTGAGACTATAGTCTCCTCGATTTGCATCAGTTGATTAGATTCACTCCCACCGAGGGAAGTATAACCATAGCCCATGACGTAACCCTGTAGACCAGATTCGAGAGTGTTTACATCCGACAAAAGAGGTATTCGGTATATATATGAGCTATTACTGATAGATTGATCTTTGAGCTTGACAACAGCTATATCGTGATCGTAATCAGAATTGTTTTTCAAATATTGCGGATGTAAAGTCCAGCTTTGTATAGCTGCAAGATGAGATGTTGAACGTGTTGTGTTCCCATACATGATGTAATTCATGCCGTGAGATGGTGTCATTGACGTGTTTACTAAACAATGAGCAGCGGTCAGCAACCAAGTAGGATTGAATGATATGAATGTAGCTCCACACAGTCTAGGATAACCAATGTAGGCGAAAAAGGGGTATTGAGTGGAGCTGGAGACTACGGTGCCATTTTGAATAGCATGGGTATATGTGGCTAGAAGGTATATACAAATTATATGGCATATGTACATGTATATAAAGGTGGCAGAGATGTGGGGCAAAAGAAATTACGTTTCTTTCAAGCCAAGCGTTTTGTTATATAGTCAAGATTCGGCAAAAAGACCCGAAGGTATGGATGGAAAGTCCGGCACCATCGACTTTAATTACAGCGGAGACCAAAGTAAGCAACCTCGTTCTGTGGTATATATGACATCTGCAATCTAAAAATACGAATGAGTATTACCAACAATATGAAACGTCAATGTGAAGTTGTCTCCACTTCATGGTATGGAAGACTGCCAGATGACAGTCAATCTATTGACAGCTTTATAGAATATGCCAGTCCAAGGGCCTGTTGCTTGATACCAACAAAGTCACTCCTGCATATGTGCGAAAACCATTATATTCGGCGTTTATATAAGTTGAAATCCATAGCATAATAGTATCAACATAAAATCATTTTGAGTCTAATAAATTGTCAATTACTATATGTACAGCCTAGCTATTTGGTGTCCCATAGTCCACTGCCTCCAGGAAACAGAGCTTGGTCTTGCTGTGTTCCAGTTTTAGTTTGCTCTAAAAATTTAACTCCTTCCTTTTCCAGCTCGTGCAATATCGGTTCATACACGTGTTTTGCGGTCGGCACGAGTACACCATGTTCGGGAACGAGACCATCTAGCACGAGCTCAACAGCCATTGCACAGGGTAAACCAACTGTTTTAGCCATAGCAGTATGTTGAGAATCACCGTAGGTAATTAGAGTCGAAGTCATGTTTTGAGTTTGTCCGTCTTTGCCGACAATACCAAATTCGTGATGCATAGCAATCATATCTCGCTCTCCTGGCTGATAGGCAAGCTTAGAAGATAGAAGAGATGAAAATGCATCAAGTGGAGCAATTTGGGAGGCGCTAGGGAAAACTGGAGCCGAAGTATTTCCGCTGTTGGTCAACGACAGCCAATCTAGAGCATCCATAATTTTAGGAACCAGAGGGTTGTTAGGGCTCAATTCTAAGCGGTCAAGAATAGCGGCACGTCTAGAATTGTCGTCCTTATGCTTTAGACCAATGACTGAGTCGAAAAAGGTAGACTTAAAAAAGTATTAGAACAGGTTCACAGACGATATATTTGCAAATCTTAAAGTACTTACCCAGTTGTCGCACCTTGGCACCATATTATTGGCGTCCAACAAGCCCAACTTCTTGAACGCATGCATAAGATCGGAATAACCCTGGAGACGAGGTAATGTTAATTATGATGTGCATACTCTTAACATCTTACATTAACAAGTCATACCTGATATCTCAATGTGCCTCTAAACATGGTATCCATATCGCTCAATGTACCAAGTCTGTACGTGTCAATGTACGACAAGGAATCGCGATTGGCAACACCCTCGAAAGCAAAACCTTTGGTGGGTACTGGAACAGTAGAGAAATGTTCCTTCAACAAGTCTTTACCAGGAATATAATGCGTCTTCTTATTCATAAGGAACGTAGCATCATTGTTTCCAGCTGTCAATACACCGCGAGGAGACCAACTGAACTTATAGCCAAGTGGAACGGCTGAAGCTTCTGGGGCTGGTAATCCTCCACACCAAGATACAAACGAGTTTACACGTCCACCAGCATCATGTACACTGTCAATGATCTTCATGGCAGAGAGATGGTCAATACCAGGATCCAAACCAATCTCATTCATAATACTGACACCAGCTTCTTGTGCCCTATTGAAAAAGTCAGTATATGCATATTAATCAATCTCAAAGAGGGACAGGCCCCCAACCGTGTACTTACCTTTCATTGAGGGCTTGCATTTCCTTAGACACATAGCTGGCGGTCACCATATGTTTTCTTTTACGGATACAGGATTCAGCAACCTTTGTGTGAAGGAAAGCAGGAACCAAGCTGTGTTTATATGAGGTTAATTAAAAATGTTTCCTAGATAAAGCCATACTACAGGCAATCTTAAGTACACTTTACCTGATTACAACATCAGAGCCACTAACCAACTTATCCAATTTCTCAGTATCAGCAATATCAAGATCAGCTGTATTGGCATTGACAAAATTATGTGCTAGTGCATTTGCCTCATGCTTAGAATTGCTGGCTGTTGTAAATAGACACATGTTAGCGTCGTCAAAACACAGTTACCTCCACAAATTGGTCAGCAGTTAGTATACTTACCAATCGTCATATGCACATCACTGCGCTTCAACAGACGCTCAACTAATGGCTTAGCTACCAGACCAGAGCCTAGGAGTAGAACGTTCTTTTGGGGCTTAGCACCGGTTGCGCTCATAGAGGGACTTTTCTTTCCCAACAGACGGTATAAGTTTTCATGCTTTTTATCCAGCTTTCCACCTTCAGCTAATGTCGCATTCTTCAGTGTTGAGGCAGCTTCAGCATTGTTATTCAAAATGAGCTCCTTGACATATGGTCCTAAAACATTGCTGAAATGCTCGCTACTCTCCATTGGAAGTTCTGCTGGTAGGATATCAACACCCATGATCTGGTATCCCGGGCCCTCAACATCTTTATGTACAACATCGTTGATGGCGTCATAGTAGTAAAATGGCTCGTCTACTGGCGTAGCATGAGAGAAGCATTCGAAAGCACCTTTAACGTCAGCAACGATGTCAGTCAGAGCTACCAGTCTTCCTTTGTCTAATTTGCCAAGTTGTTTTTGCAACTGAAGTTCCTTAAGCTGCTCGTTGGTCAAAAGTCTTGGATATCTTGCATCCCAGTATGCCCCAGTAACAGTACAGGTGGTGAAGGGAGCTACTTTGGTGTGATATACAGATGTATACAATTCGGGCTTGGCCAGGTATTCAGCTTGGTCAAACTTTCCTCCATCTTTTTTTACTGTATAGTCACCGATATTGGCTCTTGCAGCATAAAGCTTGTTCAACTTGGGATCTAAAACAATAAAATGATGTAAGCTCAGTTCGCTGACAAACACCATGTCCTTGCCTTAATACGTACTCTTATCTGCAACAATCTTTGCAAGATCCTCAACTGGTACAATCTCGTGAGGAAGCCCTTCGAACACTTCAAATGCGCCCTAGAGTCACATGTGTCAATTTCCATCTACATACACTTGGCTGTTCAATTCATAAGCCCTTACCTGAGCTACATTGCCACCTCCAGTGAAAGTGAAAGTCATTGGACCTAAAGCTTCTGGGGTTCCATCACTTGCGATGTTTTGCCCAACCGCGTTAATAGCTGCTTTTGCATCCTGCAAACAACGATATGTATGCGCACTTGCAACGTTCTGGTATGCCTATAAGTTAGCCGAAACCACCCATATGAAAAAGCATTATTGGAAGACATATTTACCAGAAAAGGGGTATTGTAGCCCAATCCTAGAAATCGGTGGCCCAGTCCATGAAGGGAGTTGATCATACCTATTCACAATAACAAATGATCAGTCAAAGGATTTACGAGGGCTGCTGGCTCCGACTTCGGTGGGCATACGGCATTTCTACCTACCCGCATTTCCGGCAAACTTTCCAAAAGCCACAACACGTTTGCCACTGGCATCGGTTAAATGTTCGTAGTCAATGAGTCTAATTTTCTGTTGCTCTTGTAAGCGACGGCGAGAATCAATCTGACGCAATCCACTATCACTCACTCACCTTGTCTAAAATAGATTGAAGCATGGGCATGTTCTGAGGAGTTCCTTTGTGTGTATGTGAAAAGAACATGTATGTTTTGTTTGGTATAAGTGAGTCAACAGGGACTTCCTTAATACCCAAAATGATATCCGCAGAGGAGATGTCTTCAGAGATTTGAGCTCCTGCCTATAGTACGACATAGTTTAGAATGATATAAAGCTCAAATACATAGTGATAAATTTGTCTACCTTCACATACTGTTGTTCATTGTACACGCGGTTTGTTGAAGGCTGAACAAGTACTTTAGCACCAGTCTCTTTGATAAGAGAAGCGACTGCAGTCGGAGTCAAAGCAACTCTTCTTTCCCATCGACTTTTGTCTTCACGACGTAAAGCTACAGTTGTAATGGAGCGATATTGGCGAGGAATACCAGGCTTATAGCGATACATAATTTATATAACTGGAAGGAAGGAGAAGAAGGAGTGGCAGTCAGAGGCGTGCGACGAAATGTCTGAGCTTCAATCACAGCAGGCAAAATGAGGCTGTCAAATCCACTAAACGACAGTGAACTTGCAGGTTTCTCACGGTCATGCATTTTGAGTCAGGCACCACAAATTTGGGAACTCAGCTCAAAGCCATCGAAAAAAATACACTTCGTCTATGTTAGACTGAGCGAAAAGCATGACAATAACAGATTTATGAGCGAACGAGGAGGGTGGTTATATTACAAAAGTGTTTAGTAAACAAGTCTTAGCTAGGGGGTCCATTCGCAATCTGATCACGAAGCCCATTTCGAAGAAACTCCTTGTAAATGCCAACGGCTGTGGGTGGGTCTTTGCTGAAAGTAATGCCTTTTACTTCTGCTTCTTGTTGCTTATTATACCATGAGTCCAATTGTCGGTAGAATTCTGTATGAACATAACCTAGAGCTGTTTGCACCATGGGGAACAAACACACAGTCCATACTGGAGCATTCTTCTTTTCCTTCACTACAATAATATTATCATGCTGTTCTGCAGGCCACATATGCGTCAAATCATCTACAATCAGTGGCAATGAAAATCCACAGCCAGGTGCCTTATCATTGACGGCACAGAAAGCATATAACGCCAGTAAATCTTTCGATGGCCGCCTTGAATCCGCGGATTTGCAGATATATTCATATTCAGACCTCGCTGAATAGTATATACCACGTATGCGTGTGTGAGTCGGATCAAGTACGGATATCACCATGTCCACATAATTTTGGTCTCTGTGATTGAGAAGTTAGGTGTCAGCTACACATTTGCAAACTTGAAGTCGAGCAAGAAACTTACCCTAAGGAACAAACTGAAATATCATAATAATTCTTTGCCCAATCTAAAAATTCATAGACATGATCGGTCAAAACAACACGTCGCCCATCCCTCAGTGTTCGTACCCGGTCTTGGCCTAAAAAAATTTGTTAATATATTACTTGTTGCCTAAATGTACTTCCAAAACGTGACCTACATAAATGAAGTTGATTTTCAGGCACATAGCGACCAGTTTCATTCCCAACCAATCGGACCAGTGTATCATCCAAATCAAGTACCAAGGGCAGCCTTCTCTGACGAAGCAACCCTTCTTGCTGCTCCTTGATGATACGTAGCATGTCTGAGTGTTTACACAAATAGCCGAACAGATTTCTATGATTGTGATGGACATTTAGCGCTTCTCTTCACCAAACAGTCAAATAAACGTTTCGGTTCATGACTTACGCTTTATCACGAGCCGGCTTCAAGTGAAGCTCCCAAAGGTGACCTTGCTCGCACCGAAGTACAATATATGCGCTCTATAAACTGGTGTTAAAGAGCTGCACCAGAACCTCTGACCGTTGATGATCCCTTACCTTTCTAAAACCAGCCAAATCATGAAACCAAGCATGGTCAGGGAAATCAAAGACAAAGCTATGAGTGATACCACGATGAGCCATTACTACAAAGAAACTTCGAGGTACCGCTCCAGGTACATCATAGTTCTCCTCCAACAGCAGCTTTGGGTCCCCTGGCTTGTGCAAAATTTCACGAGTCACAAGTGGAATGGAGTCGTTAGAAGTTGGAAGTGTCAGTTGAGGTCGCCATTCGGAAGGGCTTTGTGTGATAGCAGGAAGAAATCGCGGGCATTTGATGTTGACTAGTTCTTCTGGTGTAAGCACCTCTATAACAACGTCAGTAAGGATACAAGTATGCCCAACGTGTCTGATTGAACAGCTTACTCGAAGTTGACTGCGGTAACACCTGCTTGACAGGATACGCTGAAGTGTAGTCAGGCCCTGCAACGACCGGCTTGTATTGATTTCGCGGTCGCTTGGCTCCAACAGAGATATTATATTGTAACTGGGCGGCCATGCTCAGAATAGCGGTCTATCGAAATTTAAGTGATGTTTGCCAATTCCCTCTAAAATTTTGCAGCCTGACCCTCACCTTCTTTTCATTTTTTCGTGTTGGTGGTACATCGTTCAATATGCTAGATACATTCATCATTTTTGCAGGACTGTGCGGGTGGAATCCCCAACGCTGAAAGAAGTGGATCTAAAAGTCGACACAGTGACTGGCCTGCTAATCTCGTTGTGGTCGGAGTTTGAGCAAATCTGTTAAGGTTTTAGCAGTGTTTGCTTTTGAGCCGACAGTCATTTGAGATCACAACGATAATCGAAGTACTATTGGCACTTTCAAGTTAGTTAGTAGGATATTGAATGTTTATTTTTTTAATTGCTTGGATTGTTTTTATTTTCTAATACACCGCTTTAAGCTTGGCGAGCAGCTCTTCTTGCACGAACACCTTCGCGAAGTCTGTCAAGAACAGTGACAGTGTCTTCCCAGTTTATGCAAGCGTCAGTGATGGACTTTCCATATACCAGGCGATGAGGTCCTTCAGAAGGAATGTCTTGTCGTCCTTCGACAAGGTGAGATTCAATCATAACACCAATGATGTTATCGCCAGTCTCTTTGGGTTCGGCAAGTTGCTGAGCCTTTTTGCAAAAACGGATGTCAGTGCTACTCCCATGCTAACATCACATTATCATAAATTTACTTACAATGCTATCAGCGACAACCGGTTGTCGGTTATGATCTTTGCTGCTGTTTCCATGACTGCAGTCAACCATTACGAAAGCTGGAGACTTGGCCTTCTCCAACGCAGCGCAGGTCTTCTTGATTTCAGAAGCCTCATAGTTGGGACCAGTCTTACCGCCACGAAGAATGACGTGGCAAGAATCATTACCTTCAGTCTGAACAATGGCAGAAAGGCCTTGCTTTGTGACAGAAAGGAAGTGATGACCGTTGCTGGCAGCCTTGATGGCATCAACAGCAGTGCCAATACTTCCGTCGGTACCGTTCTTAAAACCAACAGGACATGAGAGACCAGATGCGAGTTCTCTATGCACTTGCGATTCGGTGGTTCTAGCGCCAATGGCACCTAAAAGCAACATATCATTAGCTCGTCATCACTTATTGAAGCTTGCTCGAATGATCGGCTGTCTATACATACCCCAGGAAACGAGATCGCCGGTATATTGTGGTGAGATGGTGTCAAGAAATTCACATCCAGTGGGGATTCCCATTTCGTTCTATTCGATCCAATAATTAGTATGGTTGTGTGTAAGTGTATACCACGAATTCCAACACCGTCACTCACCAAATCCAACAACAGCTGACGGGCAACACGAAGACCCTTGTTAATCTGGAAGCTAAACAAGCGTGCGTCAGCCGACATGTCTTATCACAAAGGGATAAAACGATCTTTGGTCGTTCGTGCGTAGATGCGATAATCTGGTATGTTCGAAAGTAAATTTTACCTGTTATTTAATTCGGGATCGTTTATCAATCCCTTCCATCCGACAGTTGTGCGAGGCTTTTCGAAATATACGCGCATAATAATGCAGAGGTCTTCTTTGCAAGTTTTGTTATATGCGATCAATTTTTCAGCTATCGTACACAAAGTCAAAATCAGTACCACAACATGTAAACACGTTAAACTCAAAAAGTTCAGTCTGTGGCTTACCATACTCCTTTGCGGCTGTGACATCGTGAATAGAGCAAGGACCAACGATGACCAAAAGTCTGTCATCAAGACCTTTGATAACTCGTTCGGCGGACTCTCTTCCTTCAATGATAGTTTGTGCGGCTTTAAGAGAGAGAGGAATATCCTCGACCAATATTTGAGGCGGGATCAGTGGCCGAATCTCCTTGATTCGCTTGTCGTCAAGATCGTTTAATGCTAGTTGCCCGGACATAATGTTAGTGATCAAGTGCGTGCGGATTGAAAGAGAGTTGAGACGTTTACCTTGTTTGTAGCCTGTCATTTTTAGTGTCGGGTTTCAGGAAAAAACAAGTCCAAGCAAAAATGATTCGAAATAAATGACTGATGCGGAGATGAAAAAAACATCCCAGGACAATGAGTCAACGTGCAAGCTGCCATTGGCGCATTTTTTGTACCACTTCAGCGATTTTCTACATTGCAACATGTCGATTTGGCAAATTTTTTTTCCATGCTTTTAGTCAGTTATCTTAAAGGTGGCCACGGCTTTTTAAAATATCAAACTATGTACAAATGTTTTTATTCACATGTTATCGTATTGAATCTATGTAGTGTACGATGATGTAATTAATTACTTGCAGAGAGCTGCAATGCTATTGACAATTTTTTCTGGGAACTCTCTTTTCTCTAGTGCAATAACGACGTCCTTGCAAGCGGACTTTTGTCCATTTTGAACCAAGGCTTTGATCAAAGCCTCATATGTGCTTGGTTCTCTGACTAGTGGACTTCTCTTGTCGTCTTCCATTTTGTTGAAGACTTGGCGTGCTTTGATCAAATTGCCATTCATACCATAGCCTTTGATGAATAAGTTTTCGATATAAGTGTTGGATCGGATGCCCTGCTGAAGCATTTCCTTGTAGAGTTTCTCAGCTTCCTCCATAGTATTGTTCTCAATATACGTGTCCAAAATGGCTTGGTAAACAGTCTCGTCACCTTGAACATTGGCTCGCTTCATTTCTTGGAATACTCGAACTGCACTTCTGACATCGCGTTGTCGGCAACCATATGAGTAAATCAAGCTTGCGTAATGAGTAGCTTGTGGCTTGAGACGATCTCTTTTTTCCATTTCCTTGAGCATAGAATGAGCAGTAGGCATGTCATAAGGAGCAATGCTGCCATAGGCCTCCATGAGCAATTTGTATGTATGATGTGAAGGGCGGATACCTCTCTTGCGCAGATCATGGAAATACTCAAGAACTCTTTCTCTGTCTGGATGTTGACGCACAAAGTGTTGCATCATATTGTTGAAGGGACCTACACGAGGTTGGTAGCTAGGATGTTTGGTCATTTCACGGAACAAGTTGATTGCTTGCGACTCTGAACCGGCGCGGATACAAGCCGAGATGATAGCACCATATGTGATTGAGTTAGCGGCGACCTTGAGTTCTTGCATCTCATCGAAAAGCTTCAAAGCATTCTCTAATTTGCGAGCTTTGGCTAGCTTGGAAATGATGACATTATAGAAAAAGGTAGTTGGCTTGATGTTGTGACGTTTGGCTTCCTCATATATCAAGAGTGCATCCGTGGCTTCATCAGTGGTATCCTTGGCACTTCCTAAAAGTAGCGAGGCATAGGCATTACCATCTGGGTACTCTCCGAGTTTCTTTACTGTCGATAGTGTTGGTTAGTTATGTGATGGCTGTTTGCAATATTATGAACTTGCAAACTTACTGCTTTGATAATATTTCTTAGCTTCAACCATGTTTCCTTGTTGAGCATACCCAATCAACACGCTGTTCATGGCCATATGTTTGGCTTTCTTAAGCTTGGTTTCGTCTTCGAACTTATCGAAAGCTTCCATTGAAAGATTATAAATGTGCATAGCCAGATCCATGTTTCCTTGCTTAGAGACTAGAACAATCGTATCGCGCACAGACTCAGCGGTAGGAATCATGTCTTGTTCAATGATGCTGTGCTCCAGAATGTAAACAGCCTCATCAAACTTTCCACGGTTGGCAGCTTTTGCCATCTCATTCGATGGAAGATCAGCTTCAATGGAAAGTGTACTTGAACGGCGACGAACTGGAATTGGGCTCACTCTTCCTTCAATGAGCTTGTCAGTGATTCTCAGCCAGTCTTCAGCTAGCTCATCCATTCCTTGGTTCAATAGGGTTTGATGAATTCTTGAACAAAGCATCTTGTTTGGCTTGAGCTCCAAATTCTGCATATCATGGAAGATACGGAAGACCAAGTTTTGGAATTTGGTGGCCTCAACATCAGCGGTAAGGGCTAGTTCCAACAATGCAGAGAAATCCTTATGACATAGCTCGTCTTTGATAGTATCTTCAAGTTTATAGTGACTCAGTACCTTCTCGGACACAGCAGGAGACAAGCGAATGCCAAATGGGGAGATGATGTGGACCACAGATAGAGCCTGTTGAAGTGTGCAACACTTGTTAAGTAGCTCCAGTGCCGGTGTAGAAATATGAGTAGTAGACTTGATGAAGGATTTTTGAGCAACAGCAGCAGTAATAGTCTTTAAGGCCTCGATAGAGCTGGGGATATCGTTGCTAGAGGTGAAGTGTGCAACGAATCGTTCACAGAGTGTAACATCAGGCTCCAAACCTGCAGATCGCATGTCAGATATAATGTCAAAGACCTTATGTGGATGTCCATTTGACAGACACAAGAAAGCATAGTTGGCAAGGTTTCCATAGGCCTTGGAAATATCGGTCTTGATGATGGAAGCATAGGTTTTGGAAGCGGCAGTAAAGTCATTCTGCTGGCACATTGCTGAAAGAATAGGTCCATAGCTACTGGCATCTGGATAAGGTAAATCAAGCTCAGTTTCCATACGGGCAATGATATCCTGGGCCACTTGGTAAGCTGAACGATTACAGGCATCACGAATGACCGAATTGTACGGAATAGTGGAGGCTGATATACCGTCGTTCACCATATCTGTTTCAATGACTTTGAGAGCAGCCGCGGCTTCACCACATTTCAAGTGAGCATCCACTACGGCATTGTATACGTATGAAGCATCATGTTCACCGAGCTCGTCCTTGCAATCGCGATATTCCTGGAAGCATTCCATAGCACCTTGAAGATCACCGGAGCGGCCATAAAGAGTAATCAGAGCAGCATATGTTGCAGAGTTGGCCAAGGTTTTGTTTGAGGATTCCAATTGTGAAAAAACATAAAGAGCATCTTGCGTGTTGCCATAATGAGACAAGGTTCTCAATAATTGATTATATAGCTCAATTTCAAAATCTTGGGCCCAACCCGTACGAACAGCAGCTTCAAAAATAGCCAGAGCATTTTCAATATTCATTTCACCTTCGAGCTGGGTCACGTCTTCCAAGGCAGTACCATTGCGAGTCGATTGTCTTTGAAGCATAGCAATTGTTTTTTGAACTTCAACATCACGTTTGCAAAGCGTTCTTATGAGAATAGAGTATGTGTAGGATGTAGGGTGAATACCAGCTTCAAGCATGTCGGAGTAGACTGAGAGCAGATTGATGTCAGTATTAGACCAAATTTTGTATACGCTTTTATAGGGCTTTCTTACCTTCCAATAGTCCTGCAATAGGAGATCCTTCACGTCTAAGTGCAGCATGAGCATCCAAAACCATGTTGTATGTATGATGCGTCAAGGCAGCTCCTTGTCTCTTCATGGTGAAGAAATGAGTCATAACCGCCTTGAGGTTACCCTCACGCTTAGCAGCAAGTATGGACGCATTCCCTTCGCTGGTAGAGGCCGATGTAACATGACCAATAGTAGGGGAGCCATAGATTTCTTGTTTGTGAAAAGACTTGTGGGAAGTATTATGGTTGGCCCGCACGACTTTAGCCACTACCTTCTTTAGCTGCTGTGAGCTATGGTAGGACTCCTTGAGATGTGCCATATCTGACTTCTTCTTTGTGCTTGTGATCTTATACTTGTTTGATCGTAAGTCTGACTTAGCATATGTCTTTGTATGGTTAAGGTTGCCTGTGGAGACGCTACGTGCCGACAAAGTTATAAGTAGACGGGAGGGATTGGTGGGGGATGGCGCGTTCTGGGATATGCTTTGTCCCGTGACCGTTTTGACAACAGCCGACGTGGTCTTTGTGTGCATGTTATGAAAGTGGTAAAATAGCAGAAGATGGGGAGAAAGGGAAGGGAAGACCAAAGGTAAAAGCTAGAGTGTCTTGTGGATTGTTTATCAGATGCTTTTCTTTTATACTTTTTGCCCTGCAACGGATCTGAGTTGAACTGAGTCCTACTGCCAGCCAATCAAATTTTGCACCGCTATCAGATCTTTTTTTTGCGTAATGAGGAATGGGGCAGAGATTCTCCGTCTCATCGCTCCTCTTCATATGTTTGCCTTTTCCCTTAATAATTTGCTGACCAAAATGTTTCCTATTTCAATACACATTAGCAAACATGTTCACAATACTATATTTCAAAAAGCTAACCCCAAAAGACTGCGCAAACAGATATGCCATTGCCTCAAGCGGCTGGGAACTTTTATCAGATTTGAGATAAATAAGCGAGGATTTTTCCATCTCCGCAAGCTCCACTGACCTTTCCGGAAAGTCCTGAAAGATGTGCAGGATCTCGTTTGAGTGCATCCAAGCTCTTCTGCTGAATAGAGATATCTTACGTTATTATAGGGGTATATGCAACAACAGCTGTTTTATGACAGCAATCCCGTCTTCAAATGGTCGTAATGAACCCATTTCGACTTTCGTATAGTAATGCCACATGCCACGCTAATGTGGGCTGTGCATGAAGAGCTAGAATTGTGAGTTATCAGATTTTTTTGTTTTGTACAGAGGCTATTGTAAAACCAAATGTAAGACTGCGGTCCCAGCGGCAGGGGGCGTTCAGAATTATCAGATCGTTTTCGGACTTTCTAAATGACGCATAAAAGGCTCACCAGTATTGTAAAATACCAAGCTGGACAACCTAGGAGCGTCTTTTACTACACAGCACTTGAACGCCGCAGCGGCGTTTAAAAAGATCTGATAATTTTCAGAGTTCAAAAAAGATCTGATAATTTTCTATCACATCGCCATCTTATGTCCGCTTCTCATTTGAGACGACAACCAAAGTCGATGCTACATATTGATAATAATCGTTTTTATGTCAAAGAATTTATGTTAGCTATAGTCAATGTTTAGAGCCTTGGATAATATCTGTTTTGTCATATGCTTCGCTTCATCATAGTCGTATCCATGGGAGAATCAGCCAATCACATGTTTAAAAGTTATCAGATCCTTACATCAGGAGTTCTAAAATGGACTTGTCTCACGACTATGTCGAAAAAAAAAAAGAGGGTAAATGCCGAATGCCCGTCCCGTTTGCCCATATCTGAATACTACTGGCTAAGGCCGTATTTAATATTAACTTCGGTACACATCTCTCATGAGTCATGAGACTTTGGCAAAGATTGATACTGTTTGCCTTCTGGCAAATGATGGCAGTCGAGCTGATGCTACACCTAATGGTCAACTTGAAAAGATGGTGGTAAAGATGATAAGCTAATTTATTCTGTTACTGTTAACCTATGGGTAACAAATGTTAAAAATTCTCATAATGATTTTGAAGACTGAAAACGATATTACAATTTGTAAATGTTTTCCAAGCCTCTGACATTGTCAAGAACAGTTGTCTTGAAATCTATATATTGCAATCCAAGATTTCGAGATATCTTGCTACCATCGACAACCCTCTCGGACTTTGGATGATTGCCTGGATCGCCTTTGACGATGATGTTTTGTCTCTCGGGGTACTTCTCTCTCATGATGTCCACAGCTTGTTGGAAACTAAATTCGCCAGCACTCAAAATATATCTCTCTCCGTTTGCCTTATCCACATGTTGGGTTGCAAGCACTTGAGCTCTAGCTACGTCAACTACATGTACATATGTTGTGTACGGTTTCGGGTGTGAAGTGACGTCTTGGTTTGTACCAGCGAATAAACCGGCGAGCATTTTGGCGGTGCTTGTTGCTTGTACAGCTTCATCATCAACGGGAGGAGGCAAGATTGTTCCAAAGCAGAAAGTAGGCAAAATCGAGGTCATGGAGAATGAAGGCTTACTTTCCTCTCGAAAACGCCAAAACGCTCTCTCTGCCGCGGTCTTACTAGCATAATAAGCAGATGTTGCATCGATTGTTTGACCCTCGTCCTTCATCTTATAGACGGCTTTTACGCTTTCATCGTTCCAGTCCTTCTCAGTAACCACATATGTAGGGTCCGACTCAGATGGTATAGCAGCAGCCAGACTTGACGTGTAGACCACCTGTTTGACATTCTTCCCATAATTGTGAACTGACTTGAGCAAATTAAGAGTACCATTGACCGCAGGATCGATTACTTGCTTCATTGCGTCTTCCGGCATCCAGAGAATAGGAGAAGCCACGTGTAGCACCACTTCGACATCTACAAAGTATCACTTACGTTAGTCATTGTTGGAACGGAACAGTTTGTGATTCATCCTTTCAAACTGCAGGGCACATTTCAAGTTTACCTTTCACTACTTCATCGAAAACGCCCTCCTTTTCCATATCGCTAATTTCATAGATCTTAAACCTGTCAGCACCATACTTTTCCTTGAAATATTTCTCAACATTTGAAGCCTTTTTGGCGCTTCGGGAAGTGCCTATCACTACATGACCGGCTTGCAAGAATTGGTCGGCGACATTGGCCCCAACATAGCCAGTAAATCCAGTTATAAGCACGCGAGAGCCAGCTGTTACTTCTGATACCATAATAAGGGTCAGCGTAAAAGGAAAAAGACTAACTGGGCTTTTTCTTTCTTATATGCTTTATCAACCCAGAAACATGGGAAAGCGGACAACACTTATCTGTATGTACGAAATGTGGCAGTGCCAAATGGCAGTGTTGGTGTCACCCTGTCTCTCACTGAAAGAGGGATTTCATCACCGATTATGGAGCTTTCGGAATTACCTCATCGGTTTAGTCTATTCAGTGCTGCACGGTCAAACTTTATATCTGCTCACCTGCCTTTTCGTTCGGTGCACTCCTCGAGGAAGAATTAGATGAATTGAAGTCCATATCCAGATGCTTACAATTGATTTGTACTCAAGCAAAAATATGATGAGCGCCATATATAACAAATTAGAGTCTCTCACTTTTACTTTTTTGTGGTCTAAAAGATTGTTTATTACAACGAGTAAGAGCAAAATATGATTTGGAGACATAAAGGAATATTGGGCAAATGAAGTTTTTTTTTTTTTAAAAATTTTGAATTCTTGTACAGACGATCTTCAAAAGATGCTTTTATAGATTCTCTTTTCGTCTTTACTCGACAATTTCTTCGGTCTCTTCCACGACCTCTTCGACCCACTCTTCGATAACTTCAAGCTTGCCTTCATCTGAAGCAGTCTTGATCTCCTTGCCAAGAGCAATGCGCTCGTCGGTAGCTTGCTTCTCGACTTGCTTTCTCCAGCTGTACCATTGCTCAACCAACTTTCTTCGGGTAGCAACAAGTTTGGCAGTGGCAGCATCACCAACAGCAAGATCTTCTTCCTCAAAGACCTTGGAGTATTGACGAAGATTCTTGCGGATCTTCTTCTTTTGCTCCTTTGTGAGCATTGATTCGGGACGTGGACGCCACAACAATTGCTTGAACTTGTCAATAGTCTGTCGGAACAACAACAGACCCTTGAAATCCCACAGACAATAGCCATGGTCAGCGGTATGTCGCCACATACTTGAACCAGTAATGACATAACGACCGGTGGGGTCCCATTCAACATCAGTCACACCATAGTGTTCCTGGGTAGAGATTAAGTGAACGCTAGCACCGACATCATCCTTGACTGCATCCTTCTTCTCCGCGGCTGGCTCAAGGTCCAAATCATAAAATTCCAAATCAAATACGGTTGTGCTTCGGAGAGTTGCAGCAAGTAGATGTCGTCCCTTCGGTGACCAGAAGAGATGGTTGGAAGTCTTCTTGTCAAATATTTCTATAAAAAAAAAAGTTAGCTATGAGTAAACTCCATTCGTAATAGTAAAGTTATAAACGTACTAAGGGGTCGGTATGCAACGACAGCTTTGCTTCTGTCGAGATAATAGAAGCCAACGCTAGTTTTCAGCGTTGCTGGTGCTTGGCCAGTAGGCCCAACGCCAACACCCAAGTTAGGGTCGGATGTGGTTATAATAGCAAAACGTTCTCCCTTTGGTTCCCATGCGAATGCAATGACAGCTTCCTTGAGCTCCAAGGTTTCGACGGGGATTTCCTTCTGATTTAAACGGAAGATTTCGATATTGGTGAAAGTAGACTTCTTGGTCTTTGTATGACGGTCGACCTTGACGGCAAGATAATGACCTTGTGATTGCCATTGCAATTTGCACTACAGAGATAAAGTATAAGGACAAGTTCAAAAGTATGTGAAGCTGACATACATGGAAAACTTACGTCTGTGACATTGAACAAGTTCTTGGTTCTGATGATTTCCTTGCTTGGGCAAGACATAATGGTTACTCTAGCAGGTTGGTTGCCAACTTCAGGAGTCCAGTAAGACAAAACTTCTTCTTTTTGGAAATTCTTATCATCATCGCTGTTGGGAATGGCAGGGGACCATTCAAAATCAGCAACACCGTCAATCTTTACACTCTTCTTGCCGACCAAACCCATTGATGGAGCTTGGTAGATAGAGATTTGCTGTCCAGCAACAAGGCGAGCAAAGTATTTCTCAGTTGGTGACCACTTGAACATTGGCCAGCTAATGGCTTTTGGTGCATCTCCAGTTTGGATGACGGGGAACGAACGAAGAAGTTGACCTGTGATAGTGTCCCAAATGACAATTTGATTGCCTTCGTCTTCCTCGGTGAATGGGTTAACTGAACCTTCGGGAATACGTGATACATTGATGGGTTCATTTGACCATGTGACGAGATAACGTTCATTTGGTGAGAAATCAATCAACTTGACACCTGGGTGAACAAAGCGAACGATTTTGTTCCATGATGGTCCGCCCCAAAGCGCAATACCTTGTCTATGGAAAGTAGTGAGATAGCTACCAAGAGGAGACCATTGAACATAGGTTTCAGTCCAGTTCTGAACGACAAAGTCGGTTTAGAATATGAGAGGCGATAAAGTATGTATTTTAAGGGTACACTTACGGTTCTAGAGTACTCATGCTCAGGAGCCTCTGTTTTTCTATTCCAGAAGATGCTGACATCATCTCCACGATACATAACCCATTGGTCGCGGGCTTGAGGATCGGTCAACCAGCTACGAAGATGCTCCTTTTGAACAAATTCTTCTTGTTCTGGTTCAACATATTCATCACTGATAGAGTTGTATTTTTCGATATCAGTGAATCGGTTGACTGCGAGAATGTGAGATTTATCCATGCGGTGACCATCGAGGGTCTTGATGGCAGCGATGGCGGATTCAGGGTTTTCGAAATCAACAAAGCAGTATCTGTGAATTTTTTTACAGTTAATAAAGATTCATAATTCTTGACTTAGATCTCATCTCAACAATACTCTACCCTTTGCTGACTCGCTTTCCGTCGTCTTTGGTGACAGTGGGCATGAAAATGCCGTTTTCCTTGATAGGTCCAGCAGCCTTGGTGATCAACTTTTTCAAGACAGTGATCAATTTCTCTTCCTTGCTTTGATCAACAACGGGAACATTATCAACTACGACAATGGAGTCAAAACCCTCATCTTCAGGAAGAGGATAAGCCTGCTCAATATCGGTAAAATCGATATCTTCTTCTGTATCTGGGAAGTTCTTGGGATCGAATGTTGCCGCAGGCATGGTTGAACAGAAAGGAGGTGCAATATTTTTTCAGCACCGCGTATATTTAGCTTGTCCAACAAAGTTCTTGTATGGTGGCTTAGCTCACCGAGAATTTAGAAGCCGCCCATAGGCTGATTTTTTTTTGGGTATTGGTTTTGTTAATATTTTATTTATTTTGATCATACATTTTCGTAGGCTTCATATTCGCCAAAGTATCCTCTACATAACTGCCTAATGGCTGTTTCATAATTATTGGGAGAGTGGTCTAAGAACATACTTCTAGAGAAAATGATTTCAGAGAATCGTTGCTGGACATTTTCACATTTTTTGAGGACAACCGTATGAGCACGTTTGGACAGTGCCGTTCTTTTCTTTGCATAGAAAGATTCGGTTCGTCCATCGGTATGCTGAACAAGCTGGGGTATCGATTCAATATGGTATATGGTGGAAGGTGGATAAAGTTTTTCAGATGTCATGTCGGCTCTCATGGTCTTGATAAGTGCCCAAAACCATTGTTCATCGTCATCAGGCTGGTGTTCTTGGTTAGTTGTTTCAGCTTCGCCTTCTTGAGTGCTTGTACCGCTCTTTTGATAACGACCAACTACTCTGCTGACTATTTCATCGGTTATATTGCTCTCATCATGAAGACTGATAGCAACATTCTTAAAGTCTTTGAGCAGACCTAGACTCAAACTGGAAACAATGTCATAAGAATGTATAACACTTGTCACCAAACCTTGACCACAGTAGTGACTGAGCTCGATTGACATAGCACACGGTGGCCCGAAAGTGTAACAATGGATAGGTCTACCAGGTGGAAGTCCAGAATCCACATTGGTGACAAAGGGTATAGTATCTTTGGCTGGAAAGCCGGGAAGAGCACGAGTATAGAGTTCACCTTCAGATTCAGCAAATTCGTCCCGCATTTGGCTCCAAAGTACGCTTAATAACGATGCGACACCGGCTCCTAGTGAATGGCCACATAGAACCAGCCCATATGTTGGCCAACGATCGAGTGCATCCCTGATCACTCGATAGACCTTACCCTTTTGTTTCGCTAGCAGTTGTGCTGCACCAAGCATGCCACCATGAGCTGAGAAGTGTCGTTCTTCACCGCCAGGTCCAGTTTGTGGTAATGTAAACTCGGAATATGAGCATGTCAAGTCTGTGAGAATGTCACTTAGACCTAAAGTTCCGCGACATGTCAAAACTACTGCTTCAGCTGCATGGTCTACTGTTACATAGTGGACCAATGCGTTGATCTGAGGGTTTTGAATCGACAACAGCGTACTATCAGTGTAAGACGAAAGCAATATGTCCTCTACCGGAACAGAAGTATGGTAGGAGAATGCATGATGATTAGGGTGATGATGATGGGAAGCTGGTAAGACATGAGGCATATCACCAATTCCCAATATTCGCATAAAAGACTCGCCGTATGCTGCTGAGGCATAGCGCATAAAACGAGCAATGTTGGTAATCAAATGCGCTCGAGGGAAGTTGCACCGAGTGCTCTTATCCGAAAGCGGATGTGTGCCTGCTCCACGTCTAGTAAGCGCACCTCGTACTGGGGCTGAGGGCATTCTCTTCAGCATTGGTGACGATGGTCCTGTAGGTCCCGCAGATGATGTGTATGTTGTAGTTGTGGTGGTTCTAGCCACTGATTGGATTGAGGCTAACGATGAAATAGAGTTGGAGCGAGGTCTCCTTCTTGATGATGTCGATAAAGTTGGTATGGGTGGTACATTTTGATTCGACGGCAATCGAGTGTGGCCACGAACAGCAGGCTTTCTGTCTTGCTTGCTTGGTACAGGAGGTGGAGATGGACCAGATGCGCCGGAAGGCATTTTTTTCTTATCAGACGCCAAAATACCACTTCCATTTGTCTTTTGAAACATGTTGGACATTGATTTGTTTTTCGCCACAGCCTTTAGCTTGAATTTTCCCCAATTGTTTTTCTCCTTTTTTCGATCATCCTCCTCATCAGAGTACAAGGAATCTTTTGGAGGTACAGCAGGCGCTTTAAGGGGTCTTTCATGATATTGCGCTGATGTGGATCTCGTAGTCGTTGATGTACTGGTCAACGTGGTTGTGGGGCCAACTACTTGGCCAGGGGAACTATGATTTGCTGGTTTGTTACCAGCAGATGATTCGTCTGCAATTTGTTTATGGAGATTCGCAGCTGCATAGCGCTCCTGGCGTTCAATTTTCTTCTTGTTGAACTTTTTGGACATGGCTGAGAGCATCACTCGAAAGCCTCTTGCTGTTCGCAACTCTGCGCCTGAGTCCTGATCTACATCTGAAAGTAATTTTGAGGAGTTGATTTGATCGATTGCATTATTTTGGTTACCGTTCACAAATTGATCATTTTCGCGATCAACAATAGCCACAAAAGACTCCTGTGTCTCTTCATCGGATTTGACAATGACATATTTGGCAGGAGCAGGCTCAAGGTTTTCAGTTTCACTTTGCTGATGAGGATTGAGTGGTCGAAATGATGTCGTTTTCGTGGTATAGGTTTTGGTCGTAGTTGTGATCTCGTAAACGTCTGCATCGTACGCTGATTTGGATGGACTAGAGTACGCAGAGTCAATAGCATTGATTTCTTGTTGAGAATTAGCTGGAGCAGAAACTTTCAACTCTGCAGATGCTTCGTCTTGGGCCAAAATGCCTTCTAATTCGTGAATAATATCTGGATGTTGCATGATAGGATTATCTGGATCATCCGAGCCATTGTCTTTCAAGGAGCGTCTTCCGTCAGGTACTTCTACAGAGGTCGCTTCATCTTCCTCTTCTTCAATTACCAGTCCTTCCCAAATGACGGTCATTTGCATATGAGACATCATTCGATTATGAGTTACATTTTGCAGTACGGCGAACGAGGTCAGAGCCCTGGTTAAACCGGTAAGGATGGCAATCTTGCCTTTTTTGGAGAGTTTAAAGTCCGGATCCAGCATCAATTCTCGATGAACAAGAGCTACGAGTGATGCTATTGCTCGTGAAGTTTCGTTGCTACCAAATATTCCGTCCAAAATTCGTACAGATTCTTCCGCTGTCTATTTTGTGAGATCAAATAGTTACGAAAGGTAAAAATTTTCAGAGTTAGGATTAATTGTCAAAGATAAGAATGCAAAGGCTAATGACACAAAATTTTGAGATATCGACTTACGCGAAATCCAGTTCTGATAGTCTGCGTTGTAAGGTGAAAACCAGTCATTGCAAATAATTCGGCCAGGGTAAACGTGTGGTGAACAATGTATACGCCAAGGTTGGTGTACTTGTCTAGAACTTGCAAGAAGCCACCTCTGTATGTAATAATATCTGTTATCATTTATCCAAAAACAAAAAGTATTCAAAGATCTCAGTCTGCCTTTACATACCTTGCTTCTTTAATCTCTTCATCTGGATTTTCCGAAAACCGTATCATATGTAATCTTTTGGCTGTACTGAGCGCCGCAATCAATGTTTGTCTAGACATGCCTAATGAGAAGGCTGTGCTATATCTCGCTGACTCTAAAAGCGCTTCGATAAACAGTGATGAACACCTCAGGGAAAGTCGAGTTGCTACAGATACAGCGGTTATGAAACTAGCAACATTCTCTGGCAATAGCGTCGGTGATGTGGCGATCAAAGAAGTATGGTAAGATGACAGTTGTAAAGCCATTATTGTCTGAAATTTCTAGCACTGATGATGATCTAAAGGTATCTCGTTGTAATATACAAGATTGATGAGGGTGTAGGCTCTATAGCAATAACTTTTGCTATGAAAAGGCTTCTGGCTCTTGGTTGCAGTTATTTATATCAATAGGTAGGAATCTCGTGAATATAATTGAGAAAGGAAAAACTGTTGGGGGATAGTGTATTGAAAATGTATTGGCCTTTATCACATGCACATGTTCATTTAGTGAGGACTGTTTCGCCAAGTTGACGTCACTTATGTGAATAGCTGCCATTCAAGGTATGACAGTAGTTGATCAATCTAACGACAAGTCGCTTGTCGACGACAGGGATATTATTTGAAATGTGCTCCAAATTCATTTAATATATAGGTTGTCTTTTCCAGGCACAAAATCGTAATTTTCAGCTATCCACGCCAAGATTTCTAATGATCTTCATATCATATCAGGGTACCCGTGAACACAGTGTCGCACAAAGGGATCGTTAGATTTCCACATGGCAGATCGTTGCTTGGCTGATAAGAATTTATGGGCAAAGATTCGGAACCAATTTGTCGATAAAGCTATTGGACTATAAAGATCAGTACAATTTGTGCAATGTTTTGTGAAGCAATATTTTATTAATTTGTTATATTACCAGTTTGCTTACATCTTCCTCTATTATTGAATGTCCCAACACTGTAGTCATACCTCGAAAGCGTTTCGAAACACTTATCAGCGATTCACGACGATTGGTGAAGACAGTCAGTAGTTGATAGCATGTAATCAGTTTCTCATTTTAAGTTTGTTCATACGTACCTACTTACTAAACTCGAAAGCATATATTAAACAATGCTCACAGATAATTGAGACAGCTGGAATCGAGGGTCCTTTATCTTCGGCACAAACTTGTTGAGTAACTCTCAATAGGTGTACGAATTGTATTTACGAAGCTTGAGGGCTTTTCATCAAACATCTAAACCTTACATGTAGCGATAAAGTAATTACAAGTATAATATGTCCAAGATCGCGGTGTAAACCTTATATTAGAGCAATAGTCCTTGACTTGTGAGCATCTAAATATCTACATTGGATAATATCCTATCAAGCTAGTACGTTCAACAAAGTGAATTAAACCATAATATTCTCTGATGTCCCTTTCTTGTGAACTATCAATTATCACACTTGAACGATGTATCGATGGAAGCGAATGCTAATCTATTGCATGCTCAAGCAGATGGGAAATAGCCAAGTTACTGTACAACTTTGAGTTGACATTGGAAAACCCAATATTTGCGAAAATTATTGCTTTTCCTTTTACATTAGGATGCTACTATGTTTTTCACAGTTCGTGTCATACCAGCAACCCCTCTTGGAAAATTTCTTTATTTCGATTTGTCAACATACACAAACTTGACCCTTCCTGTCCATCTCGAGTTACTCGACGCTGTAATTACCACTAAGCAGTCATTTCTCGGTCACAAATTAGTTCCATATCCATGCAGATCCAGCTCAATGATCGGTCATCTTACCATCTTTAAGTTAAATTCGCGGTGAAATTTAAAAAAGTGGAACGTCTTTAAAAGCAGTTTGATGATATCCAAATCTAGCGAAGTGGTATGCCTCAAATTGTTTTGAGACCATTTTCAGGGACAACTCACAGGATTTTTTTTGGTCACGCTTAATTCAACACCCGCTTGGAGCTGGGTAACACGAACCGAACATTGACTCTTTTCCATTTTTCTCAAAATTCCATTATTGATGAATCTCCTGTTTCTTTTGTAAAAAATGATAATTCCACCCATATTACTCTGTTTCTTTATCTCTTACGCTGTAGCTGGCAGCGCCTTGGATATGATAACTGTGAATTGTACATGGCCATGTCCAAATAGTGCTGATGTATGTCAAGTAACTGAATCAGCCATACAATGTGCTCCCTCTACCAACTCACAGTACGTATAGCTTTGCTGTTCCCATCAGTTTGTTTGTGTTCAACGTTTTGGAGATATCTCAAACTTTTATTACTTATAAAAACGTTTAGATGGGTCATGAAAACGTCTGCCACTTCTCCAGTCTTTACCGGGGATACCGCCACAGTCAATCAGCCTTGCATTTCAGCGCCAAACCCTATAACAGCGACACAACCATACACAAACATTACTTCCAGTAAACCTACAACGTCCAATATTGCTTGGCCGTTGCAAGATTCTGAACGGCCGTTTGATGCATTCTTATCCAACTGTGACTCTACCACATACTGTTCTCCTGACAATTCACAATGTATACCCCGCATTAGCCAAGATGGTTACTGCAATTCAACCAACGAATGTAGCAATGAACAGCAGTGCATCTCTGGTCGCTGCAATGGTGGAGAGACAACTTGGGCACCACAAGGGCCACAAACGTCACACTTACTCGCCGGTATTATCAGTGCTATTGTGGCCATTATAGCTTGTATAATTGCCGCTGTCTTTTATATCAGAAGACGACGACGACATGCGCAACAAGGCCCGACCGCCAAAAAAGAGACTGCTCAGGACACCTTGGCAAGCTTTGAACAATGCTTTGAAATAGATCACACCACCCCAGCTATGCAGCAAAGGCACCTTCAGATGCGTCTGCAACAGGAGCACTCTATTGGTGATAAAGGAGATATGTCGAGCTCTCCTCCACCCTATTCTCCCTAAAAACCAAAATCAAAAGAGATAACCGATAATCACAGCATTTTTTTAATTTCTCCAGGCAAAAAACAATTTCTTACCATTATCACACTTTTCTGACTTCTTATTTTTTATCCTCGCTGTATCATTTGAAGCGAGCTCTCACTGTAAATAGTATGCGAAGCGCAATATTCAAAACTTGGAGCAAGATTCGTCGCAGGCCGGGCCGAAGCAATTAATCAATTACATCATTTTATACAAAAACAAAATAAAATAAAAAAAATAAGAGCCTTGCAAAAAAAGAAGTGAATGAGCAAAGAAGGAGAGAGCAAAAAGGATTGACGAATGGTCACGCTTCTTCATGCACTGACATCGAGTATGATTCGCCTAAATTTGGCTCAAGCGGGGTCAATTTTATTTATTTTCTTCATGGGAAGAACCTAGAGGCGTTTGACCACACAACTTGATTCGTTGCTCATTTCCTCATGAGATTAATCATTCGCCAAGATTATGACGAAGCTTCGTCTTATGTTGGTACGAAACATCAATTTGCACTTTGGTATCTTGCCTTGAAGCTGATCATATCCTTTTTATTTCATCCTTATCCATCCCCTAACAGCGCACTATATTCGGGAACGCATAATTCAATTTGCTCCCACAAAACATCGGCCGTTTGTTCTCGGTCTACCAACAGGGTCAACGCCTATTGGAGTTTACCGAAAGTTCATAGAGTTTTATGAAGCAGGAAAGTTGAGCTTCAAGCATGTCGTAACCTTCAATATGGACGAATATGTTGGACTTCCGCGGTAAGTGAAAATTATTAACAACAAAAGGTCTTGACTTTCCGCGGATCAATATTTATATATTCCTCATCGAATAGAAACCATCCAGAATCATACCATACGTTCATGTACTCGCAGTTATTTGATCATATAGATATACCACGGGAGAACGTCAATCTCTTAGACGGCAATGCGACTGATTTGGATGCAGAGTGCCGTCGGTTTGAAGCGACTATCGCCAACCTCGGGGGAATTGAACTGTTTTTTGGAGGCATCGGTCCAGACGGACACATTGCCTTTAACGAGCCGGCATCATCTTTGACCTCAAGAACTAGGGTCAAGACTTTAGCGTATGAGACCATAATTGCCAACGCCAGATTTTTTGACGGAGACATCAGCAAGGTACCAAAACTTGCTTTGACAGTCGGCGTTGCGTAAGTAACTACTCCGACTAAATGCTTTTGTTCCAATGTGGCTTTCAGCTTAACGCCATTTATTTGTTTTGCAGAACGGTAATGGATGCTCGCGAAGTTTGTATTCTCATTACTGGAGCTCATAAAAGGTAAAAGAAGAATCAAGCACAAAATAACAACTGCCATATCTGTATATATTAATCAAAAATGTGTCGTCCCACTACAATAGCGTGGCTCTAGCAAAGTGCATTGAAGAAGGCGTCAATCATCTGTGGACAGTCTCAGCTATACAAATGCACCCGAAAGGTCTGATAGTATGTGACGAGGATTCAACTCTTGAGCTACGTGTCAAGGTAAGCATGTTTGCAAGTTGCCTTTGAACCACCGTTACTGGTAATTAATGAATTCTTTCTCGATAGACTGTGAAATACTTTAAATCAATTGAACATGTTCACCAGTCTTTAATTGGCAAAGAGAATTTGGGCTTACAAGGTGAAGTTCTATCAGAAGAGTCTAAACGACGAAGGCGAAGGTCGCAAATTAGCGACGAAGGCTGGTCGGAAGGCGCAATTACCGTCGAAGGGTATATCGAAGAAGGTTACCACAGTAGTAGCCCACCAAAACGTAGTCGTCCAAGGTCATGAAATTTTCTTTATAAAGAGGCGCAGGATACGCTTAGCTTGGTTTAGGATTTTATGAATTTTTAGAGATAGTGTATTGTTTTGTTTTGTTTTATCGTTCATTTGTTCTGAGCATAAATCATTTTATGTGACTTGACAAAAATGGTCGAATCTTTTGCCGGCTTTCTGTAGACTCTCTACTATGCCTGAAACTCGAAATAGGAAGAAAGCTGCTGCCGCTAAAAAGCAACAGCAGCTGGCATCAGTAGATGATCCCAAAACGCGTGCTGCCAAGGCTGCAGTAGCGACAGGTGGCCCTAGTTCAGCTGCGTCCAGGTTAGTTGACGTTTTTGTTTGATCTAGATTCAATTCAAGTTTTCCTTAAGTCGTTCCATTTACCGCACCAGCACTATCCCAGCAAGACAACTCGTTGAATCGCCGGCTTGGGCACCTTCCTTCAAAAACGCTTTTCGTATTATCTTTGCTGTAAGATGCGCAGCCGCGCTTTACAGCATTATAACTGATTGTGACGAAGTTTTCAACTACTGGGAGCCCACACACTGGCTACAATATGGATTCGGTTTACAAACCTGGGAATATTCGCCCGAGTTTACCATCAGAAGCTGGAGTTATATCAGCGTTCATGCTGTCTTAGGTTGGATTGGAAGCTTGGTCGCCAAAAGCAAGGTTTGTCATTGATAAAACACGTAGCGTGTCACTTTCTTGTAAAATTCCACTAACAATTCTTTCATTAGATTCAAGTATTTTATTTCATGCGCATCATGTTGGGAGCAATTTCGGCTTTTGCCGAAGCAAATTTTTATCGTACGGTCGTGGAAGAGATCAATCCCCATGTCGGTAGATACATACTTGTTGCTCTGGTTGGAAGTGCTGGTATGTTCCAAGCATCTGTTGCGTACCTACCTTCCTCATTTTCCATGATTACCACCATGATGGCTTTCTCTTTCGTACTCCAGCCTCCCACAAACTTTTCTCGAAATCGTACGTTTGGAGCCACCTTCTTCTTTGGACTAGGCGCCCTGCTTGGCTGGCCATTTTGTGCTGCCCTTGGCATACCGTTCGTGATTGAAGAATTGTCAATTTATGGACGGGAAATGCAGGTCGATGAAAAGGGAAATGTGGTTAAATTACCCAAACCAGCTAACTGGAGATTGAAAAGAGCTATGCGTTTAGGCGAAGCTATGCTTTTGTCCTTCGTGGCCATTTCGGTAAGTCGAAGTATAATTTTTTGAGAATATAAGAGGAATCGATACTAATTGGCGATTATGAAGGCACCAATTGTAGCAATTGACTATTTTTTCTATGGGAAGGTACAGTTTGTGCCCCTAAACATTGTACTTTACAATGTGTTCAGCGGATCCGATAAAGGACCAAATATTTTTGGTACTGAACCTTGGTGGTTCTATATTGTCAATGGCTTTTTGAACTTCAACATTGTTTTCCTTATAGCCTTAGGCTCTGCTCTCTGTGTTGTAAGTACATTTTCTCTCCTTACTGAATGATACAAAAGATATATTAACCATGATGTTTAGCTCATCACTATGTATGTGGACCGCAACCGCATTAGTAACAACGCAACGCCTGGGTTCAGCGGTGTTGTCTCCCCATACATTCTTTTGGCTTTCAAGCTTGTCCCATTCTATATTTGGTTCACTATTTTTACATTGCAACCACATAAGGAAGAACGATTCCTGTACGTAGCATACCCTCTGATCTGCCTCAACTTTGCTATATCATTGTTCTTGGTTCGAGGATGGGTACACCGCGCTACTGGACTTTTGGGCACTTCTGTTACCACGCGCTTGTATATTGTCAAGTACTTTACGACCTCCATAATGTTAGGTGCCACTATTATATCTCTATCGCGTGTATTGGCGCTATCCAAGTACTACAGTGCACCTAAAGAAGTATATACTGCTTTATGGAACCGAGATCCAAAAGCACCTGTTTTAAATTTCGACTACTTAAACGAAGACTACCGCTATGATTCTACACTAGGAGAAAAAACCCTTTGTGTCGGAAAAGAATGGTATCGCTTCCCAAGCAGCTACTTCTTGCCCAATGATGTTAGACTGGGTATTGTCAAGAGTGATTTCGATGGACAACTGCCAAAGCCGTTCATTGAAGATTTGGAAGAATTCCAGTACGAGGATGCTTCCACTGGTAAAGTTGTCTCCCAGAAGTTGAGACAATACAAATTCAATGGATCAAAGCAAATTCAACCTGGATTTAATGATTTGAACGTGGAAGATCCATCTGTATATGTAAGCATTTATTTGGATCTGAAGACCTGCTCCAGTACGAAACTAATCAAATTGTTATGTTATAGGTCGAATTATCACAATGCGATTTCATGATTGATTCCGATTTCCCTATGCGCTACGTAGACGGAGGCGAATCATCTTCAGCGCATGAGCCCCGTTATATTCAGGACACCAAACATTGGGAGGTTATCGCGTGTAAGCCATTTTTGGATGCGGCAAATTCCCATCGTTTGTCGCGTGCATTTTGGATACCTAGAGTTAAGCGCCTGCAATGGGGTGAATACTGCCTCTTGGCCAAAAAATGATGTGAAGATTGATGTTTAAGAAATAAATAAATAGACTTTTTGATTTTGGATAAATATTGATTTTGGGCATAGTAAATTCTAGAATGGTGAATGAAACAGAGACTGCAATGGGATAACATTCATTGGTTGACGCATTGATGTCGTCACAAGGCGCATTGCCGAGGGCATTTTTATAGCAGCATGGCGCCTGACAGCCTGGCGCCATTATTCTTAACCCTTTCCTTATCCCTTTCAACCCACCAAATCAAATCAAGCTTTTTCAATCATCATGGCCTGCCCCTGTATGAAAGATGGACAATGCACCTGCCAAAAGACCGAGTGCAAGTGCGGAAACGAATGCGTCTGCCAATGCAGCAGCAAGGAGACTGCCCATAACTCCAACTGCAGCTGCAAAGGTATATAGTCTTGACGCGTGTGTCAAAGTTGTCTACAACTTTTTTGGGCTAACTTTATCATTGTAGGATCCGGAAGCGGATGCAACTGTGGAAGTGAATGCAAGTGCTAATCTGTGGCACCAATAGGACTATTTTACCCATGTCTTGTTGTCAAAAACGGGTGATTTTGGCTGTATAAAATTCTCAAACAAATCAAAAAAAAGAGCTAGCGTGAGAGATCGTTGGTAGTTGTAGCATAGTAGTTGTAGCATAGCAGTTGTAGTGTAGTAGTGTAGTAGGTCTAGTCGTCAAAAACCCTTTTGTGTATAAAGTGTTGTGTTGATGTGTTTATGGAGAAAAATGGACCGTTCACAATTGAACCAGCCCTTTGTGGGATTCCACACGAGCTGTCTTTTTTTCGCATTGACAGTCTGTCAACTGTTTATTAAGGCGGAGTTAAAGGCGGACCAGATCCCAGATATTGAAGGATGAGAATGATAATAAGCAACCGGTGGGAAGTGAAACTTGTGAAGAAAAGTGAGAGGGAGTTAGGACATCATTGGAGTCGCTCCAGTGTCGATAAATCCACATAACCTGATGGTAAGGCGGGGGCAAGGTGGAATTTGTGGGAGTTTTGAAGTCGGGCTAATGTGAGGGTCCCATTGCCCAAAAAAGATTCGCGTACCTTATATTTCTAGCTTTTCACTTTGATATCCCTTCGTCTATCTTTAATTCAGCTACCACGCTTTTCATCTATACCATCACTCCAATTACACCATGAATTTTATGAACTTTAGGTAAGAATGACAAAGTCTTTGAATGGACGATGACCAGATCCTTTGCATTTGCAACTATATTAGCAAATGAATCTGCTCAGGTTGGAAATGCAGTCGTTAACTTTACTCTCTCATATCTCAATCTATAGCTTAGGTGGCAAGAAGAAGACCCCAAAGTCCAAGTTATCGGCATCGAGTGGTCCAAATAACAAGCCATTGTTTTTATGTAACCCTTATGTTAATAATATGCTTGTGAAAGGCAGCTTCAAAACGATCGTGGAACTACCAAAATATGTCGATGCCAACGAATGGCTAGCTTTCAATAGTAAGCGCAACTCGACTGTATACATTGTATTGCGTTAACCGACAGATAATCTAATTTGACAATTTGCGTGCTAAGCTTTTGAATTTTTCAACTATATCAATCTATTCTATGGATCAATTGCAGACTTTTGTACTATACAGTCCTGTCCAACTATGTCAGGCGGGCCAGGGTAAGTAAGCAATCTATATGTGATAAGCCCTGTGCTTTTGAACTCACCTTTGGTTGGTATAGTGTTGAATATACGTGGACGGACGCTCAATCCAAAAAAATGAAACTACCAGCATCACAGTATGTCGACTTCATGGCGACCAGCATACAGAATACGTTAAATGATGAGACGTTATTCCCAACTAAAGCAGGTAAATTATCTCTAATAACTTACAAACGTTTACAAAAAGCTTGTATTGACAAAGTATTGTCCTTGACAGGACGTGACTTTCCTCGAGAGTTACCAGGAGTGGTTCGAAAGATATTTTCACAACTATTTCGAGTGTTTGCGCATATTTACTATCAGCACTATGAAAAGGTGTTGTCACTGCACGAAGAGGGTCACTTTAACTCATTATTTGCGCACTTTATATCATTTGCCAAAGAGTTCGATTTGCTGGACAAGAAGGAGATGCAACCATTGCAAGAACTAATTGATGTAATGGAAAGGAATGGTGTGATAACAGCTTAAAAGAAAGAAGTCTCAAAGTATGAATCACCATACGCATGTTCTCTAAATCATACACACATATAAACTGAGTTACAACCCAACAAATGTTACACCCTGAAGAATTTTGTTCATTGCCATTTGTTGTAAACTTTGTTTGGGAGAAACATCTCCTAGTGCCCTGGAAGAGATTTATGATCATACATTATCTATGCCACTCACCACCGTCATGGGCTACTCGAGAACGATATAAATAGCTTAATACCAACAAAGTCAGCTACTTTGTGCAGACATGAACTGAGATTTACTTGTTAACAACAAGAAAATTGGCATGCACGAGTTTGCGTTCCTTTTAAGGGTAGAGAGAAGATACTTAAACAGATATCACTCGAATGAACAATGGCTTCCACCCAAAGCAATGTTTACAAATGTGGCTATAATACGCATGACGCGCACTCACTTTGCCTCCACATCAATCCATTAACGTAGTCATCTCTTCCTGGTACTGTTGCCCTGATTTTAATAATTCTGTTAAGCAACGATAAACTTTTACAAGTATATTGCAGAAGCTGGCGACCGATAGCTCCTTGATGTAATGAATATGCTGGCATCAGCATGAAATCAATCAGTGAAATTAAGCAGTTGCTTGAGATTGCATATAAGTCTCTCTGTTTGAAGCTGGCCAAAGTTAGCAAAAAGTATCATCAACTTCTCCAAAAAGATCATCGTAGTACTTAGTACTTCATACGTCCATATTGGGTAAATACGAGCAAATACATAATCAAATTGCCAGAGCAAAAGAAGGACATGCAAAAATGTGTACTTCCATGTCGGGTCATGAAAGTGACTCTCCAAATTGGAAAACTTGGCCAGATTCCCATTTTTTCAACTCCATACCCTGCTTCCATTACTAGATCTCGCTGCCCACTTGGAATAATGTTTCGCCAAATCGGCACCCCAAGTGAGCGGGATCTTACAGAACTTATGGGAGACGATTACATTCGAGAATGGGATCAGGAAAAAGTAACGCAGTGGCTCGAAGAACACAATTGGGGTCACATTGCTTCAAAGTTCAGAGGTAAACTCCGAGTAGCTGTGCACATACCACTTTGTACTCCACTAAGCTTATTGATTGTCCGTACACTTTGTAGAAGCCCAAATTTGCGGTAAACGGTTCTTTCAGATCACTTTAAGTGATCTAGTAGAAACTCTTCCACGACCTATTACCACGTATGCAGATCGTCGGCGGTTGCTAAATGAAATTAGAGCCATCGGCAGACCAGCGGACGTTCCATATAACCAGCGAATAAAGGATCCAGTAAGGCTATATATCCTTGAATCATAATTTTATAAGACAACTCAATCTCATTGTTATTGTTAGAATATTCACATTGATACCAATTTGCCTTTAATGGTATCGCCTGCAACCAATAGCTCTAGCTCAGGCAGCCAAAGTCCCGTGAGAGCTCATACACCACTATCGGCTCACCTATCCGACACTTCACCGGTTACACCATCTTCATTATCGCGAATGACGGCACAATCACAATACGATACACAGTATGAAGACCATGCATCGTCTCCAGACTCACCAGTATCCAAATCGAAATTCCGAAATTCGCCATCCAGTCATAGCAGCGGTTGGTCCATGTTCTCCAAACTGAAAAGTTCACATCATCAGTCTCCCAAGATTGACTCTTCGGTATCTGCAGTGCCTGTCGCATCGTCACCAACTTTAACAGACTCGGAAGTCGAGGACTATGCAAAGATAGCACCTTTTATCCCATCACGAACATCTTCTACACCGGACAAAATCTCAAAGATTTTAGGCTCAACTGCAACAAATTTCATCGGTTACAATGTACCTCCTAAACTGGTAGGGAAAACAGCTGCCAATTCCCAAAAGGGACTCCCAAAATCCACATCCTATCAACCTTCATATACCCGCATTCCCAAACGCCATGCTCACACAGTAAGTAATATCATTGGAAGATGATTTCAATGTTTATTGATTGTCCTCTTTGAAATAGATCCACTAACGAACATTGATTAAATCCTGTAGTCAAGCAGCCCGGAACAACGAATACAAGTTACTGATGATGGGGAAGTATGGTATAGTCTGATTGTGACTGATCTTCATGATCCTATGCTCGTAAAAGAAAGCATATTGAAAAAGATGGGACTAAAAGGCGACCCAGATCGATATCTATACTTTCATGAAAACGGACCAGATCCAGGTACTTTTTGTTCTTGTTTTACTGCAATACCTGGTATTGTTGCTTATCCTGCATACTTGTTTGTAAGATGTACCCCTGCAACCACAACATTTGATTCATTTGTGTCGAATGGCGGACTATTCAGCTGCCAATCGTATTCTGGTAAAGCCGGCAAAGCAGCCCTCATATGCTTACTTGCAAGATCAAGTATGGAACAACTTTGTAAATTCTTCCGCTGAGCAAAAGCAGATGGGTATAGCTGGTCCTTCAACCCATGATGATTTGGATCATTCTACTTCAAATCGGACTCCTTATGGATTTGCTACACCTGACTTAGGTGTCTCTCCTTCACCACCTAGAAGGAACCAAAAGCTCAAAGATGCTTATTCACCACCCTATTCTCGGTAACTAAATTAAATCTATGATTCACCAAAAATTTGGTGCTACACTGCTTAACATGCCTTCTTATTTTTATATAGTGCCAGCTTTTTACATCCCACAGCAACACCTTCGGTATATCACCACAATGCAACGGATTCTGTTTTTGAAACTACCCATTCAAATGATTATCCGTATGATTTGAATTCCAGTAATGCTCCTGACCTTCATGTGAGCCCAGCAGGCTTTGAGCATAAAGGGGTGCAATTGTCTGATCCACCTACACCACAAAATTATATTGATCTGCAAGACACTGAACGGTATGGTGATTTTAGTAGTACTGGCGGCGACAGCCTGTTCGACAATACTTTTGATAGTAGCTTCATATCGCCTACTAGCCAGTATAAAAGCAATGAAACTGCAGACCGTTTCAGAACTACATCGGCTGGAAGTAACAAGGATCAAAGTGAATCTTCTACTGGTCAGAAAGCCCCGCCGGCTGTGAACTTCTGGGCCGTGCAGCCACAGTCTGTCAAACCCGCTTCAAGCGACACTAGCGTCAGGCAACCCATGGTTCGCCTTTCATTAAGTGATAGTTCTGTGCCACAACAACGAACTGATATACCCAAAATTGTGACTCGTGATGTATCAGGACCTAATGGTCCGGATTCAAGCAGCACATCAGGCTCACCTAAATCACCGTCAGAAAACCCTGCTTTCCTACGTCTACCTAATCAGCAACAACCTGATAACTTCTGGGGCGAAAGGCCTCCTGTTGAACTTATGCAACAATATCTAGATAAATACTTTGCTGGCCATGATTTAGACAAGGAAATCATTGTCGAGACACCGGCAAATGAAAATGGAAATAATCGCAACAGCGCATCAAATTTGGCTCGTCAACAGCCTCTTCGACACAAAAAGTCCATTCGCGTTGTAGCCAAAGAGGCTAGTAAGAAATGGCTTAAAGATGGCCAAGGACATGCACCCACGGGTAACATGCTACGAAGAAAGAGTACTAAAATGTGGGGTCAACGTGTTGTGCAAGTTAAGCCAGGGCAGCAGCCAGCGGACACGCCAACTGTCGAGCGGGCAACTGGCTACTTTGGGAAATCAGACGCGCCAGGTAAGTAGTCTCATTGGTTTACTGTATCCGGGAAACCTTCTGTTAATCACAATTTGATTCAGTTTGCACAAAGATGCAGTGGATTAAGGGTGCACTCATTGGTAAAGGGTCATTTGGCCGAGTCTACCACGCCTTCAATGTAGCAGCTGGTGACTTTATTGCAGTCAAGCAAGTGGACATTCCAAAAAATTCAAGTGATCTACTGAGTGTTCAGCAAAAAGAAACAGTGGAGTCTCTATACCAAGAAATCACGTTGTTGAAAGATTTGGACCACGAGCATGTTGTTGAGTATCTGGGATATGACCATGATGAGACAGAAGGAGTGATAAATATTTTTCTGGAATATGTTTCTGGTGGAAGTATTTCAAGTCGACTGGCGCGACATGGAGCATTTGAAGAACCGGTGGTCAGACACTTCACCAGACAAATCTTGCTTGGTCTCGAATACCTCCATGATCGGAAGATCTTACATAGGGTAAGCGAACATCTGACGTGCTAATTTATGCGATGCATTTTTTTGGAAGGCTCATGATATTGCAATTCGAATCAAAGGATATCAAAGGCGCCAACATTCTGGTAGAGCAGGATGGCATTTGTAAGATATCTGATTTTGGACTTTCTAAGAAAAACGATTACGAGAATCCATATGACCAGAACTCCCACATGTCATTGAGAGGTAAATTATGATTGTTAGCAATATAACGAAAGTGGAAATATCGCTGATTTTTGTTTTGCATCATCAATGTCGTTGGCTTGATATATTTACAGGCTCAATTTATTGGTAAGTTCATTTTATATCGCATAACAATAAGAAGTAATCATCACTTAACCGATAACCAAAACTTCTTTTAATAACTAGGATGGCGCCTGAAATGGTTAAGAGTGAAGCGTACAGTGCCAAAGTTGATATCTGGAGTACGGGGTGTACAGTTATTGAGATGTTTACAGGTCAACGCCCATGGCTAGCTATGAATCAGCTTGCCGCTTTGTATAACCTGGGACACTACAACAAACCACCTATACCGGACAATATCTCAGAAGAAGCTCGAGAATTTTTGGATCTGTGTCTGACAATGTAAGTGCCTTCAAATTATACTTTTGATCTCCCACTGAATCGTGCTTATGGTTGACATTATTTTATAGTGATCCAGACAAGCGTCCAACCGCCGCGGATGTGCTAGCACATCCCTTTTGCCGACTGGATCCTAACTTCCAGTTCACGGATTATGTGTCTAGCGGGAAAATCTAATAAGCTAACCCTAACACTAATGACAACAACGCCAAATAATCATTGTTCATGCCCTTCCCACTTAAAAGTCATGATTATCCGTGTCTCTAAATCACTCTCACTTGAATGAGCATCCTTGTTACATACAATTCCTTTCTCTTTGGTGCTACTTGCCCATCAGTACATAGACTACACAAATCACATATCCTGTAATTAGCAATTATTGAAACAAAACGAAGTCGCTTTCAATTCCTTCCTTCAGATTGACATATAATTGTGATGGCAAAAATGAGTTTTTATTATCTATTGAACCTTGGCTCATTTATTAACCTAATGGGTCAAAGAGATCAAGATCAGATGATTTTTTGTTGGTCGATGATTTCATGCTATTACTTCTCATGTTATTTGAGCTGCTCATAGGCGCCAATGGTTGTAGCATATTGTTGGATCTAGCAGATGATTGTTGTGGCTGGAGCACGCTAGATGATGAATTCAGAGACAGATTTTGCATTGCTGCATAGTTTGGTGTTGGTGTAGTCTGTGGAGAGATAGCAGGTTTCCCATACCCTTGAGAAAAGCTATTTCCACTTGAAGGAGGTTGCAAGGCCGGAATTTTCTTATTGACGCTCCAGTCAATGGCTGGCTTTGGCGCCTGGTTAACACTACCGGACATTGGTGAAGAGGGTTGGTTATAGCTATTACTGTTCATGGGTTGCAATGGAGTAGTATGCATGGAAGATTGCATTGATGTGTGCATGGCCGGTTGCATAGATGCATGCATCGAGCTTTGCATGGGTGGCATCGCTGAGAACGATGTGGGGGATAGATGTCCTTGGTAAGATGGCGAGGAATTACCGCTTGTACTATATAATGATTGTTGGCTTGGTATACTTTGATTCATGGGCTGAGGAGAGTAGCTCAAGGGACTGGGAGACGGCGCTGGCACAGGGAACATGTTAGGTGTACTTGAACCATTGCTGTTCATATCCCCAAAGATATCTGCACTGACTGCCGCTTGTTGCGGCACGTTTTTGCTACCACTAACAAGACTCTCAAAGTCGAATCCACCGTTTGCAGGAGCTGGTGTTCCCGAAACAACGGCAGCATGTTCAGAGGTGATCCTTCTAGTTTGATCTTCTAGTTGTTTAACTTCCCGTAAATGTTTCGTATGAGCCTCCTCCACTCTTGTAGTCAATTCTCTAATTGTTTTCATAAACTTTTGGAACTGATGTAATTGAAGGCAAAAACATTTAGAATATGCACATTCATAACTTTCTTCCGGTAACTCCATGCTTACTTGTTCTAATGTCAACAATGGCCCAAAGCTCATACGCCATAGCTGTGGCAAAATTTCTGTCGCGATGATCTCCTTATCCAAATGCTTTCCCATCTCGTCATACACCGCCAGTGTGACCAGCTGTAATAGTTTGAATTATGAGTTCAGTGATTAGGCACATCATATCACGTAACTTTAGCATATACATACCATGACGGCTGGCTCCTTTGTTTTGATGCCTTTCAGCAGAGGCACAAGCTTTTCTTGCATGGTGAACTTTAAAACACAACTTGCGTCAACTATCATGTCTGAGTATGTCTCTGTTGTTCAGTGTATGCTTACCTTGTCGATGACTTTGATCATCGCGTGAAAGCAAATGAGAGTGCTAACTTTCACTGAAAGTACCGTTGTGGTGACAAATAAGGACTGAGTTTTATGTTAGCTTAGCCCGGTGCCATATGCGTCTTTGTTATACTTTGATTGATGAATTACCTGTACACGAGGGAACAGTGAATTTTTCACAGTGGTATAGTCTAGTGATTCAGCAAGGACAGGTATGATTCTAAGAGCCTTTTCTTGTACCACGGGAACGGGAGTCTCAAGAGCAGCGTAAATCAGTGGCATGACATCTATAAGGCAGGTGGTCAATGAGGTACGCATTGGCCTGTAACAATGTCTGCTGTATCGTACCATCACGAAAGGTCTCCCGTGGAGTTTTCTTCTGGAAAATATCCAGCTTTTCCAACAGAACAATCATATTTTGAGGCGGATCTCGAATGGTGAAAATTGGCTTTAAGGATGGCAAAACCCTCTCACAGAATTCTTCTTGAGTGAGCTTCTCAGTGATACTGAATATATTAGGTAGAGTAAATGGTAATAAGCTGTGATCTTTTAGTTCTTCCAGTAGAGAGGGAAGAATCTACAGAGAAAGGTGAGAAAAAGTACAATGATTTCAGACAATCTCATGAATTGCTCTTTACCTTTCGTGTAAGCACACGATCTGGAAATTGGCCCAAAACACGAGACAATCCTTTCATAAACTGAGACTTCTCCTCTTTCGATTTTTCGGGAAAACTCTCAAGGTATTTCATAGTAGATACCAAGATGTTGTCGAAATACTTTGAACTTTGAAATTCAACAGTGGTCATTCGTCGCGATGGTTCGCGTACAATTAGATGTCGCAAAACCTCTTGCAAGTGATATGGAACGTTTTCATAAGTTATCGCTGATAAACCCTCAATCATGCGCTGATATTTTCGCAGATTATTAAAGGTTTCAAGCAACGATTTTCCCTTGTTATGGACTGTGTACGCCAAACATCCCAACGCGAAGGCGTCGTTGGTAACCGATATATCATTGTCTAATACGAACTCCGGTGCTGCAATCACAATGTAGTATTGAACAATTGTGAATAACTGTAAATGAGGTTATGGCTCGCCCAGATATGAGTCTTACCAGCATAGTCGAGATTCAATTGGCAATAGTCAGGCATGTAATCATTGAAGTCATCAAAACTTTCGGTTGGCCGATCCGGATTATTTAAGAAAACACTAAAGCCAAGTCTATAAAAAGGTTCCATAAGTTTTAGTCGCACAATAGGTCAATATACATCGAATGTGACTGATTCCTCACCCTCCTATTTTCCAATCTCCCTGTGGTTCATTGCATATGAGTTGCGATTGAATAGCCAACGACATGTCCCATTTTTTTGACTTACCTTTGCATTCACAAAGATGGCCTCTGGCACGAGGTTGCGATGAACTACTTTTGCATCATGGTTCAAAAATTGTAATCCCTTTCCAACTTGCAAAAGCCCTTTCTGGATCTGTAACACAAGTGGCTGTCAATATCATCAATGGTGGATATTTCTTTAACCGTTCGGACTGAAATTAACCTCTAGATCATCGAGCTCAAATCCTGTAATCTCTTTTGGGGTAGGACCATCAAATCCATCTGTATTTCCTAGCAAATTGTGGAGTGAAGCTTGCAATGGTTCCGTTGCAAACGCGATGGATGATCGGGATTCCGTAACTGGTTCGACAACTTCCAAAATAGCAGGATGTCGCAATCGAGTTAAATTGCTTGCCTAAAATATAGGCACAAGAATTAATATGATTGATGAGCACTTGTGCATCAACCTCCTAAAGAACTATACCTCTTTCTTCAAAATCTCATACACACGTTCGGTATCCGCTCTAGAGGAGCCTCTATCCCTTCTCATTCCCGATTCCAGAGATCGCTTTTCAAAAATCTAGTAGAATGGTAAAATCGATCAAGTCAAGGCTTAGTCGCTGCAATTGAGGAGGCAAAGCTTTTAAAGACAAAGGGTCTTGGCAACACTCTAAAAAAGGATACGAAGATCGCAACTTGTTGGCCGGTAGTCTTGCGATTTGCGGAATAAATCTTCCATAAACCAGCAGATGCAATTTGACTTTTCACATCATATCGCGATGTGATATTGTTGGTTATAGAACTAATAAAGGAATACAATGCTGAGCTCATTTGACCGGGCCACTTGGCTTAGATGGAGGCGAAGGATGCAAAGACACTGTCTGAGCATCAATTTTTTTTTTGGTGCCTATGATAATTAAGTTGAAAAATGTCAGTTATGCGTTTCTGCCTCCGAACCACATTAAGCTCATGACAGATTTTGACATTACTTCTTTTCGCTCGAAACCAAAGAAATCAGGGAAAAAACAGCGAATACGAGACCCCAGTGAAGTCACTACCTCATTTACAAAGTACCTGGAAAAACGTAGGTGCACCGATAGCTCATAATTCCAAGACGAAACGATACTCGATTGTGAATAACATAAATGCTGTGCATTCAGGAAAAGCGTTAGGTTTAGACGATTCTGAATCTGATTCTAACTCGGACACTGATGTAAAAAAGAAGGCTAAGAGACAGCTCCCACTCGAGAATAATGAAGCCGTCACCAGTGTGCTCAACGTGTCAAGTGCTTCAACTACCGACCGACCTGGTCCTGATATCAAACGCTCTCCGGAAGTTGCTGTAACAAACAATCCACCATCAGTAACGGCAGAAACAACATTCAATACGATACAAGAGTCAAAAACAATGTATGTGATCTTCAAAAATATCGCTTATGGGTAAACCGGCTAACCGATATTATGGTTTGCTTGCAGTATTTCTTTAGATTCTGACGAAGACGATTCAGAGCCTAATATTCTCAAAGCAAATGACAAACCGGCTACTACTGACAAAAGCGTATTATATCCTCCAGCTGAATCGACTTCAAGTAAAGCCGCCACTAAGGACATTGGTAGCCTTAGCCAAACAAGCATTTCGAAACATGAACAAAGCTCACTTTCATTACTAGACGACTTTGACGATCTTGACCCTGACCTTGCTCAATCGTTCTTAGAAGCTTCTCCGGAGCATTCATTTTACGAAACTTCTATTGAAGAATTAACTCCACAAAAAATAGCTGTGAAATTTCATATGCGCTTATACCCTGATGCCGCCAGCGAAAACAAGTCTCCTACTCCGGACGAAGCGCAGATACGTAAAGTTTTGAAGATTTTGGTGATGGATGTAAGTTAATAGGGACAACTGTAACTGGCAAATTCAAAATCGATGGCTGATGCGTTTTCAAACAGCGCGAGCCATTGGAATTGGCAATAAACGCTTTTGCTTGCCATAAGCATTACAAATTGGATGAACTCATTTTCGTGTACAATAACACCAAATTGTGGCCAATAGCAACCCCGGCTGGACTGGGTATGCAAGCCGATAGAGATAACAATATTGGTAAGTTGACAAACGATTCTCTCGACTTTGAGTTTGAGAGTCTAATCGTTATTATAGATGTTTATTTGAAAGATACTTGGGCAAAAAAGTTGGAACGAGAGGAACAGATTAAACAGGAGCGATTGGCAGCGCAAATGAAGGTAGACGCTGAATTTTCTGATGGCGAAGCAGAAGATTCACAGGCGGGCAGCGGCACAGTTCAAGACGCCGAGAATAACTCCGGCATGTTACTCAAGGTCCGAGGTAAAGATGGTCATGACACTATGATGAAAGTCAAACCGGTGAGCGCACTTTCTGCATATTGTAAAAATAATTGCACTTTAGCTGACATGTTGGATCTAGACTACCACAATAGCAGCTATCATCAAGCATTATCGTAATCTAAACAATCTAGGAGATGTTCAAGTCAAATTATTATGGGACGATCTCACGTTAGACGATAATGAGCAAGTTCAAGACACTGATCTCGAAGACGAAGATATGATTTCAGCTATCTGGTAGCTAATACTAATGTATAATAAAGCACTGAGCCTCATATGGGGTCTATTTACATATAACCCTTGCAATTACGTATTCACCGGCATTCTCACAACATACGCCATGGAAGATGTATGGTTTAGCAAACTACCGAGAAGGTCTTGTGTTTACACATTGACCAGAGTTCTGGGCGCTTTCTATAGTTTTGCCGATCTATTAATGTCCTATCCACTATGTTCAATCGTTTGGATTTGTCAGGTGGGCAGCAATTGAAATCCAATGCCGAACCCTGCTATCGTGGTCCGTCTTTCACCAAGTGATTGGCAAATATTACTATCTATCATCAAAATTCTCAAATCTGTTGTTTATAACACAGCTTTGCCCTCATACTCATGATGTTCATCTACTACTATCAAATAATGCATCTGCTACTATCAAAAGATGCATATACCAATGTGCTTGAAACACCAAATCATGCTATATCAATTTAACGGAATATTTAGCATCCATTATGGTGGTGCAAAAACGGAATGGCCTGAAGATATAATTTAGATTTCGCGATATTCCGCACAACGTTTTATTCTCCATAGAGAAACCCTGCATGGGACCTAGCAACCTTAATTTGAATAACATGGCAACTATAAATGGACTGAACACGTTCACATTCTGTTATCGGTTTTTTCACACCGTTTGTCAGCATGGTTAGAATCACAGACGAACAAATAGAGCAATGGCGGCGCGACGGCTACGTCCTAATTCCCAATTTTTTGACTAAAGAAGAAACCGAAGCTGCTCGAAATGGCGTCTTTGAGTGGTTTTCTCCCTCATGGGATGAGTATATTGCAGCTGGACGCAAGGTCAACAAGCCTGGAGTGCTGGCTTTCCCTTGGGATAATTCGGGATTGAACAAGTAAAGTTTGATATACAGAAAATATTGACGGCAGGACAGAGAACTAATACTCAAATACTAGTGTCGTGCTTCATGACGATCTTATTGATGTTGCTGAGCGTATTCTTGGTACAAAGGATATCCATCTGAGGTTGGTGAGATTGGAGTTCGACTTGCTATGATGCTAGACCTAATCAAATTCTCGATATAACAGTGAAGCTCATCTTGGGATCAAGTACGCTGGAAATCCAAGCAATAACAGTCTTCCCGATGTATTCCATCAAGGTATGCAAATCATGTCATTTACTGTAATTAGATTGAGACCACTGATCAGCTACAAACGGATCAGATTGGGGAAACAATACCATCGGTCCGCACCATGCTGAAGACTTTTGCAGTCCTGCTTTCTTTTACTGCCTCGATGATGTTAAACCAGGTAACAGGAATATCATCGATTTTTATCAACTAACGAAAATAAGCTCATCGCTAGTATTATAGGAATGGCACCAGTCCAAATGGTTAAAAATGGCCTTGAACCTAATCCACAAAATGTACGTGTATTGCTGCATCCCAAAATTGACCAACATTTATACACTTTAGCTAATTCAGTAAATAAGGCCGAGAAATTTATTTGTCCTGGAGGCTCTTTATGTATCTACTCAACGTGGACGTGGCATGCGTCGTCCGAGTTTGATGCGAAGGAGGGCCATCGACCCACCATGTGGTTAGGTTTTAACCGAAACGATCGCATGGTAAGTACATAGCAAAGATGCTTCTCAATTCAGAAAATTCGTATGGAAACTCTTATTGATTAAATTATGTCTAGTGGGAAGGCGGAAGATTCTTTACCATCAAGGCAACAGGAACAAGAGAGGGATGGCTTCGGGCTATTGGAGAAGCTACACCTCGACAACGAGAGCTTCTTTTCCTCCCTGCTGCTGCTGATGATAAATGGACAGACGAGATGATTGATGGCATGGTCAAACGCTATGGTAAACATGGGTTTGATCCTGAGCCATATAGGCAAGCCAAGGCAAAGCGAGAAGCTCAAACGAACGGGAAACATTGAATAAATTTATGAGCAATGTCTGCAAATAAAGTCATATTCACCAACGTTTTATTTCTTGATATACGAGATAATAATCATTTTTTTTCATTAATGCTCTAAGCAAGTTTTCTAGCCTGAACAAATGATCGCCAAAGAAATCTTTATCTAAGGAGGTCAAGACAAACAGAGTTATCCATTTTACCTTTTTTTCCTCAACTGTGCCTGAGAAAAGTGCAAGTCACATGCTCAAAGCCAGTCCAAAACAGCAGAAACGCGTTGAAAAAAGTCACCAATTTCAGTCGCGTCGACTTTCTACTGTATTTATCTAACGTATCACACTTTACTTTATTTCTTCAATGAGTGATACGGCAGTGAAAATCTACTCTGCAGTCTATTCGGGAGTGTCTGTCTTTGAGATGAACGCTCGCGGCATTGCTGTAATGCGTCGGCGAAGCGATAGTTATCTTAATGCCACACAAATTCTCAAAGTTGCCGGAATTGAAAAAGGAAAAAGAACCAAAATCCTGGAACGCGAAGTACTCATTGGAGAGCATGAAAAAGTACAAGGAGGTTATGGAAAATATCAAGGCACATGGTATGCTTTTTTTGACCGACTTAAAGCCGCTGCGAACTTCCATTGAGACAGACCTGAATGACTGACTTGAAACTCATCTTCCTAAACAGGATACCTTTTGAGAAAGGCAAAGAACTCGCTGAGCGATACGATGTAGCCCAGTATTTGATACCCATATTTGAATATGATCCTGCAGAGCATCAGGATGAAGATGGAGAAGATTGTACACCTACTAAAGATGAAGCAATGGGAATACGCAGACCGGCACCAATACCTCGACCTGCAAATAAAAAAGCAGCCTCAACCCCTCAAAGCCAAGATGTGAAAACCAACGAGTACCCAATGTCTTCACCACATCGTACAATCAGATCAGATTCTCCGGCTTTAACATCATCACCTATATCTCGCAGTTTTTCAAACATTGAAGAGCCTGTGCGCAAACGGCTTAAGGCAATGTCTCCATTTAACAGTCCAAGCAGATCGTACTCATATGATATGGAAGATAGTCAACACGATGATGACCAAGATACCCAAGGAGAGCGTCATAGAGCTGTTCTCATGTCAATCTTCTTGAACGAAGATCCAGATCATATTCCAGACCTGTTCAAAGAAAAGAATACTCCCCATGACTTGAATATTGAGCTTGTCATTGATGATCAAGGGCACACTGCTTTGCACTGGGCAGCAGCACTTGGGCGATTGAATACTCTTCGACTACTAGTTCAGCGCGGATCGAATATTCAACGTCCAAACTTTGCTGGAGAGACCGCTTTGATGCGATCAGTACTGGTTACGAACAATTATGACCTACAGTGCTTTTCAGAGTTACTTGATATACTTTTTGATTCGGTGGCTGGTTTGGACCAGCAAAACAGAACCGTGCTACACCATATGGCTCTTACAGCAGGAATTCAGCGTCGCTCAGCTGCTTGTTGCTATTATATGGATGTACTTTTACGAAAAATGCAAACCAAGTTCACTTTGGAAGAGCGTACACGGCTTCTGGATGTCAAGGATAATAATGGGGATACCGTACTGAATATCGCTGCCAGACTTGGTATACGTAGAATGATGGACAAGCTTATTGAGGCAGGCGCCAACAAGTTTACTGCAAACAACGTTGGCTTGAAGCCAGAGGATTTTGTGACTGACTTGAAGGTATGTTTAGCCATATGTCAAGTTACAGAATGCGATTACAGATGAAGCTAACAATTCACTAAGACACGAGGAGAAACAGATCTCGACATACTGAATAGTCAAAGTACCTGCCACGATACCCTTTTTAGTCGAGATGATAATACGCAACATGATACAGTGGATACGAATGTATCTATTACACCTTCTAGCAAACGCAGCCGAGAAATTGTTACAGGTATGAACTCTATGACTGTATAGATCTTGTCAGCTTATACCTGTAGTCTAATACTTGCTGGTTAAAGCTGTCCAAAAGATTGTGAATGATCTGGATGCGGAATATACCGGAGAGCTATCGTTAAAGCAGCAAGAATTACGAGAAAGTCGTGAAGAACTAAGACTGATGCAATCGCAGCTGGACGAAGCTCAGGTAGCAATAAGTACGTACAGAGCGCAAGCGTCGAAATTAGAGGAAGCAGAGAAACGTATCAAAGCTCTCGAGGCAGCACTAAGTGGACGAGATGGTGCACTGCTTCAATATGATGGTGGCTATGACAGCGGTATGGTAGAAGATCCAAGTTCAGTGCTCAACGTGCTGAATGAAACTGGGGAACAATTGCTCATGGACGGTGCTGAAAATGAAAAGGAAAACAAAAGTGAGGCCAATAGCAATGCCTCTGTCAGCCAGGCAAATCGGCGATCACTATTACAATCACCACGACTCAGCAATCAGCAGATCACCAGTGGCAATGTGCAAGACGCGAATCAATTACAAGAAGCCAAAATTCAGCAGTTGCAGCATAAGATTAATTCGTATGCCAAGTCAGAACTGGAGCTAAAGAAGCAAGTGGAGCAACTAAAGGAGAGGTCAAACGACAAGGAGATGCAATATAAGAAACTAATCTCAGTGTGCTGTGGTATTCAGACTGATCGTGTTGATGAATTACTGTTGCCTTTGATCCAAGCCGTGGAGAGCGAAGAAATGACCAACCTCGATGTTGGTAAAGTGACTGGATTCATGGCCAGCATTCAAGGTGATGGTGACGATAATACGGGGATGGTGATGGAAAGCATGATCCAGTGAGAAAAACCTCAATCTCTTTACCATTCCTCAACCCTTTCACTTGTTCCAAAGTGCGCTGGCAGCACATGATCCTCTTCACACATACATATATATTCTCTTCACACTCCTTCTTACTCGCTCTCTTCGTTATTCCCTAATTATTTTTTTTGGTCCGCCAGACTTTTTTAATGTCTGAAAAAAGCCTTTGCCTATCTGTACATAGAATTTAACTGCACTTACTCGAACAATATCATTAAAAAAAATTGCTGTGTTGATACTAGTTTTGATTTATTTAAGATGATTCATATATAGTTCAAGTAAATGGTACCATATGTATAAGGAAGAGGTGTCTAAAAGCTGGTTACTGTAAAATGGTATATGTATAAGAAAAGATGATAAAGAAAAATGGAGGATAGTATCATAAAACGTTTAGCTATGAGTTATACAGATGTAAAGAATGATCTTTGGAATTATTTCTTGCGACCAAAAATATCGAAGCGTTCCTTATTCTTCTTGGTAGGACTTTTAGAGCCAGCCCGGTCCTCCGAAGTTCTTGGTGGTGAAGGCGTACTGTTGTTCTTTAGAACAAAATCCCTATCGGCTGGTTCAGGCTTGTAGTAATTGAACTCTACGTTGAGCAAAGTTCTACAAAACTCATGAATCATCGACTTCAAAACCTCGTAACGTCGGCGCGAAGAATTGCTGGCGGACAATTGGTCCGTATGAGGATTAGTGTAGAGGATATCATGTTGACGTTCCAAATATTGCAATAAAAAGTTGACAGCTCTGTTCCGGCAGACTTCATCGTAATAAGTGTTCAAATCACCACAGTTTTCAGTCATGGCATGCCAAGTAGTGGAGCTTAGAAATCGATGGAAGCTGTGATCCAATAATCCGAAGACGGCTTGCTTAGCTTGATGAAAAATGTCGTCTAAAGCCCTGGCTTCCAAATCCGTCACCACGGTTCGTTTTACTCGGTCATCCAGATTGACTTCAAAATGACTATTGCGGGTCAAATAAGCGTCATAGATATGTTGAGCAGTAGCCAATTGCTGTGTTTGGGTTTGATAGACAAACGACTCATACTGTTCGACCTCAATGAAAAAGAACTGATTTTTTTTAAAAAAAAATCATTTTTACAATTAGTAACTCCGTTCAAGTCATACAGAAAGCCGCCAAAAAAAAAAATCCCAACACCGCCAAAGAAGCAACATCAGTATTACGTACCAAGTTTTCTGAGGAGAACTCTTCCAAAAGATGATACAAAAAATAGCAAAGAGGCACTTTGCTCTGCAATAATGCCTTCAATCCCTCTTTACGGATTTCTCTCACACAAATGTCCAAAGGTGGTTGCTCTCCAAAGAAATTGTTAAGCTTGCGGTTGGTTTTGGTGGTCTTCACCTTATACAATGTATGACCATCCGAACTAGCTAATCCAGTAATGTTGGCTAAACTGGTTAACGAGCAAGAGCGGCTGCGGCCAGTGGGAGGAGATGAAGTAGATTCATCGGGGAAATACGATATGCTCTCTGATAGCAGATTGGGAGTGAATGGTTGACCTGGAGGATTGGCAAATTCGGCTATCACACTCGATGCAGTACTACTTCTTCGTGATCTCGTGGAGAATTGTTCGGCTACCGACTGTCGTCGAGAAGCCGGCTTGCCAATAGACTTGGGAGTTCGAGGTGAAAGGATGGACAAGTCAGCCATATTTTGACTGGATAAGCTAAGACGAGAAGGTCGCTGCTTGACTTGCTTCGGACGATGTTCGACTTCCATTATTAATGATAGTAAGGAGTGGTGTGGAGTTGAAAAGGATAAAAAACCAAAAAACGATGTTTACCGAACCAAAAGTTTTATATGTGCTATTAAGTCGGAGAAGCAACCAAAATGGGTTACAAAGGAACGCAACGTGGAAGCCGGAGCTGCAAACCTCGTCATTGTCTTTGAAATTAAAAAGAAACACAACCAATTAGATCAATTTGGGTAACATTGGGGCAAAAATAGGTTGAGTCGTCTTTATCTGTTAGGCGTCAAAAGTTTCTGGAATTAGGTACTCTTAAAGCGGTAACTAGCCCACAGAATCTGGGGCAATCCCATTCCTGGAAAACTTTCAAAAAGGTAAATTCGGCTTACGCTGGCCACACTCTCGTAAGAATCGTGAATTGGGTGCCTCCAAATTGTATTTCACTTTCATTATGACACTCAAGCTTTTGACTTTTGCCATAGCAACAAACCGATAAAAGCACAAGGCCCATATAATGGCATGACAATGTCAGTATATCTACGCTCAGTATGCATATTTAATTACTTGTGACGAGCAAAATTTGTCGCTCGTCCAATCAAAAGGGCATCCGAGAATTGGTTTTTTTAGACTTTGCATTTTATTTATTTTCTATTATCCGAACTCCGCCAAGACAGTGTTTAATTAGCGCGCCTCTTGACGTGATTGTGAAGCAATTCTGTCCGCAAGCGCATTCAAGTAAGGGTCAGCTTCAACGACAGCACGCTCTAATTTCCATGCTCGTTGTTTAGATCCTTTTTCTGTCCATCCAATATATGCCTTCTTATTGAGCTGTTCTTCCGCTAAGCGTGACAGCATCACTTTACCAGTCTTGACGCCTCCCATGAGATTATAAGTTTCTAGTTCGAGGAGCATGTCTTTGGTAATTTTGATATCCTTTGTTCGGCGAATGTTTCGTGGCTGATCGTACACTATGAGCTTGGACACATAATTTCCACTTAGCCAATGAATGAATCCTGTCGGCGTCACTGCCGAAATACCCGCTGCGTAATTGAAAAATTTAATCATTGTTCGATAGCATTGCAAGAAAATATCACCATCATCTTTCAATTACGTACCCATTACTGATGCCGCTACTGGCGCTTGTCCTGTTGCAAGTAACGCAGGAACAGCGCATAATCCACAAAGGGTAAACAAAGAGGCTGTGATCTTATATTTTCGAATCGTCTCGGCAAATGGACCTTTTGAAATCATAAATTGTTATTGAAGTCGGTCATGCCACTCTATTTCGTGCTTGTATATCCCAGTTACCTAAATATACGAGAGTTTTGTCTTCAGGTCGTGCTGTCGTTGAGATCTTGTCATTGGTAGTGAATGGACCAGCTGCTTCTTTCGGAACAGTCGACTTGTGCCGCACCAATATAGCTTGAAACAGGCGAGGTGTAGCACTTGCTAGTACTGATGACTTGTATCTATGAACCAATCCCAACATTTAACAATTACTCTTGTTGCTAATTTTGTTGATGTGTGAATTGCCCTGTCAACGCTAAGTAAAAACAAAAAAGCCGTCCCAAATATCAATTTTTGTTTGGTAAGAACAGCAATGAATGATTGATCAAAAACTGCAGTAAGAATTTTTGCTTTACCTTAAATATACTACATTACAACGAAATATTATTAAGAGGTACGTATTTTGGATACGATAGCAGACAGAGGGCTATCTTAACAAATGAATGACTAAATATTTTCCAAGCATTAAATAAACAAAACCCATCATGATTCAGTTGTTCAGTTCAGTTCAGTTCAGTTCAGAAAAGCCTCTCTCGTTCAAAAGGTCGATGAACCAGTTCCAGCTCTTGTCACAAGCTTCTTCGGTTTGAAATTTTGTTGGCTGAACTGTTTCACCATCTTGCTTGATCAACGACCAGTGCCCTGTCTTTTCTTTCAAATGCGATGCTATGCCGTAAAGCGAGTAGTCTCCACAGTCCTCAATAGACATACCAAAGAATCCCAATACAGTGGATGGGTACCGGACGTACCAAGGTAAGTTATTTGTCAGCTCTGTTTTGACAACACCAGGATAAGAGTGATGAAATGAAACTTCAGGGTAATGTTTGCTGAAAGCCTTGAAATAAAGTCTATGTAAGTACAAATGCCAGTATTCAAGCCGTAGTCTCTCAAAAGATGATTACCTCAGCCATTATATCGTTAAGAACACCATGATGACGACCTAGTGCTGTAGAAAAAGTGAAATTTTCCTGCAATGCAATATCATCGATGATAAACTTCTTTCCTTGACCAGCTGACAGCACCGACAGTGCGGCAGCAGTTTCACCTTTTTTGGCAGCAGCTTGCAAAAGAGGGACCAAGTAATAGGTAAGAAGGTATCGAGCAGCGCAGGATATGGTGAAACGACTGTCCATGCCGTCTTCGGTCTCACAATACGGGTCGAAGCTAAGAAAGCCTGATGTTATGAGAAGGAGATTGATTTTGTCATATTTTGCGGTGATTCGCTTGGCCAAGTCGCGCGATTCCTTTAGCAAGGTCATATCACAACGCTGAAAATCATAAGTGCCCTTGTCATTGATTTTCTTTAGCTCCTCGATAGTTTCCAGCGCAGTGCTTTCGTTTCGGCCGCAAATTGTAATAATAGGATTTTGGCTGTAGGCAGCAAGTTTCAAGGCAATACCTTTGCCAATACCAGCAGTTCCTCCTACTAATACAGCATTGATTTGACGATCACGAAAATATTTTGCGTTAAAGGAGCTTGCATCTGCTACCTTCACCATAATGAATGTCTTTAGTTTCACTTGGATTTTCGAACCAGCGCTTTTATAAGCATTTCTTTCGGCTCAATTCTCCGCGCCAAAACGACGCGCAAGCAGATTTCCTATCACTTCCTAGTCGGACTTGCAAAGTTCTTTGGTTTGACAGATGATGACCATCTTACAATCAGAACAACGCTATGAGTTGACAAAATATGATCAAAAGCGAACTCTGCTCACTAGCATTCAGGGCATACTATCCCATCAAATACCACCTTTCCATATAACAGATATTGATCAAGTTTTGAAACCTCTCTCAAACGCAACGGGCCACGTAGTGATCTGCTTTGGAAATATCGTCTTGTAACGAGATTTGCATTCAATGTATCCGTTGCGGTCTAGAAGGTGTGCCAAAAAATCTGCTAATAATATTCTCATACTGCACTCAACTGAACTTCAATCGTAAAACCACTGTATTAGAGTAAAGGAGGATTTTGGTGTAACGAGGTGGTTCAGTGACCATTGACTGATATCCATAGTCAAGCCTCAAGTACAAGTATCTGGTGCGCTGTTGGCCTGGTCTTACACTTTTGTAATTGGTATGTCTATATATGTGGACTCAAAACAATACATCTTGCCAATAAATGTCTGCTTGGTACATATGAGCGACTATCTATATAGTTGATGAATGTACCGGCTGACCGGGACATTAGATGCCGGAGTCATTTCCTTGACAATTTGCAAATCAAGGTAGTTGATCTTGCAAGTCTTGAAAGGTAATCAATTCTTGGGTTTATTTGTTGGCACTCAAGTCTACGGTATGGAGATTTGATTAGCCAACTTTAGATCAATACCTCACTATTGAACCACGGCGTGCTTGTATATTTTACTCAAGATAAACCTTAAAGTACCGTAGGTTGTGAAAGTAGTTTAAAAAAAAAAGGCAGAGTGATCAATGGTAGACAAAAGCAAGCCAATTACTTCAAGCTTGCTCTTTTCGTACCAACGCGAAATTTTTCCGGCTTGCATTTCTGTGCCAATAATTGGCAATGATGGTAGGCGCTCACGACAACAAATATTGCATGTGCTCTTCCGTTATAACAGCCCAGTAACCTTTCAAAACAACATCGTAATCGTATACGAACCGGAACATCTCATCTTTCAACACTTTTCTTTCTCAATCATACCATCTGCATTTATACATTTGATGATATATAGTCTATCATATGTTGGTGATGATTGCCTTGTTCAATTAGCGAAGGTCGAACGCTAAAGTGATTGTGACTGCGAGTGACCAATGCTCTTTCTACCTTGACTGATCAGTCTTTTCTTCCATCCCATTGATATTTAATAACATTGCTAAGAAGTTCAAAGTTGAAGCCGAGATCAGCCGGCATGTTTGAACTTTTCTGTACATTTTGACTTCGTTGAGAAGACACGCAAGCCAAAAAATCCGAGCAACTCCAGAAGTAATTGTTGTTTCAATATGTTCTTCAAACAAAGCAATTAAATAGCTGACTAGCAATCAATGGCAGCGCGAATTATCTGTAAGCTCCTCCAAAAATAAGAAAGGAAAAATGCGGTCATCAATGCGATGGATGTCCTTGGGGATATAGAAAAAATTACAATCAAGCTAATATAATAAGTCATTATTGCGCTAACATATACGAGTGCTCGTTGTTGCAAGATTTTCCAAACATCTGTGAGGACATGATAATGACTGAATCAAGTCTCCAATACTTTGCGTGGCATAAGTTACTTCAAATACAGAGAAGGAGCATTGTGGGTTCAAAAGACTTCAGGCTTTGCATCGGGTGTGACTGACATACTATCGTTTACAACAATTTTATATTGATCTCCTCTTTATGATCAACAACAGTGCTCTAGACTTGCAACTCCGTTGAGCTTTCGAGAATTGCTTTGGGTGAAGTTGTTTCTTGGATATCGTGTGGTCCGGTTCCATTCCATCAAATATCCCTCAAAATCCTCAAAGGTACCAGATTGTCATCGGCGTTTCCTTCTTCCTCGATATCCATCGATTGACTTGTTCTTTCCATCAGTCTCCTCACTCTGCATGGTGAACTCTGTGGAGAGATAGAGTTATCAATCTCACACAAGATCATGTTTTCGCCTTAGCTTTCAATAAATGCGATATTATTGCTTTCCATGTTCTATGCTCAAAGAGTTAAAATTCATAGTTCGTATATTCAATTTTTTTTTGAGAGCCTCATTCGCATTCATGACTACCCAGGCAAAATATAGCTAAACTTTACGTATACAACTTAAGAGATCTGCGCCAATTATTTTGAGAAGAACAGTATACAGATCGGACCGTTAAATTTGACCTTTTAGGCATGTGCAACCAAAGTAGTGGAGAACACAAAACATAAATGCGAAACCTTATTTTGCCTTGTGACAACAATTCTATCTCGCTCTCCTAAACCAGTTTGGATAAACGGGCACTGGTTTGGCCAGATAACGCGCACATGATGCTATGTGCTGGAGCGATTCAAATAGTAATTACCTCGTCCGAATGAGAAAGCATATGCTTTGCGATTTTGTGCCACAGTGGTATTTAGTGGAATATAAATCTTCCATTTATTATTAGATAATCTGAACATAAATCTTTGTGACCAAAGCCAAAAGGTCGTTCAGTAGAGATGTACCTTTGCGCGCTGCTAGGTAACAAGAATGTTGAAGGGGATCAAAGTTTAAGTAACTGTGGTAAACGTGGGAGGTGAATGCAACCAAAAAAAAAAAAGGCAAGGGAAAACGGGGAATGGTAGTACGAGCGAACTCGATGGAATATGTGTAATTCTAAGTATGTATAAATCTGGGGGTGGGATAGCAATGGAAAGGGACGTTTATGTCTTGCGTAGGGTATGTCGGGACTTCCTCGATCATTCAAGGATTCAAGTGCATAACACATCCAAAGGTATATCTTTGCTCATAGAAATGCAACGACGCACGATAATGAAAGTAAATACCCAAACAAACAAAAATATGCCAGATCGCATGGCTATGAAGACCAGCAAAGTCAAAGCGTCCTGGATAAATCTTTTCGGGAAAACGGTTAGCGTCTGTTGAAAAGGGAAAAACAAAATTAGTCATGGGGATCACATCGAATGGGAGTACTAGTTCCAACTTGAACAAAACTTACATATAGCTACGCCCAAGAGATACATTGCCACACTGTACCACACTGGCTTTAGAAACTCCCAAGTATTAGCTGCACCGTTCAAGAACGTGATATGTACCACTGGTACGGCCGAACTAAATGCCATCAGCAGGAACACACCAATTCGCACGGGTCGAAAAGACTTGGTATCCCAAAAAGGGAACATGGGGAGAATTACGCCAGTGGAACCTACCAATGCGGTAAAGAGCATGTAGGCTACTTTGGCAGTGGGTCGGCAATAATAGGAGTAGTACTCGGTCATCAATACAGAAGCGGTAATCAAGATGGAGATTCCAATATAATCCAAAGTGGCGGTAAAACTCTTGATAGCATGCTTTGAATGGCAAATAAATGTGTGATAGATGGAAGAGCAAATCAAGCACTTGAGAGCTGCTAGGAAGAAAGTGAGAGTGATGGCTCGATCATAAGCACTGGCATCCGGAAACTGTTTCTACAGACCAGGAAAAGTCGGTTCAATATTTATATAACTCAGCGCTTTTATAGTACCCCAAGTTTTCTAAAAATTAGACCACTTACATTGAAGGCATGCACACTCAAACCGGCAAAGAAAATGAACCCAAGCAAGTGGCTCCAGATGTTGATGGTTTCATTATGAAGAGCAAATATGGATTTGAGACAGGCTCTGTTGCTCTGATAGAAGCGATAACTGAATTTTAAAACCGATAAAAAAAAAGGAGTCAGATCATTTGTGAGTTTTTGATTTTAACTAATCCATTGTCTTGACTAGCCTCTCGCAACTTACCCATTGAGGATATACTGATTCTCCTGCCATTCGTTTGGCAACTCATGAAACTTCAACAGTCTCTGAGCACCGACGACTGCTGCTTTGGCTGTGTCCCACTTTTCATGGACTTGGTCGTCGACATATCGCAAGATTCCCGTACTATCGGCATCTTCGATCTCTCGTATCTTATGATTGACGGATGCAAAGAACTGTTCTGCTAAAGTAGAGTCCTCCTCAGTTTCCAAAGGAGACAATACTGAAGTTGACAATGATCTTGATCGACTCATTTGCATGTCTTTAGGGGTAGCGTCTGATTCAGCATTGGATTGAGAGTGTCTGCGAGTATGTAGGCGAGGTGATGGAGGTTTGAGGTTGATTACTCGAGGTTTGCGAGAATGAGCGGTCGTGAGGGATGTCAACGATGAAGTCGACATTATAGGAGACGCAAAAAGATTGTGAAGTTAAGAAAGAAGACAGTAGGACTCTGGAGTGCAATAAAAAAAAACCATAAAATATATATGAACCCAAGCACTAAGAATCAAAAATTTGGTGGACCGATGATTTTCGGAGCCAAATGCAGCAAATCAACGAGCGTACAAGCTCAACAGATTTCCCCAACTTGGTGTACCCAAATTTTTTACCGACTTTGCGGGATTTCAGCCAATTGATCGTGACATTCCCTTTCCTTCTTTGCATATCGTGCACACTTTGCTCGTTTCTTTCAAAATAAATAATCCTTAATGTGACCAACTATTTACTGGTGTTTTTGTCTACTTTTATCAGGCCGTACCTTGTCCACATTAAAATATAAAGTAGTACGCTTTCTTTTTCTTTGAGCAATGAAACCATATGGCATCACAATTTGTAACTCTCGTACCAAAATTTAATGAGTCTATGTCTTTCAAAATTTTGGCCCAGACATGTAACTAGCCATAAATCAAATTCAAATAAAATTTTGAGAGAATCAAAGGGTTTGATCCACCACGTGCGAAAGGAAAAGAATAGACATTGGCTGACAGGTTATCACTCATGGGGCCATTGTCATTTTCTTACCAAAGACACAAACAGGGATATGTTTCAAAAGCTAATAGCTGTTGACTTTGAATCGTTCCGGCTTGCCTGATCATCAGCTAGTTTAAGGTCGTTCCGGCTTGTTTGATCATCAGCTAGTTGATAGCCGTTGATGAGATTATATGTCCCACTGTTGTTTTCGTTGTTAATACTACTTGGAAGTTGCAAATATTTACATTGATGTGCATAAATGTGTAATAGACGCCATAGCCAGGGGGTCTTCTTTAGCCGTTAGATATAAATTACATTATGATATCAAAGCTCTTCGCTAATTTCAATACTTTAGTATAAATTGATTCACCATTGGGAGCGATAGAAATAAACTAGCATAGAAACAACAGAAGCGCATGCTAGAAGTTAACGAGATCAGCTAAATACGCTAACATATCGGCCAAAATCTAACAGACATTCGGTTGTATACCAGGATTTCTTTTTTGATATTTTCAAATATGTACTCTATTGATTTATTTTTGGTGAAAATATGCAACGATTCATCAACTCCTGGTTGATGCGGAAGGGTTTACACTGTTGTTAATACACAGAAAAATACTACAGTTGTGATTGTGCTTTCAGAAACAGGTTAACAGAGTTTCCAAGATTTTTTACAGGTAATTCAGACTGGACGCGAAAAGATTTATGCCCAGTTCCAAGTGATCTTGATGCGGCCAGCACTTTCAGAACCAATCTTATCGAAAGCAGCAGGGGAAAGGTCAAGGTCACCAGAGCTACACTCGGGGCAAGTGTCTACAATCTTAACGGTAACCTCGCCTTTTGGACCAGTAACAGTAGCAGACTTGCCGCAATACTTGTTGTTGCCCATTTGAGGAGCATTCAGGGCAGCAACCATTTCAGAATCAGAATTGGTTTTGCCACAGCTACCAAGACCAACGGTATAGAAAGTACCATCACCGCTGAAGCCAGATCTGCGCTGGATATCAACAACGGGTGCGGCCAGCACACAGGATACGACAAATGTCAAAAGAAGTACGAGATATTGAGAAGCGTGCATGATGATATAGGGAGAAAGGGAGGGGAACGACCAGCGTTTGACCGAGAAGCAGAGAAGTTGGAGAAGTTGACCATTAATCCACGACGCTGAGCCTTCTCTTATATACTTTTGCTTGAAAAATTCTGGGCCAAGACGCGAACATTCGGACCACTTAAATTTTCTGCTCTAGGGCGGAGATCAGCATTAAAAAGGTACCCGACTCGAGCTTTTTGCCAGTATATTGGAGCTACTGTTGAGCTTTCCTATAGGCCTAGAATTTTGACTTAATGACATGAGGCACACCCTCATTGATATTTTCTTTTCATTTTGCCACGCTACAGCAAGGCCAATTCGAAAAGAAAGTATAGATGAGCTATTAACACGCCAAATTGTGACATCTATGGGAGTACAGAGGTTACAACTTGATATACTCCATTATGAAACAGCCGGTTGAATATAATGGCAATATCGCATTGGCCATGAGAGAGTGAAAGATTCTTCTAAAAATTCTGTGCAAGTGTCAAGTTGGCCATGTTGTTTAGTGCTTCGTCTGAATCTCAAGATGCAAAAACTTTTGCCTTTAGCTTCTATCTTTGTGGACTAGTTTGAGCTGGGCCCCACAAGTAGGTAATTGGACAATGACGATCATCTGATCTATGGTATACTGATGTCATCTAGGTTCCCTTTAATGAAGTGGCAGATACACTGCTTTGTGCCTGATCTGCATATCTCGCATATTACTTGGTTTACTTGAAAGCAAAGCGTAGATTTGATAGTTAGAGACGTTGCTGAGCGATGGCGATCATGGCCGTGTAGCGGCATACCACTCGAGACAATCTTGCCAAGTCAAAGTTGTCAGTAGATAACGGCGGGAAACGGTCACTTATTGTCTTGGGAACGGAATGTTCCTGGATTCTCTATCGTTCAACCATAATATGTCCCACGCCGGCAAAAAATGATGCAAGTGGAAAATTGTTTGTATCAAACCACCCCTTTCAAAAAGGGTATATCGTGGCTGCCACAACTTCTTTCAGTCCCCTTTATGACCGGAGCACGTTCTTTCTGAAAGTTATATTCTACGGTGGCGCCATAATAATAAAACTTTTTTTTTCAAAAGTGCATTCAGTCTGCTCACTCTACATCTTTCTTCATGATATTCTGGCCAAAACAATCGTTACAGATCTATGACGATTGCATTGATTCAATTATAATAATCCGGTGTGACATGCTCAGAACTGCATATGATTATCAGCCGCAAAAGCAGCTGATATAACTTGCTCGGGGTTGCTCAGAATCCTTAAATCCAAAAGCAGCTCCACTTGACATTTAATAAGGGAATTGCGCTCAAAAAAATACTACTTCTGCCTATGCCAGTCTCCAAGTCTGGTAAGTGCGATCGCCTTGACCAGACCTTTTTGGGCTGCTTTACCTCAATCGGTCGGCCGAGTGTAACTGTGGCTCAAGGGAATCTGGACAATGTCCCAGCCGATAGAGATTAAGCTTGTGATAGCATGTCTATTATTCACCATGGTTTGAGCCGATGACAGAGCTTTGTTATCTATTGACAGCACATCCTCGTGGCGTTATCTAAATTTGCTATCTTTAAATTGGACTTTGGTTGTCCGTCTTGCCAACATATCTCACTTGACGGACAACAACAACCAATTGCTTGGAGTTATTTCAATCCCCCATCACAACATAAACATTTGAAGAAGAAGGTTAGCATGGTTGGCAAGGGACCAAAAAGGAGCTTAAAAGCTAGAGCCATGGCTATCACATGTTTGAAAGGGTCGATTTATCTTCACGTGATAGTGCTAATTTCCGGTTTGGGCGAACGAGCCAATCCGATAACCTTTTTTTTGTTATATTGGGCTGCTACACTCGAGCACTTTGCTTTTCTCTTTCTTAATTGCCATTTGCCACAAGCAGACCGAATCGACTTGCATGGAACGAGTGTCCTCTGCTCAGAAACTGCACTCAACTTCAAAAGAGCAACCTCACCACACTTTGAATGTCGACGACTGGGCTGACGAAGGCTATGATTCAAACAGTCCCTCGCCTGACGAAAAGACAAAGTCGTTTGACAACGAGAAACGAAAATGGGACCGAGAGATCCCCATAATGAGAAGTGCAGAGTCTATGTAAGATATTTTTTCATACGTGTGGCCAATGTTATCGCCATAACATAATTGACACTTTTTGGTCCTTATCGATTAGACGTATGTCATATACCCCCGTAACGTATCTGCTCAGTATCCTCGCCATAATATTTCATTTCACATCACTATTCAGTCGATCCACCAATTACACATTTCCAGCTGTTTACGAAATCTATTGTATTTGTTTTCATGCCACCCATGTGCTTTCACATTCATTGGTTCATCTACGACTTGAGCGCATATGTGTGATTTATGGCACATGGCTTGTGTGGGTTGGTTGGATCCTCGGCGTTATGCTGTTCTCTGAAAGACTGCCTTTTGACCTTGCACATCCTACCATTGGCTTCTTTGGTCTACTTATCTTGGAACGGAGACATGCATGGGGCATTATCATGTGGGAATTCGTCAGTCGCTTGGATGAAGTCGATAGCGTTCCTGGTCGCCGTGCAAGAACTAAATCTTGGCTTTTGCCTCGTACTCTCTTGTCCTTTTCAGAGACAGGGGGTTTTCGAGTAGGAAGCTATCGAATATGGTGTCTCCTAGGCTGCGGAAGCGTTTGGAGTTTGATCTACGTACCACTGGCTTGGTGTGATGGATTCTCCTTGTTTTATCTTTTACATCCATGGAAGATTGCACGGGTGTTTATCTTTAACATTCTAGCTGGTGTCGCCATGATCTGTTTCTGGAGTTTCTGGACTTTTCAATACCGCGGCGTCGTTTGGCGAAGAGAATTACGAAAAGGTGTTGCCGTTTGGTATAGTGAAGGACTTGTTCGAGCCGGAGATGTTGTATAGAAATATAATTATCAAGTATAGAGATTCACCCACCCCACCCTTCGTATTTTCTGTTCTTTTCCAACGGCTGCGAAGTGTTGTTCTAGATTATCATATTCTCAATGTAAATAGGCAAAAATCCATCCACAATCCATGCTTTCTTCGAAATTAAATCAATTTTTTCTTACTATTTGCTACAAGACTAATCATAGTACCATGGTTTCATGTATCAAAAGACGCCCACACGCTTTACATTAGTTTTCCAAAAGATTTCATGATTCTTAATACAATTGTTGATTGCATTGTATTTCATAGTTTTGAGTTGGAAGACAAAAGAAATACAAAATAAAAAAAAAGCGGATGGTGAGTTCTACAAGGGCTACTTCAAGAAATAGATGGGAAACTACTGAGCACCGTAAATGGAGCTAATTCTCTTGGTTCGTCCCAAATCTTCACCGCCGGCGTCCAGCATCGTCGGTTCATGTTGGGATGGGCTAGTTGCGTAGTCGACACAATGCTTGGGGAACACGCCTTTCACGCCTCCCTTGCTGATATTGCGTCCGGTGACCCAACCATCATCGTACTCGACCAAAACTTCAACACGATCGCCAGGCTGGATTTCAAGCTCGTCGCCTAGAGTTGGGGTGTATGTAGAAATAACTGTATATGTACCAAGAGGCTTGGGTTCATCGGCAGCTGGTGGTACGACTGGGGCGATGACTGGAGCTTGAGGTGGTGGGAGGGCGTTGTTATCGTGAGCAGGAGGAGCGGGAGTGGTAGGTTGAGAATACATTTGTTGAAGAGGAGCTGCCATCGGGGGAGGGGCTTGTGATGTTGGAGGGTTACTGCTACCAAAACCCATTGTAAAGGGATCGACGGACATAGTAGTAGCACGTTTCTTAAATTGATTTCTTCGTCGACTACGACGCAAAAGGAAAAAGGCGCCTGCACCTATCACCACAATAACGGCCATGGCAACTAAACCACCGATAGCAGCTGTTGAAATACCACCAGCGCTAGAGTTATCAGCTGGTGCAGACGCACTAGGAGAGCTAGCGGATGATGATGATGCCACTGTAGGTACCTGGGTTGGGACAGTGTTGGTTATGGCTGCTGAGGTGTTACTGCTGGGTACAGCTGAACTTGAAACGTGGCTAGTGGTTTTACTGGCTGAATCTGAAGATGATGAGGCAGCATGAGTTGACGAATGGGTAGTTGTAGTTTCCTTATGAGTGGATGATGTTTCTGTTGAATAGAAATGTGTCAGATAACCTCATAAATATATCGTCAAAGTGAAGGCTTTAGTTACGTACTTGAGTCACCGGTGATCGTATTTTGGTTGGGTGCGTTACCGAAGTCAGGTGAAGTGGCAGCAGGGGCTGCTTCCACAGGTACCTGGATGACCGCGGCAATTGAAAAAACAATAGATGATACCAGCAACGATGACATGATCGGGGCTAGCCAGTGTTATTTCGAGGGATAGTTATAAAAGAGAGTAAAGGAGAGGAAGGAGGTTTAAAGGAAAATAAACAGTTCGAGGCGAACGACGTATAAAAAAATAAGTGAGCCGCACTCGCGTACTTGATTTGGGACTTGCCAGGTAGCACAACCATTAATTGACTTACTGTTTTTGATCTGGCTTTATCCGCTGGTCGGTCAAACCATTCAATAAATGTTAATTCTATTAGCGAATTTTAAAATAACATGGAATAGAATCCGAGAATAGCCTTCGATCTAGTTTGAACGTACCTGGATGGTAAAGCTAGAATTTTCAACTACGAGGGCTAACTTGACAATTTTTCATGGTGCCCGACTTGAGCACCGTTTCACACAGCGACCATATTGGAGCACAAGCAATATATGTTCATGGGCCATAATGACCGCCACTTTGATGACAATCGTATTTTCTCGGCAAACGTGAACATTAGGTCAGCGTCTTTCAAATCGTTTGAGAAACTTTTGCTGTTGGATCCACAATGTTTTGTCCATTGTCTGGCTCACCGTCGTATGAATTAAAAAAAAGCTAAAAATAAGAATTCTTCTTATTCTCATTAGCCAAAAGGTGGAGATTCTCACAAAAAGTTATTCTATATGAACTACATTTGCAGCTTACAAATAGATGCAAATTGATACGAATGGATTCAAATTTCTAAGCGCTGCAAACGCTCTATTGTCGACCTAGATCATAATTTCTCGCTCTAATACAGTGCACTCATTTACTATCTTGCTCATTTTACAGGCAGTATAAAAGCCCTTATTCCAGTTGATTTCTGCAAGCTTACTCCAAAATCCTGAACGATGATTCATATTTGCTTTATATTCAATGAGCTTACTTTACTGTTTCTCAGTTTTGGTATGCTGTTTTGCAATATGGTATCCTGGGCGCTTTGGTTAAACCTTACGTCTGACCTTATTGTGACTCTCAATTTTTTTTGTATGGCTTTCCCCTTGCTGGCCAGACACACTTGCTAACAAATCTCTATGGACACTGCGACGCTAATCAAGCAAGGCGCTGAGGCGGTAAGGCTAAGATTACAGCCAATGTTTACACTGTGGTTATCAAAATCTAACCAGTCTCTTTTTAAGCGAGTATTTGAGATAAAACCCTTTCTATCGAACCCCAATGGCTGTATTGTCAAAGAACGATTTAGTAAAACCTACCGACATCCTGTACTCGACAAGCAACTGACACAGAAAAGAGTAACACAGGAAGCTCGATGCCTATTTCGCTGTAAAAAAGCTAGTATAGATACCCCAGCGCTGTACATGGTTGATGCAGAGGCAGCTACTATTTATATGGAACGTGTCATTGGTCGAACGCTCAAAGATATCATCATTGAGAACAAAGCAGACAAAGAAAAGCTAGCAGAGGCGATTGGTATTGCACTTTCCAAAATGCATACCGTTGACGTTGTGCATGGAGACCTGACGACGTCGAATTTGATGTTGCGGGACGACAATGAATCATTGGTTATCATTGACTTTGGTTTAAGTTATGTTTCCAAATTGCCAGAGGATAAAGCCGTCGATCTGTATGTTCTGGAGCGAGCATTCACTAGTACTCATCCAAATTCAGAAGCTATGGTACGGATAAATGTATAAATGGTTCATGCAGTCAAGGTCGTGCTGCAAAAGCTAAATCATTTTGTCAAGTTTGAAAGCATTTTACAGAGCTACAAGAAGCATAACAAGCAATCCAAACCAACTCTTAACAAGCTTGAAGAAGGTAAAAATCGCAAATGCATGCAAGTTTCTTATGATTATGATTTTTTTTTTGCTAATGAATACACTTAAAAAAGTGAGATTGCGAGGCAGGAAGCGTAGTATGTTGGGATGAGTAGCATAATTCAAAATTGTGACTCCCCAGGGCTTCACAAATGACTGGCATGAAAAATAAAATAAGATAAAAAAATGTCGAAACAATAGAACTGTACGAATTATGCTAAAGTCCACTGTTCGCGCGATAGCACCTCGTGCAAGGTATTACAGTACATATACGGCGACTCGGTCCCGTTCCGCCAACCCATTCCTCGTAGGAGCAGGTTTGGGTTTGCTCATTACAGCCGGTGGAGTAGTGCATAATGATGCGAGTGACTGGATTCCTTGGAAGAATACGAGCGTTGACATTGCAAAACTGAATGAAGCAAAGGCAGCTCACGAGAAACAGAATCCCAACATTACACCCACGTCCTGGGAGCAACAGAATCAAGTAAATCGTGGATTAAAAGAACCGGGTTTGTTTATTTGGGGCAGTAACAGGTAGAAAAGCACCCTTCTCCATCCTGGACCCCGTTGCAGCAGCTGGCAACTAACACATATAACAATATCTTCAGAAATAAAATTATTGATGCTTCGAGCTCAAAGCAGAATTTTCCCTACCCACATTTGCATCAATTCTTCCAAGGTCGATATCTACGGGATGTAGCATTTGGGCCAGATCATGCAGGTATGTACAGTAAGTATCGATTGATGATCAATTCATTTGTTAACTCGTTATAAAGTTGCGGTCGATCATGATGGAAATGTCTACCAGTGGGGCTCAGGATATGGTGATGAGCAGCCACAGCTTACTTTACAGCATGGAAATATCGTCCAAGTGACTGCTAGGTAAGCGATTATCTCGAGTTTTGCGTATCATGGGCAAATATCTCAAAAACTCAATCATCTTTTTGTAATAGTGAATCGACGGTATATGCTCTATCAAAATCTGGAGTGGTATATGCTCTACCTTCCATTGCGTCTGTACAAGAAGAACTGGCAAATAGAGATCTGCCGAGATCGCTGCGTAAATCGGAAGCGTCCTGGTTTTCATGGCTCATTGGAGGTAGCAAAGTCGTCAACGAAAAGGGCTACGCGTATGCAGTTCCTATGGATCAACAAGTTTTGAAATCAGGAGAGCGGTAAGTTAACATGTAACTTGGTACCTTTGGAATATCATTCTGTTGTTAATGCATTATTTTTAGCATTACAAGTATCTCTTCTGGCCTGCATCATGTCGTTGCTGTAACTTCCAATGGCAGAGTGTTTACTGCACCAGCCGACAGCAAAGGTAATGAGAAAGGTCAGCTTGGTATGGGGCATGTAACTGCCATTGGACCTTCCGAGTTCGGATATACCAAATGGTATGTCGTGGAAAATACGTTTTCAGAGATCAAGGCTGTGCAAGTTGCTGCTGGAGATAACCACAGTGTTGTGAGGTAAATTATATCAACTATTATTGCTCACTCATTTGTATAGCTCCGCCAGACTTATATTGATTTTAAAGATCCGAAGATGGTCGTGCCTTTACTTTTGGAGCGAACAATTTTGGAGTAAGTATCATCATTAATAAAATCACCATAGCATATCTTTACAGATATTGGAAGATAAATGGTTCTGACGCTTTTGTTACAGCAATTAGCACAGGGTGATATCTCGGAAGCAAAGGGTCAATGCAACTACCCTCTAGAAGTATCTCTATTGTACTCTACTTCTGGAAGAGCCAGTAAGCCACCTGGCCACTTCTGTTCCCACATCGCTGCTGGTGGCAGCAACAGTTACTTTGTGGTTAATAAGGTGGATAAGTCAAGTCACCAAGTAACTGAAGTATTCGCGGCGGGAATGGGACAATATGGACAACTCGGTAATGCAACGTACAGTCAGATGCAGTTGTCACCCGTCAAAGTCAAAGAAATCAGCAATAACATGGAGTGTATGTATCTGGTTTCTGGTTTATTATTGGTGGCATTTTTTAAACTGATCAAGGACTTTACAAAAACAGTTGATGAGAAGTTGGCTCAAGTTGTTCCTATTCGGATTTTAGATGTTGTAGCTGGAACCACGCATGCTTTTGGCGTTTTGAACAATGCCACTAATGTGGATGAGTTTCAGGCAGACACTAGCAAACCGAACTTTGGACATGATGTGTATAGCTGGGGCCACAATTATGACTATCAAGTAGGTAACGGCAAGCGAAACAATATCTCGCACCCAATTCCTCCAGAAACACTTGATGCTGAACAAGTAGGCCGGGAAGGCAGTCATTTCAATCGACTCCAACTCGCTCCGCTCACGCACGTCAAGGCCAAACTTCCAGACTCCAACAAGGAAAAGACACTCGAGGTTGATCAAAAGTTAGTCGCTGGTCCTGGCATCTCTGCTGTTTACAGTCGAGTGAGATAACCAGACTAAAGCCAATGCACCGCCATCTAATTTAATATCTGCAAAGCAAAATGCGCATCTAATAAGTGCCTCACAAAAAAAGTTGTATATTTCCATTTCAATAGTCTGATGTTGGCAAATCCGTCTGCAAAGACGCACAATTTATTTGCAATGAATAAAAAGTATAGGATTAGAAATCCATAGATGTGCCAGCTTTAACAAAAAAAATTTTTTTAATGGCTCTTCTGAGGAATTCGAAAGAAGCTTAAGCTTCTTCTTGGCCCTTGAAGACATAAGTCAAACCGCACTTTCCGCAGTATTGACGGTCATGATGCCAAGCCATGAAGATACCGGCACCACAGGTAGGGGTGGGGCACTCACGGCGAAGACGAGTGATCTTGCCAGACTCGTCAACCTTGTAGTACTTGAGAACGGCCAACTTGACCTTCTTCTTCTTGTGCTTGATCTTCTTGGGAGTAGTGTAAGTCTTCTTCTTACGCTTCTTACCACCACCGAGCAACTCGCCGTTCAAGTGCAAGGTGCTGTTGTTCTGGACACCGTACAAAGCGAGGTCCTGACCATCAGCAAGGGACTTGCCGGCGTAAGAAAGGCATTGGAAACCAGCAGAGAGACCTTCACGCTCCTGAATCAAGGCCTTGACGGCATCTACAGAGGTGTTAGCATTGACATCCAAGGCAAGGGTGTTGCCTTGGAGAGACTTGACAAAGACTTGCATATTAGCTTAAAGACAACTGGATTATTTTTCGACTTTTGGAAAAGGAATCTGGCAGAGGGATTCCGAAAAAAAGGACAGTTAAGCAAATTACACTTCATGGTATCAATCATTGCTTAATCAGCGTCATGGTTGTGATGATTACCTTCGTCGCTATCCACAAGCTAAACAAAGAGGAAGATCTTATTTTTTTGCAACTCATCCAAGAAAAAAAAAAAGGAGTTTGTCGACGTCATCATTTCAGTTTTAAAAACTGGGTTTTGAAGAATTGGTGTGGAGGAATTGGCAATAACGAAAGGTCAAGGCAGACATCACAAAGTGAACGATTGAACCAAGCACAATGTCTGAAAGTATGTGTTGACTATATGTTCTCGCTGAATTGTACGACATCGGCAACAAACTAACTAACGTTAATCACTTAGCTCCTGCTGGACAGATGAATGCACCATTAAAACGGAAAGTACGACCAAACAAGAGAGCCAGTTACGACTCGGACGGATCAGACAGGGATGAGGATGATATGACCGACCTCTCATTTCACAGCGATGTCGGAGATCAGTTTAGTGAAGATGATAGCCATTCCGCATCAGCGGTGTCAGCTGGCGGTAGTTCAGCACGAAAACGCGGCCGACCACCAGGCTCACGCCCAGTCAAGCGATCACGCCCTGAACGTCCTGTTGTCGTTGATGAAAAGAAGGAAGAAAAACGAGAAGAATCCATAGCTGAGAAGGTTGTCAAAGCTGTTTTGGGAGGAGACGGTGAAATTGATGAATTGGGTGAAAGCAGAGTTGATCGCGATGGGCACCTCCTAGGTGGTAAGTCAAACCTACATCTATTGTTGTTGTAGTTGGAAAAAACAAACACAACTAATGTGTAAACAACTTGTAGGGCGTGAATATAAAATACCAGCTTTTTCAATGCCAAGCCGCGGCGACGAATTGCTTATGCTAGGAAAGGATGTCGTTGCGTTATTGAACATGCGTGACAGTTTTGTCTTGGTCAACAAAAATCCGCTGGTCGTCAAAGTGGATGCTACTCAAACTGATAAGAATTATCTTATCGAGCATGGATACTTGCGGTCGACGTTCCGAACTCGTGATATCACCATTGTCAGTGCACGGTCTATCTTCAAAACATTTGGCCATCGCGTCGTTAAAAGGGGCCGAAGAGGACGGGATGATTATTTTGCAACCGGCGTGCCTGAGGAGGATAGTGAAGCGGAAGAGGAGAGAGAAGAATATGAACAACAAAAGCAACAACCGCGTGTTGCATCGCGTTATTATACCAAAACAACAGAGATGCCAGCAGATACTGGATTTGGAACTGGTGCTGCAGCATTATCGTTTCGACGTAGTAATTTGACAAATAGATCTGTGATTAATCGAGGACCGCCTGACGAAGTGAACTGGATCCATTTAGCTGCACTTTCTGTACGAGATTTTAATGCACAACTTAAGAAATATCGTAATGACAACCCAACTTTTTATGACATTCACACACACATCTATCAAGCCCCTGCAACCAAACAGCCACGCTTTGCCATACCACCAACTCAAGAGGCTCTGGAACTTGCTGCGCAACAAGACGCTGCAGCTGAGCAAGCACAAAAAGCTGGTGATACCAAGTTAGCTGCCGATATTGCTCAGCAACAAGCGGCAGCAGCAGCAACAGCAGCAGCGGCAGCACAAGCCCAGTCAAATCCTCAGGCTGCTCAGATGCCCTATGGTTTGCAAGGATTCTCTGATCAACAGCAATTCGCCATGAACAGCAATCAATTACCGTTTGCAATGTAAGTTATTGGGAAAAAAACTTTGGATGGCTGCCTGCTTTACTAATGAGGGTGAATCATTACTAGGCAACAAGCACGTTTAAATCCAGCGTCTGCAAAGATGATGACGCCTAGCTCACAGGCCGCGTATTTAGCGTCCATGGGTGGTAATAATTCAGCACAATTCCCTGGTCAAATGTCTGCTGCTGCGCTGGCGGCTCGACAGCAACAGATGGCCATGCAGGGCCAAGGAATGGTGGGCAATATGGCTAATCCTGGTATACAGCTACCCGGCCAACGGTTACCAAATGTCTATGGCGCGACAGCATCACCCATTCCACAACAAAATGCATCTAGATATGGTATCAAATAAGCCATTCAAGGCTGGCAAAAGCAGGAATAAGAAATACATTTTAGACTAAAGAGAAATGACCAAATATTTCATTCATTGCACATTGTCTTCTATCATTTTGTTGTTCGACTGATTCAATTGGTCTTTTTATAAACCACTTGTTGTACATGTTTTGTTCACTGATTGTGGATTGTTTTGTTTTATTCCTCAAACTGTGCAGGCTCTTTGTGACAATGTTATATCACGATATCTAGGGCAATCCTTCAACAAGTATATGTTATTCAGAAAAGCAAGATATACGCAAATGTGAGAGCGTTTATATGTAGCATGATATGTTGATCGTTTATTCACAGACTGATTTTATAAAGAGATGAAAAAGTATATATATATTTATATATATGATTTGCTGTAAGAAAATAAAATAGCTCTCAAAGTTCATTGCTTAGGGCTTAGGAATTCTGAGAGTCTTGGAGATCATGGCAGTGCCTTGAACTGCGAACAATAGAGTGAATGCGTGCACCTGACCGAGCTTAGAGTCAATTCCGACCAACCCAGCAAGGTCAATGACGCCATATGGAAATTCATCGGCGTGTAATTGACCCTTGCCAATGACGAGGTATGCAAGAACGGCTACCAAACCCAAGGAACTTGGTATGGGCAGACCTTCGAAATGAGAGATCTTACCGGTGCTGTCTTTGGGTAACAGAGCCACGGTAGCATTGAATCGAGCGAGTCTAGCAATACCGCACGACACAAAGTAAGTGAGAATAAGAGTGTCTAAAGTTGTACGCATGCCAACTAAACAAATTGACATTGTATGAGAGATCAGATGAGATACGACAAACAATACGGCATGAGCGAAAAGCCACCAGTCGCTAGCTATACTTACGTGCAAATGCCAACGCAGCAGGAGCAACACCAAAGGAAATCTATAGTAACATTTGGTTAGCTCTCCCATTTGTGCCACACTCACCCACCACATAGAAACAAGATTGGGTTCAAACTTACCACATCAGCTAAACTATCGAGTTCCTGGCCAAGCAAACTGCTACGGTTACGCCACCTTGCGACACGGCCATCCATAAAATCAAAGAACAAACCAAAAGGCATGAATCCCATGGCAGTGTACAGATCATTAGGGTCATTTGACACGAGATATCGCATATTAGTCAAAATAGACATTGCACCGCACACGCCGTTGAGCAGGGTGATCAAGTCAGCCAACTGAAAGTTGCGGACCATAGAAAAGTGGCCCTTTGGGTTGATAAGGTTTTTATCAGACTCTGATAGTTTCTTGCTGGTAGATCCAGATTTCTTGGCCATAATGTGTGTAATGTATAGAGAGAAAGCAGAAAGTTGAAAGAAACTGTAGGGCTTTAACAAGAAATAAAAATGACGGTCTGTGATCGAGTTTTTTCCACTGAGGTCATTGCAATTGCAAGTCTCAACCGTTCTCTTTCTGCCTAATTGAGTTTTCGGATGTCGGAACTACAATTTACCACTCCAACAATTAATATGCTGCGCAAGCTTGTGCCTTTGCTCTCACCGCCACTCTTTCTTTCTACTTGGCAACTTTTTCACTATGGCTACTACCGTCGTTGATATACCCAAGCTTGGCAAGGTCAAGGGAAAGGTATTTGAAAAGTCCAACATCCGCAGGTTTCATATCCCGTATGCCACCGTACCTAAGCGCTGGCGTGTCGCTAAACCTGTTCCTGCTTGGGGAGGAGTATTGGATTGCACACAGCAAAGGTATTGCCTCCCATACAAACGTCGACAGAGTTTTTCCAAAGTGGACTAACGAATTCATGATCAATTTTCTGTGATTACCGTCATTAACTAGAGCTGAATGTCCTCAGTTCGCTTTCCCTGGAGACCGTTTTCTCCTGCCTCAACGAGTGCCACCTACCTTTGACGAGTTTAATTGTCTCAACGTCGACATAACCACACCTCCCAACTTGGATGATAGTAATCTTGTTCCTTGCATGGTTTGGATTCATGGCGGTGCTTTCGCAGCCAAATCGGGTCTCTTTGACGCCTATGACACTGAGAGATTTGTTGAACACTCTATCAAAATCGGCAAACCAGTTGTAGTAGTTAATGTCACTTATCGCCTCAATCTTTTCGGGTTTTTCTCAAGCTCGGATATCAAAAAAGACGTTGAGCAGGATGGCGAGGAAGTCTATGGCAACTGGGGTTTGGACGACGCTGTGAAGGCTTTCCATTGGGTATGTAAAAAGTTCCACAAGCATATGGGAAATATTTATAATATATCTTGGCAACTAAAGAAACATGCATCTAGGTAAAGGAGAACATTAAGAGTTTTGGAGGTGACCCCGACCGCATAACAGGCTACGGCGAATCGGCTGGTTCGATCATGCTACACCATTTGTTGCTGCGTCCTGACATTACTTTCACTCGCGCCATTCTCCAATCTGGAGTTGTCAGCGTTATTAAGCCTGTACCACCTTCCAGCTTTGACCCGGTGTGGCGCAAATTGCTTGATCATTATCAAGCCGAAACGGTTGATGATATGAGAAAGGCGCCGGCTGAGGATATCATTAAAATAGGGTTTGAGTACTTCATCCGCCATCAGCCGATCATCGACGGTGCTATTTGTGAGGATTCCATTCGAAAATACAAGGAGCAAGGTGCATATGCCTCTCTGGAAGCTATGATCATTGGCGACTGTGCTGAAGAGGGCACTCTTTGGAGCCATCGTGGTGATATTAAGGAAATCTACAAGTCATATGAAGAAACGGTACCTTCCTCCCTCTTGGATCGTTTCCACCTACTCTATCCAAGCGATGTATTGGACAAAGATCCTGCGCAGGCGCAAAAAATGGTCGATGAATTGGTAGGAGAAGCCAAGTTCCTCTGCCCCATTGATCGCACTGCGAAGGCCATCGCCAAGTTACGACCAGAAGCACCATTGTATCGCTACAGAGTGGATCGCACCATTGAGGTGACTCGCGATTTGGGAGCGCATCATGGCATCGACATCTTCTTTGCCTTTATGAGTGACAAGCTTACTAAAGAAGAAAGAGAAACATCTGAGAGGATATGTACCGACTGGTTGAACTTTGCTTATGGAGAGAAACTCGAGGAAACATCGGGCTGGAACAGATATCAATTGGATGATCCTTCTGTAATGGTTTATAGTGAACAAACTAAAGTGACCGATGTGGATACAAGTCGCAGCTCGGCAAGATGCAAGTTTTGGGAAGACGTGGAAAACGCCTCTCTCTAAGAGTGTTGAAAAGACTAAATCATGATCAGTACCCTTTAACATTGGGTCAGTGATGCCTTCTCAATAATGTATTAGCTTTCGTCACTTGAATTAAATGCGTGGTTTTAACTCAGACATTGGGTCCTCAATTTGATCTATATGTTGATAGATTAGGAGACAGTTTTGTTTGAGAGTGTAACAACAAAAAAATTGTAGATATGCGCTGTGGTTGCAGCTTCTGTACTTGAGCATCGGAAATCTCCTTTTTTATACTTAATGCCCAATGTTTGGCATGGGGTCACAACTGAACACACGGACTTATTGGAGGAGTTAGTTGGAGTAATTACCCAGAAATTAACTTTTTTCACCCCACTTTGACATCGGACTATGGAATTTGATTGGCTAAATTTTTTGTCGCTTTTCATGCTGCAATTGTTCTCGCCGTCGCTTGGCTTTCCTTTCGCTTTTGCCACGTAGATAGAGCGCCCTCTGTAGGCTTTACGTCACTGTGACTACTATGAAAAGATTTTTTAGAAAGCAGTCTCGTGAGAACTGATATAAAAGTCTAGGCCTTCGCGCCATTTTGTCCATTTACCTTAAGCTTCTGGGGCAGCCTAACACCACTCAGGGTCCGACACTATTACGAAGAGTAGAAGGGTAATAGCGTGGCTGTAGCTAATTACGATTCCTACTCCCGGTTGCCGGAACTACGGAAAGTCCCCGCCGGCAACGAGAACACAGGGGGGCGCACTGAAAATGAACACAAATTTCGTAAGAATAGAAAACTTTGACGCGATAGCACAAAGACGCGACTGAAGATTTTCGTTCTTACCTCCTTTTGGGACCAGTTGTCTTCCACCTTCTCGTGGTTGGTCCTGTTAATCAAAGCATATATGCTTTGAGAACTGAGAGAAGACAATCTATTGTAATTTTTTTATGTCTGCATAATCATAATAAAGTTTTATTACGCGTTTTTCATGAATATACTTTGACTACTCTTCACTATGGTACGATACATCATCTGTTTATAGTTGATAGATGGTATCTCCTTAACGCTGAAGTCATTTTACTAGCTGATAGATGTTTTGTCTTCTCTCTGATTTGCTTATAAAGGCGATATAGCTGTGCTATGTTACAATACGATATTGAGTGGTCTGTAAGTTTCAACGGGCATAGCAAGCACTAATATAAACCATGCCTTCTCAGTTTCGTTGCATAAAATATGTCTTATAGGCGCAAATGCTGTCCTCAACCTTGCATTAGGTGCTGGTGGTTAATATGTTTTTATATCGAAGGGCCTTCATCTTTATCTACTTCCAATATCCCTATTGTGCTCATTAAATACTAGTAGCAGTAAAGAACTTTGACTGAAATTGATATTATATACTCTCATTTGTATTTTCACTCGGTGAAATGCAAAACAGATTGCATTGCACTGACGGGGGAAAGGCATTTCGAATCTCCTGGGCTAATGTTCCACAGCCATGAACGACCGTGCACTCCATATGGACAACGCCACTACTCGAAAGGGGTCAAGAAATCAGACACAGCAATATACACTCCGAACAATACATTTGTTAACCAACTTTATGAAAAGAATCATGGAAAGTACATAAACACAAGGGAAAAAAAATACACAATGATGAGATGCTGTAGTATGAATGCAATCTGTCAAGTAAAGACAGAATGGTCGAACTAGGAACAAAGGTATAAACATGTGGTGATCAGTGCGCGGTTTTAGCACACGTTGTGAGGAGGAAAGAGGAAATAGAGTGCGGATGGTGATATAGGTAAAATTTTATGGACAGGTTACGAAGGATGAAGGTGTCTTTAACCTTCAAACTTTTCGTCTTCCTCCGGGTGTTCTTCTTGCTTCAAGGTATTGGCTTCGATCTCGGCGCCTTTCTGTTTGGCATCAGCAACAGTCTGCTTGGCTTTCGCTCGCCACTCTGGATCAGTCTTATCAATGACAATGGTATTGATAGTATCATTGGCGTCCTCTATAACCACACGATGGTGCTCCTCCCACACCTGAATTTTAGGTGGAAGGGGTCCATGCCCGGGCTCTGGTGCAGGAGCTTGCTTTTCACCATCTCCGGGCTCAGCGGTAGATTGAGCTGCAGGTGATTCAAACATTCCACGCAAGGTCTTTGGTATAAAGCCGGCTCGTTCATGCCATTTTTTCCTTTCTGCAGTCGGCTCTCCCTCTGCGAGCTGGATGTCAGGATGAGATGGTCGTCGTTTGCTTTGTGAGTCTTCACTTGCGCGCATAAAGTCTCGTTCTTCACGTGTGGCCTTGCTGAACAAACCACGAAGACTGGTAACACTAGATTCGTTACGTTCAACATTGCTGTTTGCTTGGGTAGACGCTCGTGGTTTCACTGGCTCCAAAAACCGGATGCTACTCATTTCGTTGCTAGAACCACCTCTCTGAGAATCAGGCTGAGTCTCAGCTTGAAGATGCCCAGGCAATGGTGGGTTCTTGGGTTCAGTTCCTTCCGTATCGGCAGGATGTACGCCTTGCCCGCCATACATTTGATTAGTTGCATCCTCGTCATCATTCGGCAAGAACTCCTCATCTGGGACATCATCATCGTCATCAGAATATAATGCACCAGTCATATCAACTGCCTCAAACTCCTCTGGACTGCTCGACTCGGCAGGCACCATGGTAGTTTCACCGCTACTATCTGCTTCATTACGGTTGGCAGAAGGTCGCTCGTGAGGAGTATTAAACAATGTGTTACGTTCAGTTCTACTGAGAGACATCTCGAGGTCTCTACTATGCCCACTTCGTCCACTACGGGCGTCATCATCGCGATGGAAGCTCAAAGTTTGACCAAACTGAAGTTTGGGCAGTCTTGAGACTTGATTATGAGAGCTTGCAATGGATAACGTTCTGGTATGAATACGTTTTCCGAGCTGAAATAAGGGAATGGTGGTACCGTGTACCAGCACGGAAGATAAGACAATGAAGAGAACAATGGGAGCGATCAAATCTACTGAGGCAGGGTTCTTTTCACCATGCACTTTTTCAAGTTCTTCTTTGGCAAGTATAGATAAGAACACAGCACCAACACCCATAGGTCCAAACCATCCAGCAAAAAAAGCTTCACGGTATGTCTTGAGAGCGGGTAATACCGGTTTGAGTAACAGAACAATTGGAAGTCTTCGAAACAAGAGGATTAGAATAGCAATGACTACCAATCGCCATGGTTCGACTCCCAACTCTGGTATAGAAAACGATGACCAAGGCTGTTGGAAAAAGCGGTCAGATCAATCTATATATTCATATCCTTAGCAGATGATCAGAAACATAATGTGTACTTACAATAATGCAACCAATATAAACAAATACTGCTAAATTAAGCATCATGTCAATGACATCCTGGAAATGCGCTTCCTCGGTTTCTTGACGGAACCAGTCATCCCATGAAAAGGCATTGCCAGCGACAAAGCATGCCAACAAATCATCACTTCCCGAAAACCCGGTCATACTCATCAAGAATAACTAATAAAATTTGGCTGTCAATATACGCACAATATATTTATCCGTTGTGATGACCACCATGGAGGTCATACTTACAGCTAACGCGATAGCAAAGCATAGAAATGAAGGCTTGTCAATGAAGCGGCTGATTTGCAAACAGACGATCATGTCAGTAGCTGTGCGACAATGTATGCATAATAAAAATAAGTCAATTCGCCGCTAAGGGGGCAGGCACTTACTTGCGTTCAGACCACTGCAAAATTTTTCTGGCTACATATCCAACTACAAGGCCAATCACGCATGATAAGGTGATTTGGAATAGCCACGTCAAATAAAACCATTTACCAATGGCTTCGCCCACGGTCGGTTCACTGAGCAGATAGACAGCTAAAAACAGGAACGGAAATCCCATACCGTCGTTCGCGCCACTATAGACAAAATTAAATAAGAGAACATTTCTATGGATGCAACCCCCTTTTTCTTCTAGCCACTAAACAAATAGTGATCATCCTCACCTCTCTGCAGATAAGGCATTGCGAATATGCGCTGGTACATGTTTTTCAGCGAAGCGGCCTTTGACCACGGAATTTGCTAAGATCTAAATCGGGGTAATAAAGGTCATGAGCTCATGTATACTTCACTCCGCAACGGAAAACGTAAAAATCCCTTTAGATCAAGAAAAGGCCCTCTACTTACAGGATCTGTCGGGGTGACACAGGCAGCTATGGCCAACGATTCCAGCTGAGAGTCAAATGTAAAGGTGAAGATGGCGAAGATAGGGAGCACATGGTAAGTCAATGCAAAAGGTATAAAAAATTGACAATCGATATTTTGAACTTACATAATTCAACGGAGGTATTAACCACCATATGAACAGACCACTCATGAGCCACATATATACCATGACAGGTCCAAGCAACATAGCCATAGACACCCATTCTTTCTTGAGATAATGCCTATGGTAATACTGTGGTCAGCTAAACGAGGTTCCAATTCTCTTTTTTTTTTTTTTTTTTTTGAAATTTTCGGATGGAAAAGAAAGAAAAGAAACTTTGGGCGTTACTTACTTTGGCAATTCGATTCCAGAGGCCATGACCTTTGAAAGCACATACAGAAAAATGCATTAGCGTTAGACTGCAAACAAATCCTATCGAAAAAATGGTCTTACTCACCTGAATCGCAATCACGCATCGAGTGAGTTGTTTCGTTATCTCATCTGTATCTTGCCAGTTGTATGGATTGATTCCGTTTGCTACCAATGGTCCAGCTATGATACCGACGACCACTGCCACAACTAGAAAGACGAACAAGGCCATGGTCCGGTTAGTTTAAATTGACATAAAAAAAGACGTTGAAATAAATTCAAGACAAACTTACAGGCTTCGGAAATGAACAATCTCTCCTTGACGAACATAGAGACGAAACCAAAGATAACAATAAATCCGGAGAGGACGGCTATAGCCTCTGTGAAGGGAGAGATTTCTCCGGGGAAGACAGTGATGCCTGTCATTTGAAATGAGTGGAGACAAGAAAGAGAAGGTTGGAAAGTAGAAACGTCAAAGGTCTCACTTCAAAAATCTGTGATATAATCAAAATTTTTACCAGCTAGCAGTATAGCAGGTACGGCAGGCTTATAGCGGGGCCAAGCAAGCTAGGCAGACAGCCAGCGCAGGCAAGCTAGGCCAAGCAAAAATTTCATAAGCTGCGCCCAGTCAGTGGATTTTCCATAGGCGGAGATTTTTTTCCCCAAAATCCAACTCAACCCAAATAGCCCAGACACCACTCACAGCCATATTTTTTTCCTTTTGCCTCTTTCATTTTCATTTCACTTTTTTCCAGAGTTCCCCAATGAGAGAACCCAACTTTTCATTTCCTGCTCAAAACAAAGCTGCCGTTTGCATTACTTCGGCATTATATGACCGAAGAGCACTGGATTGTACAGCAATATTACCACTGATTAATTCGCTGACTCATCTCTCTTATCTGACGTCGACATCACCCCGTATAAGAGAGATACTTGTTCTTGATGGTGGACTTGAGCGCCTTGTACATATACTGAAGACTTGTCAAAGAACAGACAAGCGTTCTACTTGGAAATGGTCTCTGGCGTTTCAATGCGTTGTCAATGTCGGCGTTCGTGGAAATGAACAAATTCGCACCAGTGTGGTAGAAGCGGAAATGATCCCAGTGGTGATGCACTTACTCGGCAACTTTCTAAAGACTTTGGACCAACTCGGTTCCGACAAGAACGCTTATGCATCCCCTACATCGGGTTACCATGCTATACTAGAGTCTATGCCTTCTACACTGGAAAAATCACCTTTTGCCCACGATGATGGTATGTTTCCAAAATATTATTATTATTATTATATTTTATAGGAGTTGGGCCATGTGGTACAATATATCCCTCCCCCCACCATCAGATGAGTAGTTGACTAAAAAACTTTTCCCCCTTATTTTTCTTTTCTATACAGTGCTTCCCCCAGCATCAACACCGGCTCGCCGAAGGACCATCTTCCGACCTGCTTCATCATCGTCGTTTACGCCATCACCTCAGTCCAATTCAACACCTCAACCTCCCGACATTAAAACTTTCCAACGAGAAGAGGACGTACTTCTTTCATTACAACTGCTTGCATATCTTTCAAAATACCCTCACCTCAGAAAGACTTTACATTCCAAATATGATGAAAATGTGTTCAGTATTGTACAACATTTTACTCATAGACATCATCCTCCGGCTATTCAGTATTGGGCTGGAGTCATCATGAGGAATGCTTGTCGAAAGGATGAAACGAACGGTGGCATCCGTCAATGCGCTAACATGCAATGCGGGAAATGGGAACGATTTCCCCGTGAATTTGCCAAATGTCGCCGATGCAGAAAAGCAAAGTATTGTAGCAAGACTTGCCAAAGTAAAGCATGGAGTGAAGGCCATCGATGGTGGTGTGTTGAACGACATGCTCCCAGTCTCCCAACTACGAGAGAAGATGGCTCTTCACAAACTTCGGCTGTGGTGACGGAAACCGAGCCTACTCAACCTACACAGCCTCCAAGCATAATGATAAATCAACCCACCGCCGAAGTGTCTGTAGGTGAAGTCGCCACTCCACCGCCAAGCTCACTGGCTGTATTTGACCGTTCTTTGAATGGCGCAAGCAGCAGTAGCGATAACGCTCATGGTCTTACACCCGATGTTGATCAAGACCAACGCCATGTTATGATGGATGTTGATCCTTGAAGCTCCTATAATCCCACAAAGGCAAAGCTTCTTTATTACCCGAGTTGACCCTGTTTTTCAATTCAACTTTCCTCCCTTCCCCCGCAATATAAAAAATCCCAAATGCTCAAAAAGAGCTTCATACAATTCCTCCCCGCGCCCTTGATTTGCTACTATTTTCTCTTTTTTGATTTTTCAAAGTCTACTTTTGCTTGTTACTTTTTCATTTTCTGTACTGATGATGATTTCATATGTGTTGAACAGCTATATTTTTCCTTTATTTCTATTTTTCTTGATTTTAATCTTGTTGGTCAGTTTCACTTGTCCTATTTTGTTTCGCCTATTGTAACAACACATATCCCCCCATCTTGCATGTCTTATTTCCCTTGGTTTTGCATAAGAAAAGCAAGGAGAAAAATCCGATTGAAAGGTTCATAAACATAATAAATAACATGATAAAATTAAAAGCAAAACTTCTTGGGATTACTAGTAGGTACAATCAGTTTGGTAAAGCCTTTCTTTTTTCCTGTTATTAAGCCCGCGGCGTTCTGGCTGCATTGAAATGCTGAATGGGGATGCTGATGATGGTTGTTACGGAAATCTTACCACGTGATCCACACTGTCCTTGACGTCACGCCAGTTCCGTTATTTTTTTGCTTCAGTGACATTTTTTAAGGAAACGTTTATTGATTGATACCAACTACTCAACATGGTCAAGCTTGAAGAAGTCTCTCCCGATCACGTCGACGATATTGAAGTTTTGTCAGACGACGACAACTACTCTGATTACTCTGACTCTGACATTGACGATGAAGAAGAATCTTTCTTGGATCGTGTCACAGCCCTTAAAGATATCATTCCACAAAAGCAGCGAGATTCAATCTCGAATGGTTTTTCAAAAGTCTCGAGCTGGTCCAAGACAGGTGCTACCTTTGTAGGAAAAAGCGCATGGGTAATCACTACCTCTATGCTTCTTCTTGTTTTGCCATTGGCCTTGGAAATCGAGAAAGAACAAGCCTTAGTTGCTTATGAGAAGGAAGCTTTGCAGCAACAAGGTGCTGCTCAACAGGCAAGTGTCTCGAGATAGTACATTGTGACCGAGAAATAAGGAGGTGAACGGCTAATTCTTAACCAATTTTTTGTGCTTGTTTTTTTTTTTTTCTTGATTGAAAAATCACAGATGATGAACCCTGGCGCTCCTTTTGGTCAACCTCAAATGCAACAGGGCCAACCTTTGGAGGCTCAACCTGCCAGAAAGTAAACGAATAACATGGAACACTTATCACATTGAAAGCGTCTTGTCTCTCAGAAAAATATTCAACTTTTCTTGTCCATAGTATAAATCCCACCTATCGTTTTATTTCCTCCTCTTTCCTCTAGCTCTCTCCCCTCTTGATAGAAAATTTTGCAGCCTTAGACAAGCGTATCGGCTGGTGCATACTGTTTATTGTACTCTATAGTGGCTACAATACACCTTGAAAATATGTATTTCCCCCTTTTCGAAACGCCTTTATACTTTTTTTTTGTTGTCATGTCAGGGAAACCAACTAGTAGATACCATGGTAAATTTATGCAGTGGCAACACTTCAAACCAGACTTGAGGAAGACAAAAATATTTAAACCACTAGCACCATTACTCTTAAATATGTATGTATGCCATAGATATATACCGCAATATTTGCTCATGTGCAATTCTAGGCAATTCATAACAACAATCACAATGAAAAAAATGTTAGTAAACAGATTTTTAGGAGGAAAAGGTGACTCTTTATAGATTCATAAAGTACATTTGAACGCGCCTATCCATATTTTCAAATTGTCAATGTTTGTTAAGCAGATTTAAAAGGTCTTGCAAGCACCCTGGTAGCAGGTTTGATGGCAGTCATCGCTATGAGTACAGCAGGCACCAGTGGGACCGTCACCGTTTTTCTTGCCAAGGAATCCAGGAGTGCAAGTAGCACCAGCTTTGGCAGCGGAAGAGGCGGAAGAGGCGGGAGCGACATTGAAGGGAGTGGTCGTAGGATATGCGACAGTGACGTTGGAGGGAAGAGTGAATGCATCAGAGCAGACAAAGTTGGTGAAAGTGGCATTTTTAGGAGTGGTGGTTTCGACACAAGGGTAGACTGTCTTGGGGTTCTTGATAATGTAGTCAAGCGAGCTACCATCTTTGGACAATCCAAAGTGAGCAGCAACGTTTTCGGTACAGTTGTTGAAATACAACCAGTCGATGCTATTGATAAGAACACCGTTACCCATACCGCAGCCGAGACCAGCTTCGTTCAAAGCGGTGGGGTTAATATAGTTTGCTGACAAGACGGCAGTGTTGACCTCCTTATATTTGGTGGGGACAAAGTTGGCTGAGAAAAAATCAGCGCTGACAGCACCAACAAGGGCAGTAATGGCGAGAGCAGTGAACTTCATTTTGAAAAAGAACGATGTTGGACGCCGAAAGGGTGAAAGCGACGATAAAGTGAAGAAGGACTGGAAGGAGACGAAGAACAGTATTGGATACGGTCCTCAGGTGCCTTTTTATATGCCAGGTTGCACGATTCAAGTATTTTGGGTGAAAATGGCTAAGCTATATAGATTGTACAACCAAAGGCAATTATTGATGGTTATACAAACGATTCACTTTCAATTCCATCCTCCAGCCAAATTCTGAGTTAGGACGGCAAATCAACCTGAATTAAGCCTATATTTATCATGTATAACCTGATACCATGACCCATAAATCATTATCCAGTGAAAAATCAAGTCAGCCAAGATGAGGGCAGTATAACCTCAAATCAGAAAAAGTAAGGACTGTCCCACCAGTGAAGCTCAAGAAGAATCTTTGTGCAACTCGAGGTGCAAAAGTAGAAAAAATTTGGCTAGTAGCGCGGCACCCAAAAATTTCATATGGAAGATATTATTTCCTAAACTATGCAGGCTTTCCTCCACCACTACATCTTTCAATATGTTGGAACGGGACCCCTCACATGGACAAAGTACAAAAGCAGAAAGACCACGACCTATCGCTTATTGGTTCAAAGGGATAAGTCTGTGTACAACATGCCGGGTTTGTGAGTATATTTAGTGATCCTGGTCTTATAACTTTATTCGTCCTTTGCATGTGCGGTCGGTCCTCGCTCGTTCTTCTTGCCTAATTCGAGTAGCGCCGCGAACTGGCCCTGGTATCGAAATTAAAAAGTAAGACCCTTTGGTATCTACAGTAAGCTATTCTATCTCAATTTTGTTTGTCGCTGGATTCTAATAAAGTCGCATGCTTTTTAAAACAGCCAAAATTGTCAATGCCAACATTCGACGGCAATCAAAAACTTTTATTTGACTCTCTTGTGCTAATCGCCTGTGCTTTAGTTTTTTACTGGCTTCATAAGCATTTTAGCAGAACTGGCTCAAAGTATGGCGTACTTGTGATCGGATGTCTATTATGCTTTGTGCTAGAGTACTACTTAACTATCATTGAAAAGCTCATTGACTAAACGCGGAAGCACTTGCATATCATCTATTGACGGTGAAATGCGTACAAGCAATGTACTTTTTTCTATGCATAAACGTTTATGGTGCCAAACATTTACGATGCTATGTTTAGCCTGGTGGTGGTACACCAAAATGCGACGTGCTCCTTCTTCTTTGATACAGTAAGATTGTGTATTTTGCCATAGCCTGCTTATGGCTTGTTTATGCCAAGCTCATCTTGTCAATAAAATATGTATGCTACAGATTTAATTTAAGCGGAATACACATCGAATTCACTGCTCAATCAAGGACATCTGATTCATCTGGCAATTTCGCTTTCACTTTCGCTTGATATGCTGTATCGCTCTCTATATCTGCTTCTTCGCTTTTCTATATCAAAAGTGTGCCAAGTTGACATTTCAGTTCTGCTTGTGTTCACCGCACTTACCCCTTTGTTATACTTCCTCTATTTTTCCTTATTGAGGCGTAACCTGCTTGGCTAAATACACGCACTGCTCTCGAGTGTTTGAACCTCGACCAAGGGGCAAGCCCATAAATTGCGGCACAACCTCGGCATCGGAAATGACAGTGCAATACGTTAATAAACAGTACAAACAATGGTAGGCTATTAGTGTGCATAACATAGGGTGTAGCCAGAAGTAGAGCTTGTAGCAATTGTACGAAAGCATAAGTTGACCGTTTTCAAATGCCTTAATATGGTTCGAGCATTTGAGCGGACTTGACAACCTAAGAACGTTACAATAGGGTCTGACATATGGAATATCTAATATCGTACGTAATTTGCAGTTCACGGACTATCATAACGTAACATTTTCCTCGCTTGCTATGTCGTTTTTGGTACGGCATTTGTACCAATCTTTGCATTTTGACAATTTTACAGATATGGTGGTCACCATTATAGAACATAAACAATGTCATTATATCGCACTCTTGATTTGAAACAAGTATTGATATCTACCACGATATATTATATCCAGTTTCTATGTGATCTTATGGCAAACCATATTGAGTGGCGGTGGAAGAGGCGCGACAGCCCCTTCACCACATGAATAAGTGAAATCTCAGATCGATTGCATTTTCGAATTCACCCCACGCATACCCTTCATGATAAAATCACCTAATCACCAGCATTGAAAATGCCGTTCGTTAGCTTGATATCCTATAGATTTATTGTATATGAGTGCAGATATAGAATTAATTATCAATGACGGCTAGTTGCTTAGCAGCACACAAGATCCAGGCATTCTTCACAAGCACAGCATGCAAGCAAACCGACTAAGCATCCCATAAAACCGCTATTGTCTCTTCTTTGTGGAGGAGGTCCTTGTTGATAGTAGCCTTGCTGTGGTGGTGGTGGATAATAACCTGACAGGACGATGGTAAGACAAAAAAAATCTGGTTATGCTACGTAGAGCTACTATCAAACAACTAACCTTGCTGAGGTGGGGGGTATCCGTAGCCTTGTTGTTGTGGATATTGTTGCGAATATTGTTGCTGTGGATATTGTTGTTGCTGTTTATTACTGAACATTATGGAGTATGATGAAGATGAAAGAAAAACGCTTGGAAACAAAAAACAAGTAAAACTAGCTTATTTATAAAGTCTTTTTTTATATAAAGCCGTTACATCATAACGGTGTATTTTTCGGGAAATCATGTAAAAACAATCACGCCAATAGTGAGATTTTCCACAGTGGCTGACCACACTGTTCTACTAATTCTGGTAAGATAGTGGCTGATTCAATTTGGTTTTGGGCCGTCTTGGCACAGGTAAAAAATAGCGACAATCATCAAACTTTTTCATTCATACCGTCACTGCTGCTTGGCATCCGTCTTGCCTTAATTGTAAATAAGGTGATTGAGCTACCCAAGCTGCCGTTTCCGTAAATTCATCTGACCCTATTAAATAATCCATTCGCGTAAGGATAGTCCACTCCATGATGGCACGCGCGTACCAGACCTTGGAATTATTTTCAGTCCCAGTATAGGGATCGTCCAAATCCACATAAGGATAGGATGAGTCCACATCTCGAACTGTCAGTTTGGCTCCAGCCGCTGCCCGCAGAGCTTGTGTGGCTTCCGCGTTAGCAGACGAGATGAACAAATAGCATTTGCGATCACTAGCATGTGTTTCACAAACTCGCTCACTCTGCTTAGCAAAGCATTCCGCATCCTTTTTATCGGTGATATGTACTCCAATACGGAAAGTCGTTTGTTCTTCCGTGGTGGGGAGAGTCTCTGGATCATTTAGTGACAACGATCTAGGTGAGTCAACACGGCCGCCCATGATGTTTCGATAAGGCTCAAGCAATCCTCTGAACCATTCAGATGGTTTTGCGAATAAGAAACGACGGGCTATGGCAAACCACTCTTCTTGGGAGAGAGTTTGTAAATCATAGCCTTTCAGATTTTTGGAAAGTACAGGGTTCTTTGTAAGTTCCATCCAATTTCCTAAGTTTCTTGTTTGCAAGACACGGGTGTCGCTTGAACGATATTTACTGTTCAAATCTACATTGGCCAATGTTTCGTTATCTAATGACCCATCGATAGCCACGCCAGTTTTTGATTTGCCATGTAATTCAAGGTAATGATGCGCTTGGTCAGTTGTCATGGCTGAACCTGCTGGATCAGCATCAAAGTACCACTCTAGCCGTATAGGTGAGGTCATGTCAACTGCAAACGCCGTCCCGTCCAGCGAGACAGCTAGATAGAAAGCTGTGGTGATATCTTTGAGACGCTTTGCCCACGGACCGCAAGGCAATGCATTGCAAGAGTAAAGTACCATCAATGGCGGTGCGTCCTCATAAGGTGTGCGGTTTGGTACATATTTAGTACGCAGATGGGCTATAACCCTATTGATTTTGTGTTGTATTCTTAGATTACGATCTTGCCATGTCAAGTGCGTCATTGCTGATGTGTTATCTGAGTTGCCTGCTTTTCGCAGACCATATAACAGACATGTTATGAGTATAGTGACACATAATATCTTGAACGGCTTGGATAGCGTGATGGCCACCATATCTGAATATGCTCTAAAGACAACCAAAGTAGCTTTAAAAAATTGATTTGAACATAAATGGTTTTACAGAGCGATTTATCTCCAAAGTTTAAACCCCGAAGCGTCGCACTTCGGGGTTTGACTGTCACATATGTGTACCTTTTTCAGTCTACCATTTCTTATAGTACCCGTCATGGTATCATTTGTGGGTAGCAATATACTAGCCAGCCATATATGAGATATAGTATGAGCAAAGTACAGAATGATCATAAATAATGAGTGATAATAAGTAGCTTTGTAATTAGTCGGACTCAAATACTAAACAAACAATAGTGCTTAAATTATATAATTGGCTTTTCGCATATTGCATAGCTAACCATTACGCAAATATCGTTCCGACTAATAATATCAGAGAAAATATTCAATCGTTTCAATCGTTTGAAACTCAACAATTCCTTATAAGCTGTGCATATTGAGTTAAAAAACTTCTTTTATCACCTCTATTGTGCTGGTGCTCGCGGATGGCTAGTTTTTGCCTGTTGACTGTATGCTATGTTTTGGATACATTAAGAAGGCTTTGTGATCGCTTCATGTACCCCACATATTTGGCAGTATCTATGTAATGGCAGATAACCAGTAAAACTCAACATTGTGCTATAATGAACTCCACATAGGTGACTGAGTCTGCAGTACTATGCAAGGTGGCATAATTATATCTAAGCACCACTTTCTAGATTGAGGCAATCAATCCTCAAATGAACATGAAGAATCAGATTGTCTTCATTCAAAAAGCATCCTTTGTAAGAGCATCGAACAAAATCTACATTGACATTTGTGATGGCATTAGCCAAAGCATATAATTTTTATCTGATTTCAATGTAATTATGAATTCCAGTACATAAGACAGTCTTGCTGTTGTTAAGATGTAATCCCAACACTGGGATGCATATGAGATGTTGAAGCTAGCGTTTATATCATATGACTTCTAAGCTCTAACAACCAGTGGGGGCAGGAACAGTGATAAGCTTTACTATGCCATCAGTACCAATGTCGTGATTATATCCGCTTCCATTGTTGGCGGATACGAGGTCAGTAATGTCTTCCACAGTAGCTGGTCCGAAAACGCAGCCATCGAATCCAGTTCCACCCTTCAAAGCATTAGTTGCAACATAATCTCTTCCAATATCATAACCATTAGCAACGATATTATGGTTTTCGGTAGCATTCTCTTCTTGACTAGCAGCAAGGAACCAAGCACCGGATGTCGTTTGATAGTAACCGCGAACGTGTTGACCACCGATGAGAGATTCGGTACAAGAACCTACACCACTGGGATCATCATAGTTTTCACGATAAATGAAAGTCTGGTTTTGGAAACCACGACCATCACCGGAATCGAATCCATCATAACCTCCAGCATGGAGACCAAGACACTCTTTGTCAAAGTTGATAGCTTGGAGCCAAGAAAGGATTCCTCCTTTGACAGAATCGGTAGGGTTTGATACCTGTCCGCCGCTCAGGCCACTAATGATGACATTAACAGGCTCATATAAAGTAGTACCTTCACCATACTCCTTCATGTTGGTAGCACCTGTATTAGGATTATAATAAGCGGCAGATCCTCTCTTAATGCTAGCAGCATTAGTAGCAGCAACAAGAGCGACGAAGATGGCAGCTTTTCCAAGAGACATCATTTTGAATAGATTTGACTTCAATACGGAAGACAAATGTAACTTTCGATACCAGCAAAATTTATAGTTGTCTGTGCATTGCCTTATAGCAAATGGAAGAGAGGCATGTGCATCAATTTGATAACCGGCCATGATAAGGTAGCTAATTGCGCGACGGGAAATCTTTCAGAAGCCAATTAGAGCTGCTTGGAGTATCATTGAGTGATCGAACCATCATGGTTTATAATTGTACAACAACGGGAAGTATTTGGTACAACACAAGCCTAACAGTCATTTTATATACTTTAGTTCGCGCTTTCTCATAACATGAAGACAGGCTCAAGAAAAGCCTGGCCAGCAGTAGGTTTTAACAGAACAGATGCGACTAGTATACGTTTGCTTTTCAAGAAAACCTTTTGATATGTAGCAAGTAGATATGTTTCTCGAATCATGGCACGTTCATTGCATTGGGAGAAGGTGGGCAATGAATTCATCCCTGCGGATGCTACGTAAGCAAGAAAATAATATGAAGTGACAAAAAGCCACGCCAATGATCAGCAAACGTGCGAAAGCTTGCTCGGGAATCAGTGTAACCGCCCTGCAGGAATTTTCTGCACAAGTCCATAAGGATCACTGCAGAGCAACATCTGATATTAGATACAGGTGAATAGATAATCGGGGCCGTTGAAGGCAAACTTCACTTTTAAGCTGGGAAACAGCGACAGTGAAGATTTGATGGTTAGGAAAATATTGTGATAGCAAGCAATAGCCCATGTTCAAATGGTTTTGTCTATATTAATGAAAAATGATGATATGACTCTCGAGAGTTATACTCTATACTCAATTTCACAATGAAGCACGCATGCGCTGCACCAAGCTTTGTTTTTCTGTGATATTTCAGACTAAACCCTTTTGATTATTTTCGATACGGTTTACAAATTAAAAAGCACGAGCATCTTTTCCGAAAGTATACTCACCGTGTAACTATCCATCTTCATACATTATTCATATGCCCAAATTTGACTTTGGATATTGCACCTGTTACAGTGATAAATGCCTCTTTCGAGAAAAAACTGCATCCTAGAAGAAGCACATAGTACGTAACAGAACAAAAGAGATGACGCAGATAGAAACCTTGTAATTTTTAGTGTTTAAGTTACTTGACAAACCGATTTTGCGAAGACAATGAACTCAAAAGGACGTATCATTGGATAATCACTGTTTCAGGCACTGGTACGAATATGTACTTAACCGTTGTTTCACAAATCTTGAGCCTTTTTTTCTAGGACTAATGCCACTCTATAACATGAAGATCTTAGAATTTAATAATCACCGCGCATGTATATCATGGGCTCGTGCAGATGATACATCGTGTCTGCACAAAGTTGTCTTTGAGAATCAGAGCGCCACCGCCACCCAATTGGCAGAAAGAATTTCCTCTGCCCCTCAAAGGTACCACATCCAGTGTGACGTCGTTTCTCACTCCAGAATTCAATCATTTTATTTTTGGTATTCGCATCGAGAACATAGCACGTTTAGTTGATCTAGAAATAGAGAATCCGGTATGGCAGAGTCTTTAACTACAAGACGAGGCTCTAATGCTGGAGTATCTGGAGTATTGGGATCACAAGTAACTGTGACCAGATCATCATCGAAAAATTCAAAACGAGGTTCATCCCACCAGAGGAGATCATCATTACCACACACTCCTCCGATATCCTCGGCCGAGCCTCTTGGTACTCCTCCGTTAAACACTATTCACGAACGGCCAAACGGAGAATCAAGAGACTTTTCCGGACCAAATGGGAATTCATACTTTGGTACTGCACCAAGGCAACCTTGGTCACCTGGTAGAGCACTGAGAAGAGCTAGGTCATACTTGAATAATCTCTCACAGCCTGCTACACCACTTTTACCACAAGACAAAAAACATGTTTCTTCTGCATTTGGAGGAAGTAGAAGGGAAACAGGCTTAACAAAGGTTTTGCAATCTCGCTGGATCAGATTCGCAATACTATTTTATACAAGTTTCTCGGTACTCTTAACTTTCATACATATGATATCTTGGACTTTCCAATCTTCTGAGACCCAACAAGTATTTTTGGATGGTGATTGGGAGCCGAAACGAACTTACGATAGCGGTTAGTAATTTATGCTTGAGATAGCCTGTTACGATTGAAGAATTGACTAATATTTCTATCCGTTCAGATCTACCGTACTCCCATTTAGACAGTATGTCTAACAGACTTAAATTTTCCAAAATATTTTCAAGTTCTACTCTTGCTATAGACAACGTTCAACCATATTACTTAAGAGCAACTTCCACTCCAGAAAACGAAGATATATCCTTAATCACGCATATAACAGTGGCGAGTTGGCCACAGCTAGAGAGACTAGCAGAAAATTGGCATGGTTAGTTCAAGATTAAGACAAACTTCTTTTGTCAAACTATATCTAACCGTTTTTACAGGCCCAATATCAGCAACATTACACATTCAATCCAAGAGCAGTTCGTTACCATCAGAAATGGCTGACATACTGAGAGATATCAGCTCAAAGTATCGTAATAACCCAGCCATGCGAGAAAATGTTGATATACATCTGTTCTTTTCGCCTGCAGATCATAGCCCTTCCCTTGCGCTGGCGCACAATGTGGATCGAAATCTGGCAAGGATGTTTGCCAGAACAGAGTTTATTGCTGACGTTCCGGCAGAAATCATACCAGCGACGCGCATACGGAACACTTTGAAGACGAATCGAAAATCCTTCCTACCCAGATTGAGGGACGGCGATCTTTTTGTAGTCCCTTTGTTTACATTCATCGAACATGCTGCCAGGCATTCAAGCATACCCAGAACGAAAACCAGTCTACTGTCCCTAATATCAAAAGGAATCATTGGTTTGGATGACAAACATTGGGAGCTCGGAAGTGGTCCGACCAATTTTGAAAAATGGAAAAATATCGAAACAGTGTACTCTATCAAAGATTACGAAGTTCACTATGAACCCATTGTGATACAAAGCCGAGATGCACAGCCCTGGTAATGTATTTTTATATATAATGTCAACATGTCATATCAATGGTATTAACAATGTAGCAAATTAAAATAGGTGTCCTGAGCGTTTTGCCGATAACCGCGCTGCTTGCTTGTTTGCAAACTATTTGGCTGGCGCAGAGTTTTGGGTGCTTCCAGATGATTTTATGGTTCAACTGCAACCAAGTCAAGGATCTGATTTATCAAGTTTCGAGGTAAGTTTTTGGCCATAATATGTCAACACTTCATACAAGACTTTATTTGCTAATTGCGGACCCCGCTATCTTTGTTTTTTCCGCATATTTTTTTTTTTGGGTCTACAGACAATTATTCAAAATCGTCTGTATGCCAAGTCTCACGGTGAGCTTTGCGTCCATTTTGCTCGACAGTTGGATTCCATGGGATTATGGAATACACCAAAGTCCAAAAATGCTATTGCTCAATGCTCTCGAGTGATTTCTAGTTGGGGCAAAGGTTTGATTGGAAAACCGGAATAGACGGTAATAATAGAGTTCGCGGAGCCAAGCAATTTGAATCAAAAATAAAATGGACTGAAGCGGACTTACATTTTTCCTGTTCTGTCCCTTTTGAGTGGTCGTTACCAATATTGTGGCAACGGTCCTTTTTTTCCTCTTGCAATTAGCCCCTAATGAGTGGTAGTGATTCTTATACACAGCGATCAACTGGAACTGCAGATCGGTACTCAGCATCCGGCCCAGGCTACAGCACATACGGGTCGGGTGAATCGGGCCATCACTCTCGCTTAAACTCTGAGGCTTCATTGCCATATCCTAAACGACCTAGACAAAATTCTGAAAGTGAAAGTCCAAGGTACATCTTCAAAGACACCGACACAAGTTCGCATATGAACATTTTTTGACTATGAATAATTCTTTGTAGTTATGTACCAAATGGTTATGACGAGCGAGATATGAGGTACGTATTAGCTCCTAATATTATCGTGAGTCAAGGGCAGGCTAGTCTTTATGGTGAAGCCAGAGTAGGAAAGATGTATAAAGCAGACGGCATAAAGCTGATCGACGCTCTTTTACGATCTCCATGCTATGACCACTTTAAAATGGCGGACAATGTTTTCGTGTGGGTCCTAGCGATCTTATTGAAAGAATCAGATAAGGAGACGAACTCGAAAAAACGACATGTATTGGGGCTACCATTAAAGCACGATGCTACTCGACTGAAATTCAATTATTTATTGTACACATCGCCATTTAGCGGCAAAAACATTTTCTGACTGATTTGCGATCTCTTATCCATTACAGAAAGCATAAACTTGTCGTATGTCAGCAGCCTCTGCATGCTCGAATGTGTGGATTCGGAGAGAAGGACAGACGCCCTATTGATCCCCCACCGATAGTTCAGTTATTTGTTGACAAACAAGATGCAGACGGTAACGACCTTGGTCCCGTTGACCCACAGTGAGTTTTTTTTAACTTCTTTATTCTCGAGATTTACCATCTGAAACTAAATATGGAGGTAAAACCAGGACCCTTCAAAATCCATTCTTTGTTTTGCATGTCACTCTTTGGTCGGCCGAGATGGATGAGGAACGAAACATCATTTCTAACCCTCCCAAGTGTACAAGAGTACTTATGGGCTCTCTTGTTAGTTCGCCAAGCTTATTAAAAAACCCAGAAGGTCAGCAAGGTCTTTATTTCGCATTCCCCGACCTCAGCATCCGAACTGAAGGTCGGTACACTTTAAAGTTCAGCCTCATCAAATTGACAAGGTAATGCTTGTATTCTCCTGGATCTACATCCTGTGGCACCATTTTCTGACTCGCCAGATCGATAGCAATGATTTCATCACCGATGCAAAGGCAAATGTTATTGCGCAGGTCTTTTCAGACCCCTTCACAGTCTATTCTGCTAAAAAGGTACGTACTCTAATCTAACTCCACGAAACAAAGATGAGAACTTAATTCAAGCTTTTTAAACCAAATAGTTTCCCGGCATGACAGGTATTTTCACAATACCCGCACCGAATCAGACTCGTTGGCTAGTTTGATGATGACTAACATTGATGTCTCGATTTTTTATCTCAATTTAGAATCAACTGAATTATCAAAAGCATTTGCGAGACAAGGCTTGAAGATTCCGATTAGAAATGATGGTAATTTACAATTTGGCCGATGTTTACTCGCCAATAATGAACATTATCCATTAACGAACCTTCTGTCTACAGTTCGAACCAGGAAAAACACTGACTAAAAACCATACTCTTGTTATATTTCCCGTTTTTTTTTTTTTAAACGGGTCCTTGGCAGTATCGTTTTCCTTTACATATTCTACACACAAGTATTGGCCATGAAGTTGTAAATTTATTTGTAAAGCTCTGATTCCTTCCACAAAATGTAAGGAAGTAATCATAAAAACCCAATTTAAACCTTAAAATGATGGTGTCATACGCACAGCTCGCCGCTCTATCGCCGCGTAAGCGGAGGCACGGATGTGATAAAAGCTCTCTGTGCCCCGATACATTTTGGCCGAAAGAAGATAATTAAAATTGAGGAATCGCTCTGTAACAGTTTTATCTGGTTCCAAAATGTTGTATGATTTCGAGAGTTTCCAGTCTTTTCTTTGCAGCTTTCGAAATATAGGGGAGGGTTTCATTTCCTTTTGGCTCTGGGTCTTTGGTGGTTACTTTGCTAAGGCGAAAGTACACAGCTTGCAACATTTTTGGCTCCACTGAATGGGTCAGTATGATTATTGCCGCGCTGTCTTCGGACGTGACTGCGTTAAAATTTTCACTCAAAAAAAAATCAACAACAAAATTATCAATGTACATTTTACACTCTACCATTTTAATTTCTAAACCTATAATATCATGAAAGATTTGTACAAAGACGAGATTCTTGACGTCCCTGAAGGCGTTACTGTCAACATCAAGTCCCGCATCATCAATGTCAAGGGACCACGAGGTGAATTAACTAAGAACCTTCGTCATCTAAACATGGAAATCAAGTTTATCGAAGGCAATAAACTCAAGTTCGTTGTCTACCATGGTAACCGCAAGCACGTCGCATGCATCCGAACTGTGAGATCTATCGTCCACAATATGATTGTTGGTGTCACCAAAGGCTTCGAATACAAGATGCGCTATGTATATGCCCATTTTCCCATCAATGTTATCATCGACGACGATAGCAAAGGTGTTGAGATCAGAAACTTCCTTGGTCAGAAAGTTAGCTTCCGAGTTAACATGCTTGAAGGTGTTACTGTTAGTAACTCTCCAAATCAAAAGGATGAGCTGGTTCTCACTGGAAATGATCTTGAAGCCGTTTCTCAATCTGGTATGTTTAAGAGACGAGATCAAGAGAAGACGCTGAGGTTATCCTAACATCTATTTGCCTCCAATTTAGCTGCCTCCATACAACAAACCACTAGTGTTAAGAACAAGGATATCAGAAAGGTAAAGTAGCTTTCAACATCATCATCATTACCATATATTCTATACTAATGCCTATCGACAGTTCCTTGACGGTATTTACGTCTCAGAACGTAACGTCTTGGAAGCTGAAGCATGAAAAGTAAAACCATAAACCGAGAGATTTGGTCATATGCTGGCCAAATATCTTTATAATAAACCAGACACCGTCCGCGGGCAAGGCTATAACTGTCTTCCCAACCCATCCAGTGTTGTGATTGTTTGCGTTTGCGTGTGTGAAGAGGGACTCGAACATGTTGTGTTCTCATTTGCCCAGGAGCGGCTGATCTACTAGCCATCATTAGCAGTTAGAGCTGCACGATAAATTACTTTAGGGAATTTGTGAGGTTTGTTAACTTGGAACATCACAAATATCTGCTGCTACTCCTTTTACTCCTGAAAAATCATTTGTCTCTCGACATCCCGTGGTGATTCAGGGCAAGGTCATATCGGTGTACATCTGTGATGAATCATCATCCATTTTTCACGTTAAAGAAAGTCCAATACCAACATATGTCATATTGTAGCTATTCGATAGCTGGTTATTATTTGACACATACAAGATTAGGAGCTAAAATTAAGCAAAGAAAGGATTGGAATGGGTCAAGGATTTTGCCCTAGGTAAAGTGCCGGAAAACTTGGATGCTATTATCCCAAAAGCTATTATACTATTTCACATATTGCAAGGCTAGTTTGATCCGTATGAAGGGCGGCCACTGGCCTTGAAAGCTACTTGATGACTGCTAGGATCAGCAAGGTTGATGCGGACGGCTTGTTGCTTTTGTCCACGGTTGGGTGTAGGTTGGTATGTCCGAGGTGCTGGCGACACAGAATTAAATTGTACATTTGCTGGTGAAAGAGGATGATAAGAGTCGATGATGTGTTGCTGTGGGAACGATTGAGAAAGTGTACTAGGGGTGTTGCCACCTTGGGGGTGGTTATGCCAGTCCCTAGTGAGCACGGGCTGCTGCGTGGTAGGTGCTACAGTGCTTTCCGTTTTCCAGCGGCCGGTTTCCGGTGGATCAATTGTGACTTCACATACTCCATATGCGCTCGCGCTCATGGAGACCGGTTGCTGAGCGCTACAACCTTCATTTACGGTGGGCTTATGAAGAACTTGCTTAACATAATTGCCCCATGAATCAGTCTTCTTGTTAAGTGAGAACCTGGCGAATCCTTGACTAAATCTAGCAACAGAAGGAATAACGGGGTTTGCATTGACCTTTGCCTCTCCTCTCGGGGAGCTCAGAACGCTGGAGCGCGGGCTATCATTCATCATTTCCACGTTTGATGGCTTAGAGTCTGGGTTTCGGTATGGGATGTATGATGGAGTAAGACGTGTCTTTGAATTGATAGAGATAGAATCTTCGTCCATGAAAGGATCTTCTGCCTTTGGATTTATTGATTAACCCACGATCAATCGCGCATATCTTTTGTATATTGTGGATACTTACTACATGTTTTCTTTGATTATTGCGCATTCGCCTCAAAATAAAAGCCACTCCTACGAACAAAATCAATACAGCAAAAGCCACACCAGTAATGATAGATGCTGTATCATCGGAAGAGTTATCTGGAGCTTTAGATTGGCTAAAATGAGCTGTTGGACTTGGAGTTGAGGTTTCTGATGCTGTTATAAAGACAGGCTGCACTGGTAGGAGAGGTACTGCAGGTGTTGCCATCATTGACACTGAGCTCTGCGTCGTGGCCGATCCAGTTGGCTTGGCTGGCTCTGCCATACGTTGTGCATCTACGGTTTTGCCACTAGCAGTTGACTTCAAAGCGGAACTGCTGCTCTTTCGTGTAGGGGCAATGTTGTTTATTTGTGGGTGATCATAAACATTCTAACGATCAAAACAACATCAAAATTTAATATTGATCACTCCAAGTACAAGCATCAGATGACATATTCAATGCTCACATCATCATTACTGTAGACGTTCCTATCCATATGGCAGGCAAATAATGATTGAAAAGTAAAAAAATAGGATCAGGTTGATGAATACGATCAAGGTACGAAACTCAACTTGCTTGGTTTTTATAGATCTGGCCAACTAGGAAACATTCATCCTAAAATAGCGCAAATGATAAATCTAGTAATGAGGAGTAACCACAGCAAAAAAATTATAGCGATAGGGAGTGGTTCAGGTCGAGTGCTTCCAAGTAGTCCTTGCTTCTCCTGTTAACTCTGGCCCCTTATTTTTCCAGCGAAATACTAGTTGACTGTACAGGGTGGCCACATGCAGCTTCCAGCTGTACTATGTACATTAATTGATGGCAAACATATGTAACTTAACGTTGGAGTATTGTAGGCTGAGAGCAGGTTTTCGTATCACATTGGCAATTCAAGTTTGAAATATAAAAGGCAACTTCAACTTAAACATGTCAAACCAATACAAAGGAGGGCTGAAGATGTATTTGGTGATATGATGGAAAGCTAGAGCACCGATGGATGCCATATACACCACACCTCCTTTACAAGATGGTGCTTTTAACCAAGTAGTATAGTATTCCTCTGCTATCCTATCTAAGTTGTAAAAAGTGACACAATCAGATTATAAGAATATCAGACTTCTTGTAGATAAAAAAAGCAAATCACTACGTTAAAATACAATCAGTTGCTACATAATATTGACCTAATCGACCAGAATTACCAGACCTTGATCTTTACGATTTAAAAGTCATTTTAGATTTGGCATTCCTGTTAGTGATGATGTTATACGAAGGGGTTATTCAAGCGTTAATGGCGAGATTTTTTTTTCAGGGCACAGATGTTGTCTGATCCACTCTGTCGATTACAGGCATTTACTCGTTAAAGGCTGCCCCAGACTCCTAATTCATATATGTTATTAATATCATAAAGAGCATATAATGCCCACTATTCTGAGAATAGCAGACACTAAAGTACTAATTTGCGTTCAGGTGTTATTTTCTGACTTGCCTTTGAGCCCTGAAAGAAAAATTCATTTAAGTCGGTCGGATGTAATATACAACGCTTACACGCACTGAGCTGATTGAACATATTTATTACATAGCTGCGCTGTTTATAGTATGCTACTACTACTGATAAAAATACAGAATAAAGAATTAGAACACTTAGAATCCAAACACCAGTAGCTCGGTAAGCCATAAGTCCAAAGAATTTTGATTAAGGTCGGCATCGTGACGCCAATCTAAACCTCCTATGCAGACCCATATTGTCTTACCGAGGCTTTACATTACAACAGTAGACATGGAAAAAAGAATTAAGTACTAGCATTAGCCACAATAGATGTCTATTACTGTAACTCACCTCACACCCATAAAAAAGCCCCGAATACGAGGAGGCCAGCGACAAGATTGGTAAGATTATTATCCATCCTATGAGAGCTCGATGCGATAGCATTTTGATTAGTTATTTGACGGCTCTCTTCAGGATCTCCAGCAGGCACGACCATTGACGACTTTTGGTTTGATGATTTTTTGGCCATTTTCGTCATGTCGTCTCCGTGAAATTTTCGAATTGTAAAGCCTGGCCCGTAACATTTCATCGACGGCCGGCTCGATATCCTGATATAATATGAATTATCGACAGGCATTGAGTCGTCTATATACCAAGCAATTGAACGTGTGTCACTGGAAATTTTGCTCTTTATCTTTCCTATTACATCGTCACGTCCTTTAGCCGCTTGCAGTAAATCTACCTCAATATCAGCATTGTCTGTAAGCGCATTCGGTTCCACAGTCCATGAAATCAAGACGGTAGACCCAATCGAAACCTGCTCTGTTGACGGATATTAAGGTAAATAACCGCATACATTTATTTTACATGAAAGCTGCTTACCATTGTGAGAGGGTAACGTAATAGAACAACCAAACGAATCTCCGAAATTACTATTGCTGGTCGGTGCACTATTGGAGGAAGCCAAACTTTCGGCAGCTAAAGCAGCTGTCATGACTTTCACAGGATAAAGCATTGAAAATTTTCAGGAGCAACGATTTAACATTTAACTGCTGCTATTTATTTGCAATCTTTCGTTGGCAAGTTTTGCCAAATTCATCATCACAAGTCTTAAAAATCGTAAAGATATATTGAAATATTGACCGAAAACAAAGAATTCTTGATTGGTTCTTAAGGTCAGGTAACACCAGGATAATTGGTGTCTCTACTTTCGCAACGAATAGTGTCCGCCCTCTAACTCGCATGTGGCCACACCATCGTATAACCAGATTTGTACTGTCTCTTCGGAGCCATCATGTTCAAAAAATGGCTATATCACAAAAACCAACGCTGTGTAATTTGAGATCGTAACAAGAAAGAAAAAAGGGATCAGTGATAAGCTGTTTTCGCTAACAGTAAGATGTGTCGTTCAAGATGCATATGCCCACCATGCCCACCATCCTGATTTTTACGCGGTGTTGAGCAATAAAGGAGTCAGCCTTGTGCCTTATTACCAGTTAGGGATAAGAAGATGACACAGAAAACATTTCGCTATCGTTCGGGGTTTGCGAGGAGGAGACACCAGGCCAGTGGCAAATCGACCTTTGTACTCCCTGCCTGATTTAGGTACCACCAACCATATATAAGCTTAGGCGACACAACACTTCGTTTTGCCATTTATCCTACGCTCCTTCACCATGAAAGTTGTTTTCACTCTTGTCGCATTCATTGCTGCAGTTGTAACAGCTCAGTCGACTGCCCCATACTATATCACTGCCCCCATTCAAGGCACCAACTTTACTGCCGGAGACAGGTATAATCGCAATTGAAGTTTAGAAAAAGTCGAGGTCTCGCAATGACTAATACTTTTTGCTTTTTAGTGCTGAAATCGGTATGAATACTGCCTGATATTGTTGTCTCTTGAATTGTTGTCACGATTCTATTATGGCATTTTTTTTCTATAGAGGGAATTTGCTAATGTTGATTTTACAAATAGATTGGGAAAATGGCTCGGACCAAAAGATTAGTATCTCGCTTCTCAATGGACCAAGTGCTCAGACTCAGTCTGTTCTTATGGTGATTGCCAACAACGTCAATGGAGACGATGGTTCCTATACCTGGAATGTAAGTTCTCCTTTTCAAAATGAGCATGCTCCTTGATTATTTTGAGCTAGTGATTGGAGATGGTTTTCTGCACAGTGACTGACAAAGTAAATTCTCTCACGTTACAGATCCCCTCGTCCGTTGGTGTTTCTGACACTTACAGTATCAGAATTGAGTATGGAAGCGGGTACGTCGATTTTCGTTTGGCAGCGTGTATCTAATCTCTTTATCTCAATGGTAACTTAATTCATTATTCTTCGCAGAAATTACTCTTACTCTGCCGCATTCTCGATTACCGGTGGTAGCAAGACTCTCTCTTACTCTGCTCTTCCCAGCACCGCAATGTCATCTATGTCATCCGCCGCCCCTAGCTCCAGCATGCTTTCTACTGTCTCCAGTGCCATGCCTACAATGATGACTAGCGCCTCAGCCTCGGCCTCCGCCTCTGCTTCTGCCTCAAGTGGCAAGCCATCTGCCTCTGCTGCTACTAGTGGATCTATGCAAAACCTTGCTCCAGTTTGGGCTGCAGCTGTTCCAATTGTAGCCTCCCTTTTCTTCTAATCCCATGCTGTAGTCTATACCTCTATACTAGAGCATATTTTTTATGTTATGAAACATTACTTACTCTTGGTCAGCATACTTTGCGCTATATTCCATAATAGTAAGCGTGTAATTCCAACGCTATTTTGCCGCTGAGAGAATTGCACAATGCTCAATATTATCCTTGAATGTGTGGAGATATGAGTTGTTAGCTAACAGATTTTCGTCATTAAGTATAAGGTTAAGGGGTGGATGATTGCAAGGAGAAGCTCTCTTAAGAATGACAATATCTTGTCTCCATTAGTGTCTCTATTTTTTTTGCTTAAGCTAGAGTGACATCTGTGCAAATAGCATTGATCACATTGTCATCATTCAGAACCGGCTGTTCTTGAAAGTCGTTCTCGAGGTTTCACAGTATCTAGTCTTTATTCATCCGAGCATCTGACGGGGCGAATAAAGAAAACTGATTTTAGAATAATTTGGAGTAACGAAACTAGTAGCGAAACGTGCTGATGACCAGATACGTTATGCTATCAATTGGAGCCGGACCTGCCCACGAGTAAGACTGCTCTCTCTCTTTCAACCAATCTATGTATTGTCCATTTTGAGTGTTTGAGCTTATATAACTTTAGAATATACAATGCTATGTTTTTTATCTATATAGACTTAATAATATGCTTTATTTATCATGTATATCAAGAACTTGGATCAGATTCCAGCTGTGGCTGTGGACATTGGCACTGGCAAATGTGACCGTTCTTTGTCGGAGCTGCCATTGACAGCAAGTTTTGCTTGAACAGTTTTCGAGATCTGCAGCAAGTCATTGTTTGTAATGTCTGATCCAGCAGTTCCTTTCGCAGCGTCGGATATGCCTGAAGCTAAGCGACTTCGAACTTCAAACGAAAATAACGAGCATGTGCAAGATGCTGTACTTTCAGAGGTGTTGAAATCTCAGGATTCTGCAGTCTCACCGCCACAAGCAGAAAGCACACCCTCCGAACCCGCGACAGAGACGGCCACAAACACCGTGGAAGCTGACAAGCTTATAACCGAAGAACAAGTAGGAATTATTCAGTACATCTCGCCCAACTTGACTGGCTTTACTGGCATCATCAAAGACAGGTGAGCTGATTGAATGTTGGTAGCTCCTTGGATAGCCATACTAACAAGTAAGTTTCAAGAATGACGGATTTTCTCGTGAATGAAGTTGACAAAGACGGCCATGTCGTTCACTTGGAGTCTACTGAGATTCCAAAGCCTCAAAAATCTGAGAAAGAAAAAAGCAATGGTTCTGAATCCGTGAGTTCAAGCTTGTCAATGTGGTCAGTCTTTTGTTATACGTACCCTAAATTTCCTTTTAGGACATGCCAACAGATGAAGAATTGTATAGTAAGATGGAAGAGCTTACGGACTCAGAGACAACGAGCAAGATCAAAGATATGCTGAGTAAACCAGAGGAAAAGAAAGCTAGCGTTGAATGTCCTGTAAGTTATTAGGAACTAAGTTGATCCATTTTTTATTAGATCAATTGGAGTCTGATCATCATTGTAGGCTCAAGATGATAAGCAAAAGAGAACAGAAACGCACTCGTTTTTCAAAACTTACTTCAAAAATAAGCTGGTAACGACGACTGTTGATGGCAAAATTGTCGTGCGCTGGTGGCGCCCCTCCGACAAGCATGGTAAGTCTGATACCGATTAGCAAGCATCTATAATGTGAGGGTGTGTGGTTTTAAAAAAAATATAACAGATAAGAGAGCACTGAAGGACGAATTCGAAGCTTTGGGAGGAGATTACTTGCAATTTTCTATGTACAAGGAGAACATTGACACCATGGAGGCTGTCAATATACTCTGCAAGTTCTGCAGGTCAGTCAAAAATCATATAATGTGATACTTCAATGGATCATTTTAACGATAATTGTATAGAATGGGACCTAAAAGCGTTGGATATGCTGGCACCAAAGATAAACGAGCAATTACAGTGCAGAATGTAACTGCCTATCATGCTCGAGCTGAGAATCTAGCCAGAGCACAGGAAGCGCTTAACCGTAAAGGCATATATGTCGCCAATTTCAAGTATGTCAAGAACGCGTTGTCACTTGGTGATTTGTCTGGTAATAGATTTGGAATTGTCCTTCGGTAAGCCAAACATTTCACCAGTCTTTCGATAAAACTGAATCAGAGAAGCTGACCTTATCATAGTGATGTAGCAGGGGCTAGCGAAGATGATATTGAAAAAAGTTTGGAATCTCTAAAAAACAAAGGCTTCATCAACTATTATGGTATGCAACGTTTTGGCACTGGATCCATTCCTACACATGCAGTTGGCCGCTGCGTTCTCAATGGGGACTGGAAATTGGCTATAGATTACATTTTGATGCCTCGCTCAACTGGTACGTGTGTTGACAAATCAGATGTTTGTATATATCTTGTTCATCCCGATATCTCACAGATCGAAGCGATTGGGCAAAGGCAAGGCGAATTTGGATAGACACACATGATGCAGAGCTTGCATTGAAGTACTTTCCTAGGCAAGCCACGCTCGAAATTTCAGTTCTAAAGCAACTGAAGAAGAATCCAACCGACTTTGCAAGGGCTTTTGGATCTGTGAGTTGTGAAACTGTATGCTTTATTGTTTATCGTATAAAGAATAACATTTACTATATGTCAGATTCCTCGCAATATGCGATTGATGTATGTACACGCTTATCAATCCTACGTGTGGAATCATGCCGCCTCTGAGCGGATACGCTTGTATGGAGCAGACAAGGTCGTGGTAGGAGATCTTGTATCTTTGTCTAATGACTTAGACCTCGAGGAAACTGCACAAGAAAGTGAAGACACCGTAAGCAATTGTCATGTATCTCTTCTTTCTGTTATGGAAGCAAAATTGTTGATGCCATAATCTGAGCAGAAGCCACTTGTCAAAGTTGTTACAGAAGACGATTTGGACAAGTATTCCATATTCGATGTCGTACTTCCACAACCTGGAACTAAAATCTTGTATCCGGCTAATGAAGTATTGGACGTATACAAGTCAATCATGAGTAAGTGACATTGAGATCATTAGTACATGTATTACCACAACGCTAATACTCCAACTGCAGAACCTGACAACATTGATCCTTTGAATATGAACATACCCAATCAGTAAGCTTTTGTTCTATTTAATTTCATCTATGCTTACAGTTAGCGCTGACAATTATATACAATTTAGAGAATACAGATTGCCTGGTGCATATAGAGCCTTGTTGGCTAAGCCTTCACAGCTGGACTGGTAAGCTTCAAATCACTGTAGAACTTATTTGTACCCAGTTCATTGAGCACTATCACTTCTAGGTCATTCATCCGTTATGATGATCCAAACAAAAAGCTATGCCGGACAGATGCAGATATTCTCAAGGGTGAAGCTGATTTGACTAGCACTGGTAAGTTTTCGTGTCCAGGGTATTGTGCAAGCTGAAAATCTGTTCCTAAAGCATCGTTTATTTCTATTCAGAGGGTCAATACTTGGCCCTTAGACTGAATCTGTCATTGTCAACCAGCCAGTATGCCACCATGGCTTTGAGAGAAATCATGAAGCAGCAAACTTCTGCGGGATATCATGCTGGGCTGAAGCGTACCAGAAACAAGGATGAATCTGATGACTTAAAATAGAGGTTACGAAAGCTATTTGTAGCGCAAGATATGCTTCTGAATTGTAATGATCGATTTTTCCCTTTCTAAATAGCCGTTATTTGCATTGGCTGAGCGTCGGTCTCATTTTGTGTAACAATACCATTTTGCTTTCTTTTTGACATTCACATAACAGTCTCAACGGCTAATTTGTGTTTTGAAGAACATGGTAATCCACAATCAAAAAAATGGGAAAGGATATGATGTATCAACGCTGTTGCAGAAGCGAACGGTTAATGGTATTGAGATTATTAGTCTCTTCTCCAGAATCACGACGAACTTAAAAAGCTAATGTCTATCTATTGGAAATTGGATATATTGAAATAATAAGGATTTTCGTCAGCAATGACGGCTTGAGCTATGCCAATTTCCCGATGAGTGAAATCAAAGTTGAGATACAAGTGTCTAAGGACAGTGTCTCCCAGCAGATAGATTGGATTGCTTGCTATGGGTGAACTGGAAATACCAAAAAGGCAAGTGTTTGTTTGCTCATATGCTACACCAGCGACCATTTCTTTCAAAGGTATTGTGGCTGTGATTGGTGAAGATGAGACATCTTTACCGTTTGGAAACTGGATGTCTAAAGTCTCTGTAGAATTCAACAGACTACATGGTACGGTGTAAGAGATGTTGGTTACTTTTTGATATTCATTAGGAGCAATTGTGTCGAGAATGCCTTCCACAATATCGGTGGGCAAATTGGTGAAAGTAGAACCAGTATCAAATGCTACCAGAGTAGGACCGGTACTGAATGAAAAGGCTTTGTTAGCTTGATTCAATTTAAAGGTCTGAGCATAGGCGGTCCAATGCAGGTATCTGGTAGAGCCGTAGGGAGTTGGCTCCGGTTCGGCTTTCAGAAATTGAAGGCTGCCAGTAAAAAGAGAACTGTCAATGCCACCAAATGTAATGGTTCCGGCATAGCCTCGGGAATAAAGGCCGCCCAAGTGAACTGCATAGGAGAAAGTTGGAATTTGACCAGTGCTCCAGAGGGAATACATAAATGGGGAGTACTGGTAGTTGTTAAGCGAGCCATAGGTGGCTGTATCCCATCCCATTCCGAGAATACCGTCCATATAGGGATGAGATGCTGGAGCTTTTGTAGAGTTTGCTGAGGTATCAACAAGAGCAAATACTTGATTTTTGACGCTAAATGGTCCAATCTTTACAACATCTTGCACATAGGTTCCATTGTCTGAGCCAATGGCATATTCAATGTTGAATGGATTTGGTGTAGAATTGAAAGTGCTTGATTGGGATTGATCAAATCTAGCACCTGGACACCCTGTCTCTTTAGTGCACTTCATAGATGGAACCCAAAGGTCAGACGACCCAGTGTCCAAAACGACCGTAAATGTTTGTGGAGGCGTACCTATATTGATATCAATGAGGTATGATATAGGCGCAGAGTTCCACAATAGTTGTGAAGCCGCACCACGCTTTGTGAGAGACTTCGTCAGACGGGTTCTCAATGGAAAAGAAAATGCTTTAGGAGCGGGAGCTGCCTCCACACCGAAGGCTAAAATAGCAGCTATAGCCGTAGTATAAAGTACAGTAGAATACATACAAGAGATCTAGGTATTATTGACAAATTTGTATGCAATATTTTTTAGCCTTTTATATATGTTGCATCTGGTCGTACATCGTCCAAGCCTCGGCTGCAGTATCAACCTCAGCCTCAGGTCTATCATTTTGCTCAATTCTAGTTACCAAAAATGGTGAAAATTTTTGTATCTTCTCTCAAAATACTTTAATTAAAGAGGCAAGAAAAGCCACCTCAGTAACATTGTGGCTCATTTTCAGCACATAAGTTCAATTCATTGTATGATATCTGCAACTGTAAAAGATCGAGGATGGAAACCTTGATGCTTCTTGAGCGGGTAAACCTTGACATGACTAATCCGAGGACAGCGCTCCATCCATTCGAATATTCCAAAAGTAATGCCTGCACGTCTATTATACTAGTCATATTTATTCAGATATTTAAATCGTTGACAAATTTACAAAGAAACATAAGCTGTTCGATACAAAAGTTATAGTCCAAGAGTCTTTCGGGTATTTGCACGAACGATTTCGTTATAACGTTCACGCTGCGACCTCCATACTTTCTACTCGTGGTTTGTATGACAATGATTAGTATTGATGATATGCCAAAGAACGGGATTTCACTTTTAGCCTCTTTAAAAACTTACGCAGGCATCAATATTAGCTCCACTTTCATCATTGGGCTCTGAAAACATTGATAGAATACGAATTAATCTTTGGGCAGCGATGCGATGCGCAGAGCAGTCCCAGAATTTTGCTTACCAGCCAACATACTGACAACACTCAGCAGGATCTTCTCCACACTCTGCACGGGGCTCCACCGCTCAGAGCTACTCTCGTACATGTTTGGATCATCGCCTGGAGCATGAAGAATGGATATACAAACAGTGCCATCGGCATAAACATTTGGATGAAAGAAGTCGCAGGTGAATTTCATGGTAGGAGGGCTGAGAGGATAATCTTTTGGAAACTTGAGCGTCGCCGGAAAAATGCCGCCTTCAAAAGGTGTTCCCTCGGGACCACTAGTTGAGTGGAAAAGGCAGTTAGTCATTGGCTTTTGCACGCACTGTTGTCAAAGCATACAATGAATCATTCACTCACCTTATCAGCGCTTCCCACTCAAAGAAGTTGTCTTCCGTTATGGGGCCTGTCAAATAAAGTGTTAGCGTTTCCTGTATGATGACGACAGTAGCAAAAAAGTTCCATTAGCACTTACCGGCCATGATACCTTCGGGAGCGTTGAGAGTCAGCTCTGCCAAGATACCAGAGATCAGATGTTTCCTTTGCGCTGTTGTTGCTTCAAAATACTATTTTAGATATCTCACCTCTGTATTCAGTCATTAATCGCTTTAGAGCGGTACTACCGTTACCCTTGCTATCGTACATTTGTGTGAGATGGAGATGTTGAATTGAAGCTCCAGCAAGCCTCTATAAGACCACCAACCCAGATACTACACGTGATCGAAGTCACAAAATTTCAGAGCACGAAGCAGAGGTAAAAAAAAAAAAATCTCGCTGGCTCAAAACCTGATATTACATTCAACATGCCACCTAAGAAACAGATCAAGTTGGCCACAGCTAAGCCAAAAGCGACCAAACTTCAAGAACCAGTAGACAGTTCTTCGGGTAGTGAATTTGAAGACGACGCTGTTATTGGAAAGCTCAGCGACGTTAATTCCGACTTGGAAGACATGGACGGGGACGATGAATTCTCTGGAGTTGAAGACGACGATAACGAAGACATGGAGGAAGCTGAAGAATGTATGCTATGACTGTGATGAAAATTATTTTCAGTGCCGAAATATATCTAATCTGAATTGTTCGTTTGGATAGCGAAACCTAAGAAAGGTAGCAGTGACAGCTTTGCGGTCGCCATGACCAAGATTTTGGGAAGCAACTTGAAAGGAAGCGACAAAAAGGTAACAAAATAGGATAAAAGATAACGCTCACATACTGTTTGCTAAAAATTTTGAATAGCAACCTATTCTTGCCCGATCAAAAGGTGCTGAACGAAAGATTGAAGATGAAAAGCTCGAATACAAGGCACGAAAACTTTTGTCTGCGGAAAAGAAGGCTTTGGCATCAAAGGACAGAGTGATTCCTGATTATACCACTATGGACTACGAGAAGAAGTTACGAAAAGTAGCAACTCGTGGAGGTAAAGCTCAGTTCTCGCAAATTGGAACCTTACGTGACTAAATGTTTACACAATTTCAATCACTGTAGTTGTCAAACTGTTCAATGCTATTCGTACACAACAGAAAGTCACAGATGTTGCCGTCGATAGAGCGGCAAGTACATCCAAAACTTCTCGTGCAATTGAGAAGGCCAAAAATGGTATGTATATGTCAGGCACATCACACATCAATTGTAAATGTCTTTTGACCTCCATTGTTACAGTATCCACCATGCCCAAGTCAAGCTTCCTTGAGCTACTCAAGACTGGCACTTCATAATTTCATCGCCTACATATGCCTTTTGGTTAATTGTACACTTTCATAGAACTAACAGTTTCCCTGCAATCTGTATTATATACATCCTCTTCATATATCGTTATTTTCTTTGGAAATTAAAGTCACAAATGCTTTTGCTCTAATTATCAACTATGGGGAAGATAATGTGCTTTTTGTAAAGGAACTTGATTAGCTAGCTATGGGAGTGGGTATGGTTGAAAGTCTTTTAAAACAGGTTTTGCGATGCCGATGGACATCTCTTCAAGGTCAAATAGAAGGTACATATGTCGAAGGATGGTTAGACCAAGAATATATTGGTCCGTTGATTGCGCAGATAGGATTCCAAAGAAACAGCTTGTAGTGTTGCCATCATAATTAGGTAGAATTAGAGATGACACAGGTATCGAGTATGTTGACGTGGATGAAACAGGGCGTTTGATGGAATTAGTGAATTGTATGTCGAGCGTTTTAGTGGAGTTGAGTAGTGAGCATGGCAAATACCAAATTGAATTATTGCCCAATGTTGCAGCAGCAGAAAGATCGGTCACCATTGTTTTTACGATACTATCTGGAAGATAGCTGAAACTTGCTCCAGTGTCCAATGTGAAGGGCGTAGGATCTTTGTCTAATTTGTAAGTGTTGTCTCCTAAAACAAAGGCATTGATTAAGGCGTTCCATGACATATATTGTTTCTCTCCATCCAAGCTTTCGTACGGCACTACTTTGATAAAAAACATTTCTCCATGGAACAATGACTCATTAGATCCTCCAAGGGTAAGAAGACCGGAATAATTTTGATTATAGATGCTGCCCAGATGCAATCCAAAGCAAAGATTAGGTATGTATCCTTCTTGGTGTAAAGTATAAATAAAAGGTTTTGAACCATGCTGCTCCGATATCAGTGCCATACTACTGCCGGCATATGGTCCAAAACCGACAATGCCTTGAGTGTAAGGGGTGGATTTAGGCTGCTCCGTATTATTTCGCGCCGTATCCGCAGTGGCGAATGACTGTTTCGTAATGTTATACCCTCCAATTTGTATGCTATCGAAGCCGTAAGTACCTTTTTCGGCGCCAACCGCGTACACTATATTAAAGGGGATGGAGCTATTTACAAAAGTGCTTGACTTTTTTGCATCAAACTTGGGACCTGGGCATTCCGAATACGTTGAGCATGCTGTAGATGGCACCCACATATCACTGCTGCCAGTATCAAGGGTCAGAGTAAAATACTGAGGTGGCGTTCCAATGCCGACATCAATAAGGTAAGCCAGAGGCTGTTCATGGTACAAAGTCTGGCCGTGGACATCACGTTTACTCAAACCAGAGGCCAGGTGTCGCAAAGGTATATTCTTTAACCGTGGCGAGGATATGGGTAAAGCATTCGCTGCAAAAACCAACAAGAGACAGCTCACGAAAGCTGCCACTGACTTCATGATAGAAAGAGGAAAAAAAATGAAAATTACTGTCTTTCTGGGCAGGATATTTTCGCAGTTGCTTATAAGCAAATTATAGACTCAAGACCATCAACGTGCTTGCCTCCTTCTCAAGCGGACGAGCTATGAATATGATACAATTTTCTGAAATTGGCAACTACTAATGAGGCGTGATGAGCACTTGGTACTACAACAATTTTCAATTGCAGGATTGGTTTCTCCCCTTTGTCAGTCACTATTTATATACCAGTGTTGCAAAAATAGGTATATGCCACTGCTTTTTTACTCTGATAAAGTGAAAATGCAGTTATTATACTAAGACAAAAAATAATATAGAAATATAACAAGATGAAGGTGTTACAGGTGGTTTAAAAGAAGGAGTGGGGGGTCCGTGAGTGGCGAAGGAAGGAATACGGCGGAAAGTGAAATTCTACAAAAGTAACGTGAAAGTTGAACCTAACAATGCCAAGCTAAACAAAACTTTTCCGATGCCCAAGTCAGTAGCGCTGCTGGAAGACGATGTTGATGTGCCACTGCCCCCGGAACTACTTCCACCGGAACCACTGCCACTCGGCCCCGATGAACTACCGGAGCCTGATGCAGTTGCATTGCTACTAATAGCCTGAGCAAGACCAACTACATAATTTTCGAAATCGTGTACGACATAAGCTGACTGCAAAAATGTATCTCCTAATAAGTAAACTCCCATTGAGGCATCAGTGGGAATGATACCTAAAACACATTGTGTAGCAGTGTTTATAGAGGTTGAGTCCATAGGAATGATCATAGAGGAGATAGGGACTGAGAAAATCACGGATTGGGAACTGGAACTGGTTGAAGTATTGCTGAAAGCGAACTGAATGTTGCCTTGCGTGCTATACAGTCCACAATCAACAACATACATGCCTTGACTCATAGTGGCCGATGGAGCAACGAGCTGGGCAATACTAGCCGCAGCTTGATACGGCAAATAGGTAAATGTTGTGCCGCTGTCAAGTACAACTTGTTGACTAGCAGTAGTGAGCAAGTTGGCTGAGGTTTGACCATTGACGGTGACGGCCAATCCACGAAGAAGTACTGTCCAGTGGTAATAATCATCGGGATAACCAGGACCACTGGATTCTTTTTGGACCTGAAGGTATTGAAGGCTGCCCGTAAACTTTGACTTATCCATACCGCCGAAAGTAATTTGTCCAGTTTCTCCTTCAATAAGTCTGGATCCAAGGTAAAGTGAGAAAATAGACTGGGGAATCTGCTTTTGTTGCCACAAGGCGTACACAAAAGGGTTATATTGGCCTTCACCAGTTTGGTAAGCAAAAGTCAAATTAGGGAAAGCAAGACCGAGAATACCGTTAAGATATGGTTCTCCAGAAACAGGAGGGGTATTATTGGCGGCAGAGTTGATCACACCGAACGTCAGGTTCTTGACAGTATAGCCTGCTACGAGCACGGTATCACTGGCGTAGGTACCATTGTCGCTACCGATGCCATATACAAGATCAATAGGCAAATTTGTGCCTACATAAGTCGAAGACGCAGCTGTGTCGAAAAGAGCTCCAAAGCATTCTGACGCTGGGCAGTTTGGTCCAGGCACCCATAATTCAGTCGAACCAGTATCCAAAATGACTGAGAAATTCTGCGCTGATTGGATGAAACGGAAGTTGAAATTGGTAAAGTGGGGGGAAAGTGAACGTTAATATAAAAGAATTCTCAGACGTTGTGTATGATAACACAAGAAAAAAACTGAAAGTTAACTTACGTGGTGTGCCAATACTAACATCAATAGCGTAGCCACCTTGCTTGGCAGCATTAAACAGCTCAGCAGTCGACATAACAGCTCGGCGGCCGATTTTTGCGTGTGGGTGTGTGACTCTTCGAACAGGCACATGGATAGGTTCTATGGCACTAGCGAGACCAAGCACCGAGCATGCAAGTGCGGCCCAGATTCCTGTAGCCACCATAATTTGGGAGTGGAAAAAGGAGTTGATTAAAAAAAAAAGGTAAAAAGGTAAGACGAAGGAAAGGCAATAGCTATCTGGAGTAGAAAAAAGCTTTCCTCTAATTATATTCCATCTTTGGTGTGACCAATCGGAACTGAATAATCCATCCTCAGCCGCTTTTGCCACCTCTTATGGCTGAGCAATTCAAGACCAAAAAATATGTAATGCACTGGTGCGCAGTATAATATGAAACAGGCGGAAGCACAACCGTACATAACAGAAAGATCAACTTTGTTAATTGAGACATGCATGACAACGAATGAAAGGCGAAAAGATTTGGGGTATGCACCATTAATGGTGGTTTTAGCAGCAATTAGCCAACAACGTAAGTTTTAACGTTTGCAATATAAAAAAGGAGAAAGTGAGAACATATGTAACATGACCGTCAATAAATGACGGAAAGCGGCGGGACGATGCATGCAAACCTACCAAACGAGTACAATAATAGTAATATTGCCTCATGTTTCGGCATTGTTGACTACAAGTCCAGTAAAACCCAAGAAAAAACATAAGAATAAGAAAAATAAAAAACCAAAAAGCATGATGGCAATTGCACGCAGCTCGAGAAACAAAACAGGGGAAGATATTTACAATACGGTGTGAGGGGCAATGGGTTTCAAAAAAGTTGAAGTAAGAAAATAATAGGTGATTAAAAATAAGCTATTTGTGGATCTGGTATTGGTATCTTTCGAGAGCAAAGAAAGAGATGATGGCATTATCCAAATCAAATATCAGGTAAAGGATATGTATCTCAAAAGTCGCTCTCACCAAACACTTCGCGTAATGCACTGACAGTGTCCAGCATACCAGAATGTACAACAGGCTTTTGAAGTCGATTGCGTCGTGAAAAAGAAGGAGTTTTTACGACTGGAGCTGGTGGTATGGTAACTTCCTCTTCCATCATCATCTCCTTTGCTTCCACCTCGTCCACTGGGCTCGTGGCGGTCACAACCACTGTCGGTCGTTGCTTCTTTACTTTGAATTTGCGTTTGGGCCATTCTTGTTTGAAGATTGCGAAATGTCGTTCACAGCGAGGGCAACGCTTGGGGCACCAATCAATAAAAACAGCACTTGGACTCCACGTCCAGGTTGCTAGCTCTGTAGCCACAGGATCCGATGGATCGGCCGCTTCTTTTTGCACCAATGGTTTATCACAAGCAAGACATCGAAGTTCCTGCTTCGATCCTCGCCTACGGGGATATAGCATTTTTTGACTGGAAGTTTCGCGACTCATAGATGGTCGTTCGGTAGACGATACAGAGCTTGGTGGTGTTTCGGCATCACTCACATCAGACAGCAAATCCGAATCAATGGACGATAAATCCGAGATACCATCGTCAAACTCATCGAAATCTGATAAGACATCATCGAAAAGAGAATCCTCGAAAGTGTCAATATCTTGTACATCACCCTGTTTCCCCTCAGTTTTCGTGGATTGGTCACGGTGTAAAATGGTGTGCTGTGGCGGTTCCTCGATCTTGGGCGCCGCACCGGCTGATGCTACCCGTGCGTTTTGTGCATGCAAAAACTCAGCGTCCATGATAGCATCACAAAGCAGATCCAAAGGACTACCAGAACCCACACGTTGATGTCCAGGTGTGCGAGATTCGGGTACCTGTTGCTCCACTGCCAACGATTGCGCTTTCGCATTTGCTTCCTCCGCGCACAAAAATCCTATTGACATGACCAAAGGCTTATCTTTTGAATTTGGACTTGAACTTGGGCTGACAGATTCCAATTTAACCTCGTGTTGTTGAGGGATAACCATTTCTTGCTTTGGCATTTCAATATCACTATCCTCTGACAAATCCGATAACACATCACTCAAGTTGCCTGGGCTTGGCGGAGTACTTGGCGCTCGTGATCGCTTTGGTGCATGGACATCGTATTCTTCAGCAACGAAAAGGGATTTTTCTCATGTCAATACCCCTTCTCCATGTAACATACAACTTGATTATATATATATATTTAATCCTTACCTTCATATACAACAGACTTCCTTTTTCTACCACTTCTCCGTATCTGAGATTCAGATAGTTCGGCTTCTGGTGGAATGTCGGTCTTCTCAGTGGCGAACGCTCCCTCACCCAATCTAATTCGATCCCAATAAAATTTAAGGTTGAGCTATTTTGTCGGTGCTTTTTGTTTGAACCAACTGACCTAAATCGGGTGAATCATAACTTACCTTTCACAAGTAACACACCGGCATTCACAATTATTCTCTCCGAAATAGTGTTTTCCGTAATAAGTGGTCAATTCTTCGCCGCACGCCACATTCTTCGTCAGCTTAAAAGTGATCCCATTCTGTCCACTTGCAATAAATTTACAATTCGAATCACAATCATGCTGATATAAGTCAGAAAAGAGAAAAGGAAAGAAAAAATAAAATATAAATGAGGGTCAGTTGGTTGATCATAAAAGGGGTGTTCCCATATAAAGTATGAGTGTGCCACCCATATGCGGTTGGAGTTGCGATTGGCAAGGGATACTTACATTGAAAAAGCGGGCAGGTCCGAGAAACAAACAGCTACAACCCTTGCGTGTAGAATACATGACACTGAAGTCTCTTTGACCCTGTTTCAACTCGGCATCCTCTTTGGCGTTTAAACAAGCGATTGCACCGGTACACAGTCTCAGCTCGTCACCGACAAACCAATCCTTAGTTGCTAATACACATGCCTCTGCTCGTTTCAACGTACTGTATCGCTTCGTTTCGCTGATCTCATATCCTGCGTTTGGTAGATACCTGGAGTGATAGAGTAACGGAGATTACAAAGCTTGTACGTGGGAAGGGGAATAAACAGAAGGGGAAATAATAACAAAAAAAAAAAAGGGACACAACCCAAAATGATTGGTTTTCCTAGTACTCACATGGACAGATAACGCTTCATATGTTGGACAAATTCTTGTTGCTGCTTTGGTGTCTTATTTGCAAGGTAGCTTTTAAAATACTCCATACTAATTGAAACATGATTCAATCAATCAGAATGAGGGATTTGAGGGAGAGAAAAAAAAAACTTTCATATGAGACATACCTTAGAAATTCGTTAACAGCGTCGTTCAGCTTGCCTTTTATCAAAACGTTGCGCTGTATTATGTCTAGCACTTTGCCGCTAGGTATACGTGGGCGTCTGTGATCACTGTTCATTTTGACAGTGGTGAACCACAGAAACAGATCATCCAAGAAGATGTCTGTAAACAGATCGTCATACTTTGAGAGTAAGGCGAAATCCATTAGGAGTGCGAAAGGAAGAATAAAATAAAATACAAGGCTATGTTCTATGAGTCAATATAGTATATGAGGCTGTTTGAGGCTAGGAGGTCTATGGCTTCCAAAGAAGAGGTGACAATGGGAGTGAATTCAGAAAGCAGAGCAAAAAGAGAAAGTGGAGAGAGAAAAGGGTTGAACAGCGGTTAATATGAGCTTGAAATGATATCATATCAATTTTGTATGGTGCGCAATGTTTCTGGTGTGCCAAAAAGAATTCTCCCAAACAGTCCCCTTCCTGTTTTTGTCAGTCAGGTTCGTACGCAGTGACCGTGGTACCTTGTTCCACGGACCACCCATCATCCCATCAACATAAAGCTTACAACTTGGCTATGGCTGCTGCAAATTCATCCCCTAGTTTTGATAAATATTGGATAGAAGCAATGGGGTTTACATTGGTTTTAACCATGTGAAGACAGCTGTTAACCTTGTACCTGATTAAATGCATGGCCAAAAAGTAACAAAACGCCTTAGTGGGCAATTTTCTCTCGGAAGCTGAGAAAAACCTTGGTGATCAATGGGAGACCAATGAGGCGTCGGGCGCTTCTCCGTTCGTGGGTCCAGCTTCTCTGAGATGACGAGTGAAAGAAACTTGCCCAAAAAGGATGTTGGTAGGACAGCTGCTGAGACCAATAGACAATGCACACCTTCTAAGTAACATAAAGTCACGAAGTATACCATACGCTACCATTCTGCTTATCTTCTTTGACATGGTCTATCATCAGTTACATAGAGTGATCATTTCATCCGGTCACGCCACCCTGATTTCTGTCAAGTTTTTATGATCTGTAATCAAGTGTGATCTTTTGTCATATATAAAGAAGAAGACGGGATAGTAGAGGTTGCTTTGACTTGACATATAGCTTATTCAGTTTTTATTGTGTTGAACTGCCTCAAGGGCATAAGGTGTATGATGGGCAGCAATAAAAATTTAAATTCGATTGGCTGGGCGATTGTCCGCCTGTTCTTTCCTCATACCTCCTACTTCTGTCAATCAGTCATGGACCCTAAAAACAATGATCTTCCCAGTGGCTCCATTGTGGAGTCTGATTCTCCAGAGCCCAGTCTCTTAGAAGTTGCGTGCTTAACTCCAGAGTAAGTGTTTCACAATCCTTTTCACCGTATGAATTGTTATAGTTTTACACTTTCAACTCAACTGAAAACCGCGAACTCCGAATAACAGGAAGGACTACCGCGAACAGACATGGAAGAACGGTCTAGGTCAAACCTCAGAGATAGCTATCTATCCCAAGCAAAAAAATTTCATCAAGGATACCTTTTTCTGGCGATTCAGTATCAGTACAATCCAAGCCAACTGTAATTTCTCTCTGTTTCCAGGTTATGAATGGTTAGTACATGTTGAAAGGGGATTGTTAATGCATGTTGTGGCGAACATGACTGACTGTTTTCCATACAGCACAACCATCGTATTGCCCAGCGGGAATGATCACAAATCCACACTTCTTCTGAATCACAAAGGAGAAGAAGTGGCCACAAATATCAAACAGCTATTTCCTTATACGTGGAGTGGCGAATGGTGAGCATGATAGCGGATGTTGGATTTTTTAGGGAATCTAAAATTAATTTCAATTGTCAAACAGGACAACCTCCTGTAAAGTTACAAACCCTCCGGTTCACAATTTGCAATTTGTTATCAACAAGGAATTAGGCAAGGCTCAATTCAATGTCGAGAAAATTGGTCAGCCCGTATCGACTGAAAATGGCGAAACTGGCCGTAAAATGATCTTGGGATCCTTTGCTCTAGTATATGTGGTCGAGGGCCATGTGCGCATCGGAGTCGATGAGCATCATGCTCAGGGTCATACTCGTGTGCTTTCCGCTGGACATACCCTTTACATTGAAAGGGATGAGGAAGCTAGCCCAACGAATCTAATGATGCAAGCCTCGGATGAAAAAGGCGCTGTCGGAATCCATGATTTAGGTAAGTCGTAGCGAGTACTCTCAGACGGTAAAAAATGCTATTCAGGACATAAAGCTAAAAACTTTATTTTTGTTTACTTAGATGCTACTGTTGCTGTTATTACAATCACAGAAAATAAGCGCCAGGGAGCTCCTTCGACTGTATCAGATTATATAGCTGCAGGAAGCAAATCAGCTGCTGCAGTTGATCCTCTTACTATCGCCGGTGCTACTCCACAGACTACATTCCCGCCGCAATCGCCACCTGGAGACATCCCAAGCCAAAGAAGAGCTCCCAGAAGAAAAGGTTCATTGGTTGTATATGATGATCAGCCGCTGTGGAACTTGCCGCCAGACCTGGCGCAAAAATTAGCCTCCAAAGAAGCTGTGGCATCTTCCAATGCTTTCCCAGTATCTTCAGAGCTCGGTGGCGAGCTTGCATCTTTACGTCAATCCGTGCAAGGGCTCAAAATGGAACAGCCTCCTACTGAAGCACGTAAAGAGAGTATCGGCGGTACTACTCCGGCTACTAAATGGGAATCAGCCCAGGCTTATGAACCACCTTCTTTTGAAACACAACAGGACACCGAAGTCCCCCCTCCAGTTGTTCGGGATCGCCTCGTGATTGAGGACTTCCCGGTTGGCACCATCAGCACTGCTTGGATCAAAATGGTTCGTCAAGGTTTGAGCGAATGGCTGAGATTACCTGTCATTGTTTGTCGTGGTACAGAAGAAGGGTAAGTTCATGCCGAATTATATTGATGAATACATACTGCATGTTCTCATAAGCTTCACAGTCCTGTTGTAGGTATTACGGCAGCTGTACACGGAAACGAGCTGAACGGTGTTCCGTGTATTCACCGAGTTGTATCGGATATTGACGTTCACAAGCTGACGGGAACAGTGGTTGCAGTTCCATGCGTCAATGTCACTGGATATCTCAAATTCACTCGCGAGTTTGCCGATGGCAAAGATCTCAACCGTTACTTTCCAGGCAAAGAAGATGGATTTGCCGCGCAAGTTTATACCTATCAACTTATGCAGAAAATCATTTCGCAGTTCAACTACCTCATTGATTTGCATACTGCCAGTTTTGGCAGAGTCAACTCTTACTATGTACGATCTGACATGAATGATCCTGTTGGTGCCGTTATGGCTCATCTTCAACAACCCCAAGTGATTTTGCACAACTCTGGTCAAGATGGTAAGTCCATTACTGATTTATAAGTAGGTATGAGGGAAACTCGGCATTGATATGATATGTTGTGTAAAACCATTCAGGTACTCTGAGATCAGCTGCATCTGCAAGAGGTATCAAAGCTATCACTGTGGAGATCGGCAACCCTCAGCTCTTCCAGAACCAATATGTGCAGTGGTCATACATGGGAGTGATGAGGATTTTAGATCATTTAGAAATGTTCAAGATGGACAACGCTGACAACGACGAACTTTATCCACCTCCTCCTACTACTGTTCTTTGCTCCAAAGGCTTTTGGGTAAGATATTATGGAGCCGCTTTTTTTCAAAAAGATTCTGAGAATTAATAATACTCTACCAGATTTATACCAAAACCGGTGGTGTCCTCGAGGTCTATCCTGGTGTCAATACCACTATCAAGAAGGGAGATCTTATTGCTCGCATCAAGAACATTTTCGGTAATGTCGTGGACGAGTACTTTGCTCCTTGCGCCGGCATCGTAAGTTTCTTCAACGTCCACACTGAACTTGAGCTATCAACACTTATTGACCAATCTCATATTTTTTGTTAGACCATTGGCCGTAGCTCAAATCCTGTTGCCATGGCCGGCGATCGTATCATTCACTTGGGCGTTATTAAGAAGAAAGGCGAGGTGTTGCCCAAGGACGCCAAGGAGAACTATTAAGGCAGATTTTCAATGAGCTCGTAGCAGCTGATATCCCTCCATTCCAGGAAAAGAGATGCACTCGCACACTAAAGAAAACCCCCTCTTTTACTTTCTCATTTTTCAATTCTTTTGCATTCATACAAGAGTAAAAAAAAAAACGAAAACCAAGAATAAAGAATTAAATGTTTTGTTGTTTATTATGCCATTCTCATTTATACTACATGGTTCGTGGACCGCCGAGGATATCCTTAAGGTTGCCCTGAGCATCTGCCGCAGCTCGTTCCCAATATTTTTGCGTCTTCTCCAATGCCTTGATCTCATCGTCTGCAGTTCCCACACGCTTGGTAAATGACTGCTTCATTTCCGTTAATGGTGTTTGAATAAACCTGGAAACAACAAAAACAGTCAGCATAATACATCAGTTAAAGCGTCATTCAACATCAACAACGCTGCCTTACATCTTGCCAACCGGCTTGTAAGTCTTTGTATCAGCATCCAGGGCTTCAAGTTCCCTTCGTGTGAGCTCGGCTACTTTGCGTTCGCGTTCCTTGATTTGAATTTGTTGTTTGGTGGAGTTGGCTTGTTGCATACTAGAAATGTATTTGCTTTGCAGATCCACAAAGACCTAAGCAGTTATTGATTAGTATGGGTCCTGTATCGGGTAAGTATTATAGATCGCACCAAGTTCACTTACTCTGCGTATAGTCTCATCGTTCAGGGCCGACATGATGAAATGTGAAAGATGAAAGAAGTGCGAGATCAATAGCGTGACTCGTTCCTTAACATTTTGAATCTCGACATGTATATGCACAGGGTGTTTTGCAATGCCCGTAGTGTTTCACAAGGTCTTTCTGTCTACAGCAGATCAATACTCAGAAGAACCTATACCACGACGGTAGCAGCGACCGATGGTCCAGATCTAGTTCACAGGCTGGATTTGCGCGTTGGAAAAATCGTCCAGGTAGATCGGCACCCACAAGCAGACCATCTTTATGTGGAACAGGTCGATCTCGGTGAAAAGACAGCAGAAGGCGTATCGCAGGCACGAACTATCGTGAGTGGTTTAGTCAAGTTCATAAACTCCCAAGACATGCTTGTAGGTATTTTGCCGCTACTGTTTGTAAACAGTTCGATCCTTGTCTTAATTTTCTGTAATCCTAGAACAAACAGGTCGTCGTGGTGGCTAACATGAAGCCCAGCAAGTTCAGGGGTGTGTTATCCCAAGGAATGCTTTTGGCAGCTTCCAAGGGAGATAAGGTGGAATTACTTGAACCTGCTGCAGGTTCAATTGTGGGTGAGCGTGTCCAAATTGATACCATGCTGGAGTTGGATCAGCCAGATGAGGTTTTGAAACCCAAGCAACGAGTCATGGAGTTGGTTGCTGCTGATTTTTGCACCGACACTTCGTGTATCGCAACATGGAAAAACATGGCTTTAAAAACAAGCGCCGGTATGGTTCGATGTAAGAGTATTGAGAACGGAACAATCTCATAGAGGAACATTAGAGCGTTTTATGTGTATTGTGTCAAGTTTATAGGGAAGAAGTTGGAATAAAGTAACTTTGTTTTTGTACATCGTTGCTTCAATATGAGCATCTCTAGCATTATTTACCGACTTATTCATCCACTTCGGCAGGTTTCTTATGATATGTTGGTACAGTTGGCATACTTCGGCTGGGTTGGATGTTACCAGCTGAGGGAAAGTTCCTTCGATTCAGCAATAACCCTTTGAGGGAACGAATTTCGCTCTTGATGTCTTGTACCTCCTTCGCCTCCGCGTCCACTCCACTTACACCGGATCCCGCATTGCTCGAATTGAGATAACTGTAACTATATGAGTATGTGCTTTGAGTAAGATACGAAACTAATGAGGTTAGTGCGACTCGAAGAGGATTATCCTTTTGAGTAGCTGCCACTGTGGCAACAAGGATAGACAATTTGGAAAGATTAACTGCTGTCTTGCTTTGAATGTCGCCAATCTTGGTATATGCAAACTCTGTTTCTGTTGACTCGGCAATGGTGGATTCTTCCTCTTCTAGCTCATCAGTAACGGTCACCTTGGTTGGAGCGGGGACCTTGTTAAACTCCTTCAGCTTTGCACTCAATCGCTCTAGTAGTTCGCGGCGATGCACATATGTAGCTCGTCTATGTGCGAAATAGGCTTCGAAAGTTGGAGTAACCAGACGCTGCGAGCATGTTTATCAGTATTTTACTAACACAACTCTTTCTCCAAATCATTATAAACTTACCTTTACAAGTGCAACCAAACCAGTGGTTGCAGTCACCGCTCCTACTGCAATTATCACTGCCATTGTGGCGATCTTATCCAAAGGAACAGTAGGTGGTGGAGGTGCTTGAACATAAACAACTTGTGGAGGCTGGTTGTTGCGTGAAGGAACTGGAGGAAGGGGTTGGGAAGGTGTGCTTGGTTGTGGTAATGCTTTGGCCGCCTTCAAGTAAGATATTAAGTAAATAACCATTGTAACGCAACACTGAATCAGAACATTGTAATTACCTCTATGGCTGAAGCATCAGGTTGGCTTTCGCCAACTCTCTTAAACGCCTCTTGAATTTCTCGCTGATTGAGGCCCTTCTTTTGGAGAAAGGCAAGCTTCTTTCCTCTATCCGCTGAACGGACATTAGGGGATGACAGGAAGGACACAGCCGACTTGAGAAGAGTCTCTCGAACAGGCAAATCAGAAGCAGAGCTTACGGCTGTATTTACGTTTGGTGCTTCTGTGGGCTTCACATTTGCTGGATCCAATTTGGTTACCGTAGAAGCAGGCGGCTGTTGAGCCAACAACGTAGAAAGGTCGGCACCGGCACGAGCTTCCTTCTGCCGTTGGGCTAGTTGTTTACGCTTTTCTTCACGCTGCTCAGGAGTGAGAGGTGGTCCCAACAGATCCCGCACTTGGTCTTGCTTCGTTGGCGGATTGTCGTCGTTACTTGACATGATGTGTGGGGTTTATGGGAGCGAAATAATATAGCACTTGTCAGCAGCAATTCCATGTGAAGGATTTGAAATTTGGGCTACACGTGATTAAAGAATTCAGTGTCCGCTGTGCTCTCGAGCCCATTTTTCCAACCAGGTAAAGCTTTCCTAAATACGCGTCCACTGCGTAAAAAGTAACAAAACGATCTTCTCTTCTGGACTTTGAATCCGGCTGGCCCATACAAAATTAGAAGCTGATGGTTTTGGATTTGGATCGCTGCATTGAGCAGCTGTATAATAAGCAGTTGCTTTCAGAAGCGGAGATCAAAGAGATTTGCGAGAAAACAAAGGAATTGCTAATGCAAGAGAGCAATGTCTTACATATCAAAGCACCAGTCACTGTGGTTGGAGATATTCATGGGTATATATGTGTCAAAATCAAATTTTTAGCACAGTACGGTCAACTAATATGCTGAACTACCCTAGTCAATTTTATGATCTCCTGGAAATCTTTCGCATAGGTGGATTTTGTCCGGATACGAACTACTTATTCTTAGGTACGACAAAAGCACTGTCAAGCACTGCCTTTGTCCATAAGCTAATGGTTCTGACATAATTTTAATCGACAGGAGACTATGTAGACAGAGGACTGTATAGTGTGGAAACCATATCATTGCTGACATGTCTCAAGCTCAGATACCCCGGACGAGTTCAGCTGGTTCGAGGCAATCATGAGTCAAGGGCAGTAACGCAGGTGAGTACTATTCTTTGATATGAGGCAAGCGAAAATTATAATCTAAGTAGATCTCTGCACTTTTTGAAAAGACTTATGGGTTCTACACCGAATGTACACGAAAATATGGCTCACATCTTGTGTGGAGCTATTATACCGATATGTTTGATTTCTTGACGTTGTCAGTAGTGATCGACAATTCTATATTTTGTGTCCATGGAGGTACGGCATATTATTTTAATGTTAATACCTGGCTTCGTTTTCTAATTTGGGACTGCAGGTTTGTCACCAACTATACATATGCTTGACCAAATCAAAATTTTGGACAGATTTCGAGGTAAGTGCTGCTTTGAAGCTCTAAACCAAATACCATATATGGGTAATAGCTAAGGCGATGATTCCAACCAGAAATACCACATGAGGGCCCAATGGCTGATTTGGTATGGTCTGATCCAGATCCAGACAAAGAAGATTTTGCTATATCCGCAAGGTAAAGTTGACCTTGGCTGTTATCGATACAAATTTCAGTTACTTATGGATGATAAATTTCAAAGAGGTGCTGGATACACCTTTGGAAGTCATATCGTCGAAAAGTTTCTTCACGGAAACAACATATCTCATATTTTACGTGCTCATCAGCTTTGCAATGCTGGCTATCAAGTACTATTCAACAATCAACTCTCGACAGTTTGGTCCGCCCCTAATTACTGCTACCGATGTGGTAATCTGGCTTCCATTTTAGAAGTAGGCACGGAAGGTGAAAGATACTTCAACGTGTTCGATGCTGCTCCTGAGAACGACAAGAACTATCAAAGCTCGATTGTTCAAAAAACGGTGAGTTTGGCTACGCAAGCGTGATACAATCTTTCGATGTGTGAATTGACATTGATGGACCTATTCCATTTTACGACATATTTAGCCCCAACTTGATAACAAGCAGGCTCAGTATTTCTTTTGAATCGACGTACTTCTCCTCAACAGCAAGCATTACAATGTATATCAGGTACCAATGTCATTAATAGGGCTGTCATAAGCTAGACGCCATTTACTGTTGCATGTATTATAATAAATCAATTAAAGTTAATACCCGTATCAGATGATTTTTATCATATAATAGCACCAGGCGACATTCGGATATATATCAGGACGAGCGGTTTTGGAGACTATTTAACTAATGATACAATTCTTTTGCTCCGAGCCAGAGTCTTGCGAGCGATAAGTAGCCAAAGCCACCTGCTCCGATTCAGTCAATGGTGTCTGTACAGGTAAATTTTAGCATCTCTATTGGAAAATCGTGCTTTTCCTTAATTGCCCTTGTCACTTACCCCTCTACGAACTTTATCTTCTAATTTTTGACGATGTCGTTGGTGTTCTCTACAGATGAAAGAAGGACATATTTAGAAACGCACTACGGTCAACTACGCAAAAAAAAAAAACGCATACCTATCAATTGGTTGGATGCCCAGGCCAGTGCGTGAGGCACTTGAGTTGCTTTTGGTATTATTGATTGGAGTACTAGCAGGACGAGCTGGTACCTCTTTGAGAAACTTTGCAAAATTTCTTTTTGTATTAGCTGTGCGAGATGGACTGGCGCTTGCAGCTCTTCTTCCCTGACAGTCATGATCGGACTCGAGACGATGTTTGACACAAAAAGAGTTTTTACAGCTCGAGCAGACCATTGGTACCAATAGTTTTGTTTTACAACCTTGTTTCCGACAAGTATTCGATGGAGGCGATGTACTGGTTGGCTTTTCTTTGCATCCGCCTTCTATATGCTGATTCATCTGCAAGAAAATGTAAGTGGGCGTAGCTAACAAGCAGGCTTGATTCGTCCGAACTTCTTACTCGAAGATTTGGATCCTCGCCTCGTTTCACTGGTACTGGATTTGAGCATATTGGACAGGTGGGAACCCTGTAACATTCATACTGTTAGTAAGGAGTAGGTAATGGCGGACAAATGAAAGGTTCTTTTACCGAAAATCAGAGTTTGGGTCGTTTAAACTAGGGCATTTGTGGTCCTCTCTTTTCCAATGTTCCTGGCTAAAGAATAAATTGTCAATTATGAACCAAAAAAATATCAATTCAACGATGAATTCGTCTTTTTCTACATGACAACAATAGCTGGTAGAAGCACAAAGTGTGTTCAACCTACCAAAAGATTTTGTTACAGTTTGGACATGTGAATGGCAAGAAGTCTGAGCGTACCCTCAGTGAGGAAAATTAGTTAAACCAGACTTTGACAAGTCTACCCAGAAAAAATTGGGAGTATAACAAACCTAGTTGTCCACACGTAGGTTCAGTACACTGCTTGCCAACATGAGGTAACTCCATTACAATTTATATATGAGCAATGTCACACATTCTTTAGTGAAGACTGCAAATTATGAATCAGCTTTCGGTCTCCGACTGGTTTTTTTGGTTCATTGGAGTTATTTAAACTTGATCTGCACTAATCTCTTCATTATGGATACTATCTACGATCATTGAGCTAACATTTGATGTGTTTTCGGCGGACAGTTCAATAATTTCTGCCTCTTTTGTCGGCTTGATGCCATGGAAAGCTAGCCAGCCTTCTCGTCTTGGCGTTTGCCGCTTTGCCCATAATTCTAATAAGCGTCCTCTGCCAAGAGTTTCGTCATACCCAGCTTTGGGTAGCAATGTTTCTATCATATCATACACTCCAGGTGGTTTCAATTCGGTATACTCTGAGAAACAAAAGTGGTTGAGAAACAAGTCAAACGTAATGTATAAAGAGAAAAAAAAATTACCTTCATGAATCCATTGATCTGTAGGACGCTCAAAGTCAATGATGACATCTGCTGTACGCTGATGCCTCAACTCAAATCCATCTCCTTTCTTAAATATAAGGAGGATTTCTTTGGAAGAGCTGAAATATGGACTGGGACGATCTTGCAAAACGTTGGATAAGGTCTTTTTGAACCAAACCAAATTCTCCACATATTTACAACCTGAAAAACATCTTACAACTCAGCAAAGAGAATCTTGGCATACATGTAATATACTTCCTCATACCTAGTGAGTACATCATGCGCACTACGTCTGCTTGTGTAGATTTATGTGTCCACATGAATATCAATCCAGCCGACATATGTTGCAAAACTTTATCAAGAAACGTCATCTTCGGTGTAGCGTAAGTAAACAATAGCCATATAAAATCATCCTTGGAACATTTACTGTACCATTTTTGTTAAACTCCATTTACAGCGTCCATCGTTTCTTCCATCAGCAACATAAAAGTCCCACGGAGGGTCGATAAGTACTCCTTCAATGGCGTTGTGGAAAGTTTTGTCAGAAACGGTTTGTAACGTTTCGTCTAATATAGAAATACATTCATTCATATCGGTGAGCTCCCAATATTTAGTTTTTGCATCTGGTGCATCAATCCTTTTCTCATTGTATAATCCGCGCATGTGCTTAACACCACTAAATAACTCGTTGGGTATTACACATCGAGATATAAATTCGTCAGGCGTATCTGCCTTAGGCTTCACCTTCTTGACGCCAGAAAAGAAGTTTGCCAGCGAAAGCTGAGTTGGTTTTTTCACTGCATTGGTATTGCCGGTTGTTGATGAGCTAGTGATGTTTGGCGCTTGTGAAGTTCGTTTCATGGCAGAGGCACTGTGTTGAGGATTTGGTTAGAAATCACTCGTAAATGATGTTACGAATTTTACAGACCGGTTAACTCACTATTCAGTTGTTGTCAACCCCTTTCGCCATTTTCTCTTTTCTTCATGGTACTTTCGTCGAACATCTGGGTCTTGAAAACCTCTTTTTAAAGTAAACAATTGTTGATTATGCTATGTTACTTGATATGATTTTGCTCACATTAACTTACTCAACAAATTGGCGATATTCTTTCAAGCTGGCTTGCCAAATCTCATCCCAATTCCGTCGTCTTACTTTTATGGCAGAAGGCTCCGCTGCTAACATAAACGCCTCCTCATCAGTGAGTAGTCTAAAGTCGCCTACACCAATATTTTGCTTCACTAGTGCAGCGATATCTCCAGATTTTGCCGCTGTTGATTTGTATACTCTTGGTGCCGCCTTTGGCTTTGGTGCTGCCGCTTTTTTGACTGCGATACTACGATAGAAATATTTAGTAAACAGCAGACAAACATCTAAATCAGGCTTCTTCTCTCTTACCTTCCACTCCTGTTATGGTATTCTCTCAGCCATTGTTCCACTTCTTTCTCAATGGCCTTCACTTCATCTGTTTGCCAAGCCTCGCTAAGCTCAGAAGTGGCTACTTCTCCAGCATTCGTGCGACTTTTGTCAACCATCTTCAATTTGCCATCAACCATAGCGTATGCATCGTCCTGAATTTTCTTTGACTGAATGAGCTTTCGATAATATGCACTGCATTGGTATCCTGCCTGTAATAGTTGTCAGTAAGGAGTGCTATATTTCAAAGTTTTTGAGCACTACACAACTTACTCTATGCGGAATGCCCATACTAAAGATACCCCAGGATGCTCCGACACGGTACCCTTTTTCTTTCCACACCTCCATCCTCTTCATAAAGTTGTCATTATCAACTTTGGTAAAACTACCGTTATTTTGACCTTGAGCAGGATCTGGGCCAGTGTCGTAAGCAAGCTGTTTGACATTTCGAGTACATATGACAAGTTTACTTACCAACAAAACGATAATAAAAAGCTTCCGGATTCTGTCAATTAGCGTTCGTTAGATATCTGCTCAGCAAATTATACTAGCCGTCAAATATTTACCAAACGTCGAATTTCCCAAGCATGAATGCGTGCCGGAGACCAGGTCTTAACGCAATCATGAGAGAAAGTATTCTCTCCAGGAACTTTGTTTCTAACAACTGCCAACTCTTCAGAAGTCTCGCTTTCTTTTGGATTGTCTATGGCTAATACCTTTTGAGCATTTGCAAGCTCTGTATCAATATGTTTGTCAGAATATTCGTTCGGTTCGGGTATCATTGGGGTATCTTTGTCTTCCTCCATATGCTCTACTAATGCTTGTACAACAGGCGATGGCAAATCATCAAAAGTTGGCGTTTCCGGCTCTACTTCTTCTCTGGTATCATCTCCCTCCAATGGTGCATCCTCATCAGTATACATCTCTGCAGCTTGCTTCCAAAATTCATCATCAGAATCGTCCCGTGCTTTGCTCTCTTGCTTTTGAACTTGTGGTTTATCTCTCATCATGAAAGACCACTGTAGATTATGTTTTTTTGAGCTTCCTTCGCCATGAGCACACCCCTTGTCGCAGTGGTATTTCACTCGATCGTTAGAGAGAGACGCCTACTTGGTGTCAACCAAGAAGAGAAGAAGAACTGTATAAATCGTCTTCGTGATATATAAATATTTCTCTGTACATTTATTCTTACCCTTTCTAACTCCTTGGCTATATGCTCCGTGGAATGGCCCTCGGCAGGTGCTGTTGCGCCATTTGACGTTTTCAGTGCAGGTCGCTTGCTATATACTTCGTCTTCGGGGCTTCCAAACTTCCTCTTGCGAGATATTGATAGCATACTCTTCTTTGAAGGCTTCTCATAAACCGCTGCTTTCTCAGACTTGGAGGAGGAGCCATTGGACGCAGAGTGGAACATTGCGAGATCCGCGCAGTAGCAGAGAGCAAAAGGTAAAATAAAACGCGAGTCGCGAAAAATTTCAATCACGAGAGTATACACGTTTTCGATCCCCGATAGCCACGCTTTGATGTTGCCTCTATATCTGTCGATTTTCATGTTCATACTTGAGTCTTTTTTAGAGACTAACAATCGAGATCATGGTGTCTGCCATTTATGAAGCTCAGGCATAGTAATAATGGATTCAACACTAGATATTCAGTAACAATGAAGAAACAGTTGCAGGAAACCTTCCTGCTAAATTGTCCGTTCAATGGTGCGAGAAACCCGAAATTCAATATTGCCTTACATATTGCTCCAACCGATTGAAAACCCAAATTTGAAGTATTCCCCATCAAGTCCAAATGACGGGCCGAAGATGTCATCTCCTTGCTCCTTTAAGGCATGAGTCGGTCAAACTTTTGATCACACAAGATGTTTGGCGAACACTCCTGGTCTCCTATAACCTCAAGCTATGTTTTTGGGCCCAAATCCATGAAAGCATATAGAAGCAAGACTTTGGAAGTTTCAACGTATGTTACATACTAAAATCACAGGGCTAAAAGGAAGGGTGCCATTGTACTCCTGACGTGCGCAGATTCTTTAATTTTTGGTCTGCCATATCACATTCGAATGTTCAACCAAGGGAACGTATGTCAAAGAAATCAAACTCTAGTAACAATGAGAACGGCAATTCTATGGTGGCATAGCAATTAATGAGGATGGCTATGATCAAGAATGTGCCTTGATTTGCTTTAGCGTCAAGTGCTGCCGCCACCACCAAATAAGCATTTGCAATGTCGACAAGGAGTTTGGTGAACTGGGAGGCTCCTGCACTAACTCACCTCCTACCAGCAGTATAATGATATAAGTAATTATTGAGTATAATAGAATTTGCTTTATTTTGCCCTTCAGTTGATAATTATGTTGATAATTATTTATATGCAAGCGATGAGCGAAGAACAAGTCAAAAGAAATCAGATTATGTGTTCTATGGTATTTTTGGGTGAATAGATTATGGGATATAGTTATGATACTCATGAGATATATATAAATGCTTAATCACGTTGTAGAATCGCAACGAGATAGTTGTCTTCGAATTCCTGCTTCTTCGTCAGATTTTGAAGGCTTGAAATCTACAACTTCCAATCCTTCGCGTTTCCTTGCTGCTCTCCTCCATCTCTCACCAAAGTGTCTGACCACCAGGACGTTCAGAAAGTTGAGGACGTTTATGCCAGCAAGGATTGAGAACAGGGGCCCTGTCCCGATCGCTTCAATGCACTGAATGGAAAAAGCAGTAACAATAGCAGCCACCACCGTACGGAAAAAGTTGTTGACAGCAATAGCACTTGCACTACGACCAGGTGAGCAATCGACTAGATAGACTGATGACGAGTTGAAAGCAGTCATTTGTCCTATTCCATAAACAAACAACGATAATAATGGTAGCCAGACGCTTGTGCCCTTCTGCGTACTCCACCCATATCCGAGATATCCCAACGGAATCAAGATTACCGAAGGAAATGTCGCTATCAGTCTATACTCATGTGGCACTGGACCATTTGTTAAGCGCTTCTTTCGTGCTAGTAGCCAATCTGACCACCTGCCTGATCCAATGGAGCCTACCATCAATCCTAAACCAAAGGGCAAGTAACAGAGGCCAATGATCAGATCATTATAGTTGTATAATTGTGTGAAAGTTTGAGTTATAGTTGGATTCTAAGTCAGCAAGTGTCGGTTTAGTAGGCACTTTAACCAAATTGACGTTGGATATTAATCTCTTACCATGAAGTAAAGTGCTCCAAAAATGACTGTATTATACATCGTTATAACCATAACGTTTGGGTATGATAACAGACCAATCAAGGGTTTAAATGCTGCAGAAATATGTCGAATGGTATCCATTATACTCCTCTTCTCTGGTGTTGTTGTCATCTCATCCCAATTGTTATCATGCTTTATCCTCAGAGTCTCAGGTAGAAAAAAAAGCACCATTGCAAATAAAATACCACCAACAATTGCCAAAAAGTAGAAATTTGATCTCCAGCCTAAAAATTGACCCAAGATACCTCCAAGCAACGGTCCTGTTTTGAGATATGAGTGGAGTGATCTTAGTATTGTATCCTTTGCTGCAAAGCTAGGTTTCTAACGAATCATACGTACCAATGACAGGCCCACATAGAGGACCAACATAGAAGAATCCGTAAGCCGTTCCTCTTTCTGCAGGGATGAAAACGTCTGAAATAACTCCAGCACCTGCCATGGAAGTCAACAGTATTGATGAGAATAATTATTAAATTATTTGTATATATTACCCTAGATAACGTACCAACAGACTGTCCCGCAGATGCACCGATGGCTTGTATAGCGCGAAAGATAGCCAACATTGGCACACTGGTGGAAATTCCGCACAGAACAGACGCAATAATGAAAATGATGATGCTAATAAGATACATTGGTTTTCTTCCATATAAATCGCTGAAACTGGCCCAAAATAGAGGCTGCACAAGACAGGAGTGAGTATGTTGTTCTGGCTCGCAAAGATTTAACAAGATCAGTAATCACTTACTCCAATGCCCATGAAGACAACAAAGGTAGATATTGTTGCGTTGACTGACGCAGTGCTTGTGTTTAATGCTTGTGCAATATTTACCAAACTTGGCATATATATCATACTAGCCAGCGGACCAAACACTCCTCCTAAAGCAACAACAAGAATGATGGCATTTTTCTTGCCTTTTGACAAATCCTGTGGACTATCTTCTGCATGTATATCCCCAAGTACATGAGAAAGCCATCGCCTCGAAGCACTCGGAGCATTTGCTTGCTTTTCGGATGGGTCCGGCTTTTCTTGTTGCTGTTTGTCATTTTGTCCATTGTTTGATTCAGCAGCCGATGAAGTACTACTCTTTATATGCTCCATATTGTTCGGTAGCTTCAATGTTCGTATTCACACTTTAAGAAAGATTCTGATGCTCAAAGATCAGATTTTATATCAAAAATGAAGAGAATATAAAAGGAGTTAAAGATCTCTAGCATAAATTTGCAAAAAGCCCTAATTTTATGATTTTCAAAGTGTCCGATTGATCAGCGCCTGTCCGAAACCGGCCAACTCCGCCAAATCGACACCTGTTACGATAATTCAAAATGGGCTGTTACATACAAAAATTAGATAACACCTGGCGCATGCATAGATCATTGGCAGTATCGGACGAAGGCTGGGACAATCATATCTCACTAATTCTTAAGCTTCATAGCGACAATGGAGGATCTGGTACGTGCGACGGCAAAGCGTTTTGCCACTCAGTCCCGGCCATTCTCGTTCCCTATGACATTTATCGCACCGAGCTCCGGGCGCTTATTGTTGCTTATAAGATATCAAACTTTGTATTGTATGGCAAACCTACAAAAGAAATCGACACCATGAGTCAGAATTATTATCAGATAGCCATAGGTACTAACTTTACGGCTTAATCATGGTCACAAGGAATCTGTGCTTTCCCGGTAATACACATATCTGAGAAATATTAAAAACATTTAACCTACTGCAACAGTCAATAAGATTGCACCACTTAAAGCTAGTATTTGTGCACTGAAATGAATGACTTTGTTACCAAATGTGTATTGTCGTCTTACAATGATATCGGAAGGATATATTATGGTTTGTGTTTCGCTGTAAAAAGCACTTTCTCAATTTTTTTCCTCAAAGTTGTTTCAATATTCCAAAAACAGAAAATATTGCAAATTCGTTAAACTCCGTTGAAAATAATAAGTTTCTGGCTGACCGATGACTTAGTGGTCACAAAAGGATTGACTTTTTTATTATGCTAGTGCTAAAAGAACTAATGCAGTGGATAGGATTGTGAATGAAGAAAATTGTACTTTAGAGCTTGCGGATTTAAATAATGACGTGTAATTAGAGCTAAGGGAAAATGCTGGAACGATTCGTCGTTCAACGATATCTGAATAGGAATAATAAATGAATATTTTGTGTTTTAAAAAATGCAAACAAATAGACCATGTCTTACCTGATACACTGCAACTGGCAGCCATTTGAGTGCAAGCTGGTTGAGCTCCACTGGTTGTATTGAAGAAGATTGTCAAATTGGCGACCCTAAGTACAGCGTCTCGGTCGGGTGGACCTTGTCCATAGTGAGCGTTTCCATCTGTCCAATGGTTGAAGATAATTTTTCCTGGTTGTTGTGGTACATTAGTAGTGATAACACCAATACTTTGACCGTCTATGAAATATTCGACTTTGCCCGGGAACCAGTCGAACCGGTACTCATGGAAACCCTGGTGATCAATTAAACATCGTTAGTACCTACAGCTTTAGTATAGATATTTTAACTAAAAAGATTATTACATCTGACGGCTGGAATGAGACTTCCTGGCGTCTCAGCGTTTCTTCCGAGCCAGATCCATCAGCATTGTAGATTTGAGGCTTTACTGAGACATAAACTTTGGCTGGATTTTTCAAGTAGCTCAAGGTTTCCATATCGATTTCATTTTCATCATCTTTGTACATGTAGAAAGCTGCTACTGTTCCATCGACGTCAGTGGTTTGAATATTGGCACGGAAAGATCCGTACAGAAAGTCACTTCTAAGAGATGAAAAAAGAGATATGTTATAATTCGACTAGATATATTGATAAAACTTTATACTGGTAACTTTGGTTGTCGAGCTTACCTTGATGTACTCAATGCACCGTTGGTAATAACACCATTGTTATTGCGGACTGTTAGTTCCAGAACACCATTGTTAATGGCGGCGTTATCTCGCCCGTATACGCGGTCAATGGTGTTTTCGTGCTTTGCGGGGGTTGTGTAACTATGAATAGCATAGTTATTATCTAAACCGATGTCTACGGGGTACTTTGAGAAGTCCGCATGCCAGACATCGGTCCATGCCATGTTGCTTTCATCAGTAAAGCCGCAATCACAGACGAAGGGATCCAATTTTTGTTGTTGGGTCAGCCCAACCAAAAACAACAAGGTCAAGAAAGATGCTACGAGCTTTGACATCGCACAAGATTCTCTTGACAAATAATTAAATATGTAACTGTAAATAAAGGAAAGGATGAATTCAAGAAAGAATATATGGGGTACAATTGTGTTTTAGAAGAGATTATCTTATACAAAATCTATTTATGAACCATTCGTAAATGAAATAGGTGTCAGTTAATGCACCGAAACATCGTCTAATACCGCATCGCTGGCTCACGTCTTACTCTCTGTAAATGCTTACTGCTTCGAAGGACCACCCTAGCGCTACTTTGCGAAAAGTCAAATTCCCTTCACCGCCATATTGCAAAATATTTAATTTGCGGGCACTAATGCCTCACTTTGGTATGTTTCATTTAAGAAGCTATGCCGAAGGTCACATTGATGGTGGCTTCGAGCGGATGAAACGCTGCTTTCACTGGGATCGCCGTGGTGCTCACGATTGACTCTCCCATAAATGGTTTGTGCTACACCACTGAGATATCTGTTGAGACAAATTAAGGCAGTGAAAAACAAACAGCCTCGCACATTAGCAAGAGGCAATATATGTTATCAAATGAAACACATTATAACATTTTGACATGTATCATAAAGCTGGTGCTTTCGAAGTTGTATGCATGGCTTCTCCATAAGCGAGTGGCATGTGGTGCTCTTAAGAAAAGTGCTCTATTTCGAGCGGTGATGTCAAGTGCTTCTCACTGGCCCAATGAGGAATATCCAAAAGTGGCCGACGAGTAAGGCACATCATCATCAGCTGACGTCAGGTACAGCAGTCGCAGTCCATATTATCACGGTAATGCCGCCAAGCCGTGCCACTTTTGCACTCTTCTTCTCTCTTGTGAATTAGTGCATACTCTCCATATAATGAAAGTCGCTGCAATCACCACCCTCGTAGCTGCCCTTTACGCTGTTTCGGCCGATGCCCTCACCAGGTAAAATACACTTCATTTGAGCAGACTTGAGCAGCGCCAAGGATTTCCGAAAAACCTTGGCAGTAAGTCCCGCATGCTTTACTGTGTCAAAATGCTAAAACTACAAACTATAGAATGCCTATCAAGAAAGTGCCAGAGACTTCCAGAGAGACGCTTCAGCGTTTCTCTCATACTCGTGAATATTTGACCCAAAAGTACTTTGGATCTCAACGCCAACAAGCGCAACCCAACCAAATATTCTCTGCCGATTCTAACGGCAAGGTTGAACATGGTGTCCCTCTTTCGAACTACATGAACGCTCAGGTAAATTGAGTGATGTATTTCATCCCATTATTAATGCGTAATGTGTACTTATACGTGTGTGAAATACCCTTAGTACTATGGTGAGATTCAACTCGGAACCCCCCCTCAACCTTTCTCTGTTGTCCTTGACACTGGCTCTTCCAACCTTTGGGTTCCATCAACTCACTGCAACTCTATTGCATGCTTTTTGCATCGCCGTTACGACTCTGACAAGTCTTCAACTTTCAAGGAGAATGGAACTGAATTTGCTATTCAATACGGAACTGGCAGTTTGGAAGGATTCATTTCCAATGTAAGTCATTCAGCAATATCTGCACGCACATTTTACTTCTAGCGTGGCTGACCTAACATAATGATATAGGATGTATTGACCATTGGTGATATTACTGTCAAGCACCAAGATTTCGCCGAGTCCGTCAAAGAACCAGGTTTCACTTTTGCTCTCGGAAAATTTGATGGAATCTTTGGTCTTGGATATGACACAATTGCCGTCCAGCATGTCGTGCCACCATTTTACCATATGGTGAACCGTGATTTGATCGAAGAACCCGTATTTTCATTCTACCTTTCCGATGTCAACAACGGTGGCGATGAGGAAAATGGTGGTGAACTTGTATTTGGTGGTGTTGACAAATCTCATTATACCGGCGATATTCACTGGTCACCAGTCACTCGCAAGGGATACTGGCAAATTGAATTGGAGGATATTAAATTCGGTGGTGAAGCTATTGGAATTGATAGCGTCGGTGCTGGTACGTGCACTTAGAAATTTATGATCCCTCTACTGACTATGTATCTGACTGACTTTATAATTAAATTTACAGCCATCGATACCGGATCTTCTCTCCTTGTTTGCCCCACAACCGTTGCTGAGTTGATCAACAAGGAGCTTGGTGCTGAGAAGAACTGGGCTGGCCAATACGTGTTGGACTGCGCTACCGTCCCCAACTTGCCAGATTTCTGTTTCACTTTCAACGGAAAGGACTTCTGCTTGACCGGTAAGCTTTTATTACAACCAACGAATTTTAATACCACCTTCCACGTAAAGGATCTAACCAATTACCTATTTCCTTTTCTATAGCCGACGAATACGTTCTTAATGTTCAAAACCAATGTATCTCCGGATTCATGGGTCTTGATATCCCTGAACCTGCAGGTCCTCTTTGGATTGTCGGTGACGTTTTCCTCCGCAAATACGTTTCCATCTATGATCTTGGCAAGAACCGTGTCGGTTTGGCCAAATCAGCCTAATCATTGAATTTACCGTACTATCAATTGAATCCATCTCTTTCCAATCTGTTTGTCTTGTTACCAATAAATGATAGCTACCCACCGGTACTCCATAAGATACCGCTGGCAAGTTTCACTGTAACGATAGGTCTTATGCAACCCCTTTTTATATTCAGAGGTTTTTGTCTAATCATTAATCACTTAATAAGAGTTTTCCATATACATTGCGCGCCATCAACTTCAATTTTTCGCGGTATGATAGAAACTTCTCTACAATTTTATTCACGTACATGCCACAGACGTCCATGCACACTATAATTTCACTGAATACCATCTTTCAAGATTTTCCAACCAAACAGCATTATTTTTCAGATTATGGTTTTATTTTTGAAAATGACCCGCCAATTCCTTAGAGAAAAAAAGTTATGTCAAATAGAAATGAGCTTTCCCATTGTGAAACGCAACAAGGAGCTAAAGTCCACTTAGAACTTAAGTTGGTGGGGGAATTGACCCTTCTTGAGGCTGAAAGAAGCACCAAGATAGTGACGGAGGTGGGGAACACCTTGAACGGCAGCAAGGATAGCCTTGTCAACAGCCTTTTGGTCGGCGGCCTTGGATTCAGGGTAGACCTGCTTCTTTTGCTCACCCTCGAAGAACTCTTCCTCAGAACCCTTCTTGTTGCTGACGGTCTTCTTGGCGAAGTAGGCATCGTTGAACTTCTCATCGATCTAATGAGGATACCAATGATGAGTTGATTTACATTCTAACAGATTAAAGAGCATCTGAGAACAGTATCTTTACCTGATCCTTAAGATCGACCTTGGTGGAAGTGGCGATAACGTAAGCTTGGTTGACACGTCTCAATGGGACACCGTTGACCTTGTAGGGACCGGTGACGAGCAAAAGACCAGACTCAAGAGTCTTGAGGCAGACAACACGCTTTCCGCGGTAACGACCGGCAAGGAGGATGAGGACGGTTCCGGGGGTGATGGAAGAGCGGGTGGTTTGAGCCTTAGCGGTCTTGCGAGAGATCTTGGGCTTGGGGACATCCTCAGCGGGGTAGAAGCGAGAAGCCTTGTTAGCGGGGACAACACGCTTTTGACCACCCTTAAGTTCGACGGTCTTCTCAGCAGCAGTGTCCTTGGCAGCAGCCTGGACTTGGGGCTTCTGGTGCTTGAAGAGACCCTTCTTAGCGTAGACAGCGCTGCGAGAGAAGCGTGACACACCGGGGGCAATGAAGCTGTTTCTGGGTGCGTGGGCCATTTCTAACTGTAAAAAGGAGGGAGTGGTTAGCTAAATGTGTTGCTATAATAGGTGGCAGATTGCTTCAACGGCAGGAAGTGGTTGCGATCGCTTAATTCCAATGTTGAACGCTGTTCGTTATCTCGATATGGTGCACCGTGGTAATGTTCATGTTTCATATGTGGAAAATGGCAAAGTGTCGGCATTTACGGAGGCATGCGGTTGACCACATTGCAATATCAATGATAGTAGATTGGAATATCAGGTGTACGTTGGTCTTCATGGATGTGAGTTGTCTTGGAAGCTCTGTCGGTATGTCGATAGATGGATGGATGGATGGATGTAAGATTTTATACAAAGCTTGCAGAGCCATCCATTCTCCCTTTTCCAGTTTGATCATCGTATCCATTATACATCCAAGTATCTCTCGTCTTCATATCGTATGCACATTTCCCAAATACAAGATGGATATAGTCCTAGTACCTTCAGGTGAAAAAGAGGAAGATCTCAAGTATGGTGGCCACTCACTGAATTTTACTAGGTCCTGCTACATTCGGTTGTCGGGAGCGAATTCATTTTTGAGTGTCGTCAGCAGCTGATATAAAAATTGAAATGTATCATACAAATGTCATGATGCTTGTTGCCCTCCACTGTGTTATCATAGATTTTTGCCATAGAGCTCTAATTTGTTATCAGGATGATTCGTCTTGTTTCGCTAAAAGTACTTGAGAAATGACTTCGAACCAAAGATGCCATGCAGTCTTAATTTATGGTGCTACATAGATATACCTTCATCTTCCATGATACAGGTTAAATTTTGTTCATTGTTTGTGAATGAACTTTCTTCTTCTTCAAATTTAACCAATTGAAATGATTGAAACGCATACACTCCAGTATTTCTTGTTGTTAGCCCTTCCCATTGTAGTAGCATCAACTATAGCTCACAATGCATATAACTCAACATCTCCAGTGAAGCCTGGTAAGTACAACTGCTACAACCCAGACATATTGTGCCTTTAAAAACTCATTTAAAAACAAGTCGATTTACCAACATCAACCTGGGTTATAACATCGCTTGATTACTCTGCTCGGGACACTCTATGTGCTCGCCAATTGAACTTTTGCTCGACCAATTGCATCGGCGCTTCGGAAGTACTTGAAAAGTAAATGCCTTGAATATTTGTACAAGTTTTGATAAGTTAATTAGTGACCCTATTCTACTTGCCAGTTTCTGCAACACCACAACGTTAGCATTTGGGTGTAAATGCAAGGTATGTTTAATAGTAGGTTTTATATAGCCCACGCGTGAATTGACTTTAAGAATAGCATGAAATGCCTAATTCACTCGAATGGCAATGGCCCGTTGATGTAGCCGATTGTCAGGGGAAGCTATCAGAATGCCAAGACAAATGCGCTATGAAAGCAGATCCCACTCGAGGTTATTGCACTTATGATTGCACAAGTTACTATGAATGCGGTACAGCAAAATCTCCACCTTCTTATTTGAAGACTAATAACGTTACAGATGTTCCTACTTATAAAGCACCACCAACTGAAAATAATCAGTCCGGTCAGCCATCTTCAACCATTCATAAATCTCCCTCAAGCTCGCCAAACGCCACTAGTGGATCGTACAAACGTCAAGAAATGGGCACTTTTTCTGTGGCTCTGGGGCTTATTTCTTTCATGTCTTTCATTGTGCACCCTTAGGCCGATACATACTTCCTAGTAGCTCAAATTATAGTGGTGACATCATCAATTATGAACAGAGATTGATCAGTGTCCATAAAGCGAAATAAATCCACACGTAGAGCTTACTTAGATTTCCGTAAAATATGGCAGGTTTCTTGTGGCCCAGACTTTAATGATCTCATATCAATACTTAGGATTAATCTTATGATAAGGCTAAGGTAGATTTGGCATTTAGGGTTTTGTATTTATAATTTACATGCAAACACCAACATGCAAACACCAAATCTGAAACGTATGTCGTTATGGGGAATATAGCGTAGGTATGCCGCACCACGCAGGTGATCAGTCCAGTTATGCATTTAATTTTGGGTAATGTTTTGCTGCACACTGGTTGATGTACTAAGCTTGGCTTTGAAAGTGGGTTATGGCTGAGATGTTACATACCGTATCCAATGCACTTTAGCTCAATTGTAGTTACAGATGTTCAGTGTTTTTTTATTTCTTTATTTTTTATTTTATATATATGTACAATCATGAAGGGATCAACTTTGTTTGTTTATCATTTGCTTCGTTAATCAAGGGGCACTCGTAAAAAATTCTCGCAAATTTATAAGATCTGCGATCGTTTATGATGCTAAATCAGAAAGGTGTCGGCACTGCGTACAATATGTGTTTTCGTACGAAAATCATTTGGATCTATATCGACACGACATGGTTATTACAACGGATAAAACAAACGTGAAATAGAATAGAAATACGGGCTGCCTGAGTGGGCTATTTCTCTTGTCTCAGAGAAATGACATTTCAGTGTCTCATATATTTTACAAAGTAATGACAAGGCTTTCGCATTTTTGTTCGAAATTAGTTTTAAAGATATCAATAAATGAACATCTGCATTTGATCAACAAAAGACCTCTGGCGTATTTCGCATAATTAGATTCAACAAAATTGACTGGAATGGTTCAAATATTCGTGTAACATTTGGTTCTTATTGCAAAGACTTATCTAATAAAATGAGGATATACAGCTTTGCAATCGTATGGCTTGAAACACTGTGGGATGTACAGATTTTACTAATCAATAGACCCTTCACATATTATTTCAAGGGCTCAACAAACCAGTCTCATTTTTAGAGTTCGTAGATTGGTCACGGTAGTAAAGTGGCAGAATAATGCTGCGTCAGTGTCTACAGTGATCGACGACAGATCCGCATGGAAGAGGCTTGGAGATCACCATACAAAATAAAAATATTGCCAAGTCATCCACTTTTTATACTTCCTCGCTTTCCTTTCTCTTATCGACACGAATGCAGACAGACAGACCAAACTTACCTTCAATTAAACCTTTGCTAGCAGAAACTGACCATTTACCCAACAATGGAGGAGGTACATTTCATACCTTGGTCAACAACTTGCATTTCCAAAATATCTAATCACGTTCTTACTTCACAGCTGTAGCTCCCCCACCAACTTACGATTCACGGACACATGGACATAGACGACATTACAGTGAAAGCATGAAAAGTTCGTATCCAGCCATGGCCTCTGCCCCGGCTGAGAATAGAACATGGTCAAAAGAATTGCGTAGCTATATTCCCATGCCTTACACGATGAATCATGCAATGCCACAGCCTCCACATCAATATCAAGCAGGAGGATTCGCTCAGTTGCCTCCGCATATTGCAGCAATTGATTTACCAATGCAGGCGCGACCAAATTTAGCACCTGCCGTAAACCCGCCATACATGCATCATCCAATTCAGCCACCGTCTTATGTCCGACGACAGTATACTCATGGCAGGTCTCTATCAGATTATAGCCACAACATTCGTCCTGAAGCATCTCATGATTTTGTTCAGTCACATCGCCGAGCTATATCAGCAACTACCTCTGAAATGGTTGGTCATGCCATGGAAACAGAAGAAGAAGTAGACTCAGAAGGATCTGGGTCTGCATCACCCCCAAGCCAACTTTTGGAATCGCCTGCTGGTTCAGGTTCTGGTAGATTTAGGTGCCCATTTTGTCAAAAAAGCTTCAGTCGACCAAGCTCACTTCGCATTCACACATATTCACACACTGGCGAAAAGCCATTCCAATGCCTGCACCCTGGTTGTGATCGCAAGTTTAGTGTACAGAGCAATATGCGGCGTCATTTACGAGTACATAGACTCGGTGCTAAATAATGTACCACGCATCATATCCTGATTGTCTTTGAGGACTCACACATATGCAAACCCTTCCTTCTTCTTTTAAAAGAGAGAGGGTGCATGTCACATTGTGATTCATTTATTCTTTGTATACCTTTTTTCTTACTATGTTTCAGTGATGTTAATTTTACTCGTTCTTTTCATTCGTTATATTCACTTTGTTACTGCTCGATCATCTTATTCGTTAGTGTATTGATGACATTCACGTACTCTGCAAATTTTGACTTAGAAATGATGCTATGTTTGTTCTTTCCCGTGTAATCATTGTTTCAATGTATTAACTTCTACAATTATCAAAAGAATAAAAATGCAATGGGCAGAATCAAAAATGAGTTTGTCTCAACAAAATGTACATGCTATAATGAAATTTATCAGGAGTTTGAAGTAGCTTTATCCTCATATAACAATTTGGTGACCTTTCCAACACCTTTCGTACGACCCTCACGGAAAATCTATTTATATCACCATTAATACAACTGTTGATACATATATGGTATTGTCAAGATAACTTACGATTCGAGCGCCAACTTTCAACCACTCAGGATATTTGATGAACTCAAATGTCTGTAAAGAGATTGTCGCGTTTAGTAATGCATCTAGAAAAATGGAGACTTGGTGACAATTTTCAAACATACCACTGTAGCTCGATCACCTGTTCGAAGTACTGTTTGATCCAATTTCACTATCCGCGCAGTTTGACGTACTGGTCCAGAGTGCACCATGGCCTGATACTTTTGGCCAATGGTGGTTGAATGGTAAAGAACCAAAATTTCTGCCTCAAACCGTTTGCAAGCCTTTGGCATTGGAGCGTCCTTCTCATGTGAAAGCATAACCATGCCTTTACGAATTGCACTGCGCCGTATCCGCTTCAATGCCAAGGTTACTCCTTGTCCAGCAGACGCAGCTGGAACATTGACTCTCTTACGTTGAATACCTTTGACCGCAGTCTGGGTAAAATGCCCCAAAGAATCGGGGCCAATCAACAAACTATCACCAATGTGCGCGACGCCAGAAACAACAACTCCAGAGACAACCGTTCCAACGAATGGTACAGAGAATGTATCAGTGATTTGGTACTCAAACGGTAATGTGCTATCGTACTTTGCCTGGGAAGGCAAGATGTTTAGGAAGTTTCGAACAAGATTCAAGCCTTCACCAGTCACATTGGATATCTGAAAGATCGGGCATAAGCGCTCGCTGACGAAGTTGGCCTAAATGTAAATGATTGTTCAGTAAATTGACAGAGAAATTCGCATGAAATAGACAGGTAGAGGGGGCTTACAGCGGTTACAACAACGTCTTCATTATTTTTGATGAACATGGGAATTTTGCGACACCCAGGAGACTTAAGAATCTTCACCAACTGCTTAATAGTGCTTTCCAAGATATTCGGCGGACACATATCAATTTTAGTCACCACAACCAATACTGGAATCCCCAAGGAAAGTGCCAATCCCAAATGCTCTTTCGTCATACCAATGATACCAGCGTTTGCTCCAACCTGATTTGAAAATTATTAGCCTCACTACTGGTTGCTATACTTATAAAACATGATGATACATACCATGAGCATAACAAAGTCTGGAGCACATCCAGTCATGCCGAAAACAGTGGTTTTCAGGTACTTTTCGTGGCCAGCAAGATCTACAAAGCTCACCACCTTAGAGGCTTGAAGACAAATGTCTTCCCATGTCAACTTCCTTCCACCGTGCAGAGAATGAGTTATTGGGTTTGATTTGGAGTCGAACCCGAGAATCTCCATCCCGACACTGGAGGTCCTTCCAGACTCCATTTCATGCTTATGCCTGTCAATATAAGAGGTTTACTTCAATTTCTCTTAGCCGACGACCATAAGAGACAAAATTTTACCTGAATAAATTCACTCGTGCCTTGCCTCGACCATCATCAAGCACGCCTTTAGTAAGCACACCTAACAAAGTGGACTGCAAAAGAGTCGATTGTAAATACCAAAGCTAGAGAATGAAATCTGTCTAGAACAAATAGTTACTTTGCCTGCGTCCTATGATATATGAATTATAGTAACAAAGTTAGTTTTCCAGCGATAACATTGCTCGCGTTAAGGAGATCTTTACAAAACCTACCACATTGCCAACCACAGCAACTCTAATTTCTAGTACACTATCAATCTTCAGGTTCTTCCGCCGTATCATAAGGTGCACAACTTTTGTTATGGGCAAATTCGTCGTATTAGCTACCTCAGCTGCCTTTTGCTCTGTGCTGCATTCTGTCTTAATTTCGGGGAACGAGTTTTGACTAATATTTCTCTCGTCCATAATGGCATAATCGGCTTCTAGCTCGGACAGGATTTTCTCTAGGTTCTCTAATGCTAATCGCAAATCCTCATCGCTAAGATTCAAGGACGAACCGTCATCTGATGCATTATAACCTTGGTCAGTGCCGAAACTGATATCTCCGCCATGTCCGCGTTTTCATTATCAAGAGGCTTACCGTCAAGTCCAATCTCCATCATAAACTCTCCATGTCCCTCTTCAAGACGATTTTTTATGGAAGTCCTGTATTCTTCAATATCTTTCTCGGTAGGATGCAGCAGCTTGCTCTGTTCAATGCAAATCAAAATTAATGTCCGATTCCTGGCTTTGTATCATAAGCAAGCTACTTTCTGTTCCGTTACTAACCTCTCGAGAGCGATTATCCTCTACAAGGTGAGCAATATCGTCGTCAAGCTCCAAGTCAGCTAGGTCGATGGTATGGTTTGGGTCAAACATGTTGGTTGTTGTACGTTCGGAATCTCCGACATTTAGTTTGGTATCCACTAATCTCGATGCTAAAGCAGTGACTGCCTCGTCAACGACTGGGTTGCGTCCTTCCCTATCACAGTTCTCAGTAGATCTCTCCGGTGCTGTCATCAACACTAAATTTTACTGGAAAAGTAGTGTGTTTGAGCTGTGTGCGGCTCATACTATATGCGAATCAAATGGCAGTCACATGGTTGAGTCAGTAATTGGCGCAGTGCTTTTGAGAAAAGCTGCGGCTGCGAGCCATCGCGTAGTGCTGCCCATACGTTGTAGCTGTGACAGCTGCTCCATGGCACGTTCTGAAAAGCCTAATGTTTTCTAAATTTTGTTTTAAAAATGACATGAAATGATTCAAAATTCCACCAAATCAGATAAGTGCGACGGAGCGATTTATAGACAAATTGATGAGGGTAAAGCAAATAGGGCTGTTGCTGGCAGCATGAAAATAAAATTTCAATTCTTTGTAATGATACATTTAAGTGCAGATAGCAATGGCAGATAGCAATGAAATAAACCATGGTCTTCGCTAGACTTTTAAAGAAAAAATACGCGACTTGATCAATTCTGTGAGGATTCGCGACGTAAATCCTTGATAATAGCCTATAATTATTCGTTAAACCAAGCCCAACAGTATCATTAAGTCATTTTTTATAGTATCGAAATGTACGTACAGCCAGTGCCTCTGGATTAACGCCATTTTCTAACAAAGAAACACATATCGCGAGAGCTTGCTTGCTCAAACCTGTGTCCAAAATATTTGAAATTTCGTGGAGCGCTGCGAATCAAAATTAGTAGCTTAATAATTAAGATGCAAGAAAGAGGTGGTTTAGAAGCTACTGTACTGTTCAGTGATTCCTGAGCTTCTTGCGTTCTAATGTCCATACTATTGGTATGTGCCCAGGCAACTAGGCAATAGCTACTGCTATGCCGCAGTTGCAAAAAGTTGACTCGTACACGTGACTACAAAATGTCCCAGCTTAACGGTGCTCTATTTCTTTTGCAGGTGTTGTCATTCAGTCCAAGTCAATTTTACTGTCACAGGTGTGAAAGCTATTCTCCATGGTATCTTCACCTAGGTCTTACTCTAGAGATCGACCGCGCTCACCTTCGCCTTCATATAAGCGAAGGAAGCATTCCCACAGAGAAAGATACGAAGACTCTAGGGATGATTCCAGACATCGAGCACGACGAGACTACAGTGGCGACAGAGAGAGATCGCATAGGTCCAGAAGTGATGCACATCGAAGGGATTCCCATCGATCGCGTTCATCGCGACATGACGAACGGAGATCTACTCATAGGTCACGATCTAGCCACCGACGGGACGATCACCGACGTTCACGCAGTCGGCATGAATCTCAGCGTGATTCTCATGATAGGCAACACTCCCCCGCTTCACCTATAGATCGTCCAGATGATAGCAAGGATGTTGCTGAAAAGCGAGAAGGCAATCACATGCCGAAAAAGCCTTCGGAAACTGTAACAGTTCCAGCCAAGGTAAGAATCTTATAACATGGGCATATCATCATCTTCCCTACTAACTAACATTTATAACAGGAAGAAGAAACTGCAGCTCTTGCAAACGATTTAAAACAACAACAAATCGATAGGGAGGAGGTGATTCGTCAGAGGCGTGAAAGAGTAGAGCAATGGCGGCGAGAACGAGAAGCTGCCAAACAGGCCGAAATGCAAGAAAATGGCAAAGCAGAATCAAATGTCGAAGCTAATGTTGCCACGGACTCAGAAGAAATTAATCAAAATGTATCTGCTACCGAAGCGCAAGTTGATGCTGTTGATGCACCTATGGAAGAAGACATGTTGGGTAACGATGAAAATGGAAAAAAGAACTGGAGTTTAGAAAATGATGAAGATGATGACGACGAAGAAGAGAACATGGAGGTTGATAATTTAGCAAAGCAAGAAGAAAATCTTCCAGATCAAGGAGAATTCTTGGCTCTGCCTAAGCAAGATGACGACCCTGAAGATGAAAAACCTGAGGCGTTGGTGTCGAAACCTCCCGTTCGAAGAAACATGATGACAATTGGCAAAGGTTTTGGTAAAAGTTCAACTTCAGAAACCTCTAAACCGCAAAAACAAGCCAATGGCTCAGCAGCAGCGAAGCAAAAGATGCGTATCGGATTTGGTATTGGACTTGGAAACAAAGTAGTGAATCAGAACGCCAATAAAAAAACACTCAACACTGCAATGAATGTAGATAAGCCCGCTGCAACGCCGACAGATAGTGACGATAAGATGGAAGTAGATCAGAATCAAGAAGATGTAGATCCACTGGAGGCTTACATGGTTGATGTAGATGCCGCAGTACAGAAACTCAATGAAGAAGATATCCAAAAGCTGAACAGCACTAACAAAGCGAATAATAAAGGTAGCCGGTTATCAGACGATGATGATGACGAGGAAACTGCCGCCAAAGACGATGATGATAGCGATGTAGGTTCAGAACCTGAAGATATTCTGGCCATGGCCGCTAAGCGGGTAAAGAAGAAGGATTTAGCTCCGGTAGATCATTCAAAGATGGACTATGAGTTTTTCAGAAAAGACTTTTATATAGAGCCTCCAGAGCTCAAGGAATTGACCCAAGATCAAGTCGATCTTCTTCGCATCGAATTAGATGGCATAAAAATTAGAGGTATCGACTGCCCGAAACCGGTACTAAAATGGACTCATTGTGGCTTGCCCTCAGGATGTTTGGAAGTCATTCGCAAATTGAAGTATGAAAAACCAACGTCAATTCAGGCACAGGCAATTCCTGCCATTATGAATGGACGTGATGTTATCGGTGTTGCTAAGACCGGTTCAGGTAAAACCATCGCCTTCTTGCTTCCAATGTTCCGACATATCAAGGATCAGCGACCTCTTGAAAGTGGTGAAGGCCCTATAGCTATCATTATGACTCCTACTCGTGAACTTGCTGTTCAGATTCATCGAGAGTGCAAACCATTCCTCAAGGTTCTCGGACTTCGTGCTGTTTGCGCCTATGGTGGATCACCAATCAAAGATCAGATTGCGGATTTGAAGCGTGGTGCGGAAATCATTGTCTGTACTCCTGGACGTATGATTGATTTACTATGTGCTAATTCCGGAAGAGTTACGAATTTACGTCGGGTCACTTATATGGTGCTGGATGAAGCTGACAGAATGTTTGATATGGGCTTCGAACCTCAGGTATATACAATTTTTTATTTCTTTCGCAATTTTCGGTTTTATTGATTTACATTCTAAACATCAATGTGCATCTGCAGGTCATGAAAATTGTCAACAATGCTCGACCAAGTAAACAAACCGTATTGTTCTCTGCCACTTTCCCTCGGCAGATGGAGGCACTGGCCAGAAAAGCATTGAAACGTCCTCTAGAAATAACCGTTGGTGGTCGTAGTGTTGTATGTGAAGATGTAAAACAAATAGTCGAGGTACGTGAAGAGGAGTCCAAATTTGTACGACTATTGGAGATCCTAGGTCAGTTTTACAATGATGAGGGCGAAGATGCAAGAACGCTCATCTTTGTTGATAAACAAGAAGCTGCGGATAATCTTCTTCGTGATTTGATTCGTCGTGGATATATGTGTCTCTCATTACATGGTGGCAAAGATCAGTTAGATCGTGACAGTACCATCTCAGATTTCAAATCTGGTGTATCCAATATATTGGTTGCGACGTCAGTGGCTGCTCGCGGTTTGGACGTTAAACAGTTGAAGCTGGTTGTAAATTACGAATGCCCCAATCATATGGAAGATTACGTCCATCGCGTTGGACGAACGGGCCGAGCAGGTAACAAAGGTACTGCGTATACGTTCATCACGCCAGAACAGGACAGATATGCAATGGATATTGCAAAGGCTTTGAAGCTCAGTGAGCAACCGGTGCCACCGGATCTACAAAAGTTAGTAGATGAGTTCCAAGAAAAAGTCAAAACTGGCAAGGAGAGAATTTCTAGTTCTGGATTTGGAGGAAAAGGTCTGGAACGTCTTGACAAGGATAGAGATATGGTCAAGAAATTTCAAAAGAAAGCTTACGGTGGCGAAGATGACGAAGATTCTGAGGATGAGGCAGAACACACCATTGATATCGAATTTAAGGCCGTGCAAGCAGATACTCGAGCTGGAGGTGTCAGTGGTTCTGAAGCCACTGGACCAACGCCGCATGCCTTTGCTACACAAAACGCAGAGGAGCTTACGCCACAGGCTTTGGCAGCAAAGAAAGCCGTTGAGCAGGTGGCTGCGAGGATCAACGCCCTTTCATCTCAACAAAGTGGGCGTAAAGCTCAAGATATCATCAATGACATTAATGCCAAGTACAAAGAGACAGCCGTCAAACAGGATGAGGAAGCCAAGGAAGGAAACCCTGGATTTGCTTATGAGATTGAAATCAATGATTATCCACAAAAGGCGAGATGGCGAGTGACGAATAAGGTACGTAGCGTTTCCTTTAAAGTCGATGTGAAGCATGCGACGAAATATTTGTTCACGTCTAACACGTTAGGTTATTAACACTGTTATTTTTACATTAGGAGATGATCACCCAAATTATAGAAATTTCTGGTGCTGCCATTACAACTAGAGGTACTTACTTCCCACCCGGTAAACAGCCAGGTCCTGGAGAGCGCAAACTGTACCTTTTCATTGAAGGCGACAGTGAGATGGTTATTGATAAAGCAAAAGCCGAGGTAAAGCGAATTTTGATGGAAGCCACTGTAGCACAAATGGAGCAAGATGCTCGAGGTGGTGGAGGATCAGCTACAGGTAGATATTCTGTGGTGTAAGCTTAGTAATGTGTGCTACCACCTATGTGAATAAAGTATAAACAAATTTTGAATATACGACTGTCACTCATGAAGAATAAAGCTGCATTTATGCCAGATGCTCCGATATCGTATACGTATTTGATTGTAGCCATCAACACCCTGCTACCATTTTGCTCAGAATGAGTTCGGGATGCAGAGCATATTAGTATAGCCTTACATCTCCTCTGACTTTCAAGCCTCTACCGTTTATCTTATGACACGCAAGCTATTCTTTTTTAAAGTTAATACATGTCAACAGTCAAAACATTGCATTTAAAGGAGTTCAAATTTATCTCAGATGGATGAAACCCTCATTTTCCTTTAGATCAACCTTCTACTCCTGGTTGCTATGGACATCAACTTCATAAGTTTTCATGATGCAACGGAAGAGGCGACCATATTATATTCATCCGATAGCGTTACCGATGTTCTTGGCTATAATCCAGAAGATGTTATCGGTCGATCTGCTTTCGAGTTTTTACATCCAGATGAAATTGAAACGATGAACCGAATATACATAGCAAGGGTGCAGGCGCAAGAAGTATCAGCATTAACGTATTGTCGCTACAAGCATGCTAATGGTCACTACGTTGACGTAGAAGCTATATTTAATTATTGTTATGATGTCGTGATCATAACAACGTCAATCCGGCGGCCAGAAACTGAGAGACATCGCGCTCGTGCTGAGACAGCATTAACATTACACATAATAAAGCCAGACGGATCGCTTGAATTATCGCAAGGATCTGAAAATCAACAACGGCTAATGAATTCACAACATGAACGATTCAACTGGGACACGTCAACGAGAAGCCTGGAACCTCGCTTTGCGGTGATATTGAATCGCTTCACACGTGCTTTGAGTATTCTATTCGTCAGTAAAGCAGCAAGTGATATGGTTGGCATTCAATCTGATGACGCACTCGGAGAAAGCTTTTTCACGTTTGTAGACCCTCAAGATCGGCCCCGATTAAGGGAGGATTTAGAAGCTGCAAAATCAACTGATGAACTGGTCCACGTCTGCTTCAATTGGTGCACGCGAGGTCAGGTGGTAGGGCTAGTAGAGGGCATAGCCAGTTATACTAGTGATGGCATTGTTGTTATATTTCGTAACTGTAAACCATCTATTGATTAATTAGCCAATGATATGCCTATCTTGTATTAACTGCCACTAAATGCTGCAGATTGCTGCAGGCTCTTTATCAATTGTACTTATCTAATAAAAGCTACGAACGGATATGTCTAAAGCTGTTCACCATGAAGTAATGATACTTGTTCTACTTTTAAAATGCTTTTTTTTAACCATACCTAGCATATTTTCCTTTTTCTGTCAATTTTGGATCGACCTACTTTTACCTTTGAGGGATAAGGAACAATGAGCCATACAAGATATCCAAAAGCGGAGGACGAACAATCAAAATCAAGGGCTGAAATTTTTGCTATTAAAACGTGGTTTTTACAACCGTCAACTCCACAGCAATACAATAAGGTCAAGGCAAATCACGGCAATATATTTTTATGATATCCATATTACTTTCACGGGTCGTCAAATAGTTAAGGTACCTGCGAAATGCGGACTGCCTTTCTCTCCTAAAGGGATAGCAATTTGACTGGCAGAGCCTGACTCCTCTCAAGTCCAGTGGTATTTCCCTGTTTGGTGCAATTGCATTAAATGCCAAGAGGCGATAGTCTGCTAGTTTGTGATAGTCTAAATTGACTGCAATGTTATATGGTCGGCATGCCCATTTGACTAACAAAAAGATAACCGTCAATATACCCACATGGAAGTTGGCTGATATTAGTACTTTCCAAGATATAGAGTATGACTTCTGATGAGTTCAATATATGAGCCGTCAGATGGTAGCGGCCCTGCTACATATGGAAACGACGTATGTGTGCAGGCTCATGCAGTGTTGAAAACTTGACCGGGTTCCAGCTGATACGTTATTGATGCTTAATGTTCTGTCGATGCTATTGCTATCACGACTTTAAGATTAAACTAGTGTCATAGCCGAAACTATATTTCTTTGAAGGTTTTGTCGAATCAATGATGATCAAAGACTTCTGTAAATTTACGAGGTTTTAGCAGGATCATGTATTTAAAAAAGATTTATTGGAAAATGGTAAAGTCCCTGTGCTATGAGCGACTCCTGTATTCTTGGTACTCCTATTCAAGTCTGCCGCACGCAGATGACAGAGTGATGTTATCCGGTTAAAAATAAAAAAGGGTCATCATTCAGCAGACTCAAATAGCAATAGATATTGTTTCCGTGGGGCCGATCTACTTCACTTCGCCATCTTCTTCAGTTTCCTCATTTTCCGTTATCTATTTCTAAGTTCACGGCATTCAACGGCAATTGTAAAAAAAAAAGCAGTAAGGGGCTAATATTCCATAAAAACGATATATGGTCGAGTTCTTTATAATAAACCGTTTGACTTTCTTTTCTGAATAGCAATTTCAAAACACATAACACCAGCTATTACCTAAAAGCTTTCTTTCGAAAAAAGCTTACATATCTTGATGACCAATCTCTCTAGTGGTAGCACAATCACAGTATCGACGCTTTGTGTTAGAGATACTGAAGACGAAAAAGATGATTCATTTAATTCCAATTTTAAAGATGGACGCCTTTCTATTGAACACCAAATTGAGTTAAACGGTACGTCCTTGGTTGGCCGGTTGATCTTTTGAGATATTGAAACTAGTCCTATAATTACTGCTTGGTATTGACTGTTGATTGACATATTCTTTATAATCTCTTTATATGAAATAGTACATGATTTAGTTGGTGCAATTCAAAACTCAGACATCCCTTTGATGGAAGCTCTTATGGGATTACAATATGTCATGGATTACAGAATTCGTGGTGGACAACATGAAGAGCTCAATGAGTCCTTGATGGACCGGCTTTGTGAGGGTCTACTTTTGAATGCAGGCAAGACCTCTGGCAATCTACTTCGAAAAAAGCCTACTGAAGAGGCAGATGCCGCATTCTTCCTTTTTGGTGAATTTCTGGAAGAAGGTAAAATCACGAAATTACTATCGTTACGATTATGTATCTGGAAGATTATCATTAACCTTAAATTGCAGTGTCTGACTTTCGCCTTGTGGTGGGCCGACGTCAAGCCAATGAACTGAGGAGTAATTTGAAGTTACATTATAGATGTCATGCCAGTGCTTCAACAGAACAGCGTCAAGCAGCAATAGCAATCCTTCAGATGTTGACCAGAAATTATCCACAGTTCCGCGATTGGAAAGACTTGGTCATCACCGAAGAGCAAAGCAATGTTGGTAATTTGCTAAATAGTGCCGAAGCTAAGGAACTTGAGAAACAATACAATCAAAAGATGCCGTATCCAGAAGATCGAATTTACGTACCGCAAGCTCTATATTTTGACCGTAGTGTGGAGAAATTGCTGGCCATGTTCTCAGACACTGATCCAGAAAAAGGGCTTTCATCGGACAAAATACCTGCTTTGGCTGAGCATTATGGAAGAAACAAATTACCTGATCCACCGCGCACAAGCGCTTTCAAAATACTGTGGAGACAGCTAACAGATTTTATGGTCATCTTACTGCTTGTTGCAAGTATTGTTGAGGCAGCTCAACAGGATTTCAAATCTATGGCTGTCCTTCATGCTGTTGTTGTCCTCAATACCATCATAGGTTTTTGGCAAGAATGGAAAGCTAGCAAGACTCTGGAAGCTCTTAGTGATTTGTCTGTTCCACAGGCTCAAGTAATACGCGATGGACGGCAGACTTTGATTGATTCCGATGAGCTAGTTCCAGGAGATTTAGTTCTCCTAGATGAAGGTGAAGCCGTTCCAGCTGATCTGAGGCTTATAGAAGTTGCTCAATTGCAGGCAATGGAAAGTGTCTTGACAGGAGAAAGCGTACCATCTTCAAAAGCAATTGAAGCTATAAGCGCAAAGGTAAGTCTACAGGAGGCCATAACATAGATGGCGAATAAAAAGGGACTTGGTAAGCTAATATTGTTTCCCAAAGACACGCCGAATTCCATTGGGAGAATGCAAAGGCAACGCATTCATGTCTACAGTCGTTGCAAAAGGAAGAGCAAAAGGTATTGTCGTGCGTACAGGAGTACATACTGAGGTAATTTTCTCAATTTCCCTAATTCACGTTTTGTGGCATAGACTGATCTGTGGACAATGTTATTTCTTTCACAGATAGGAAAAGTTAGCTTGGCTATCAATTCTGGATCAGCACATAAAACGATTACCCCCATACAAAGAAAATTGTCAAAGCTTGGCAAATACTTGATAGTTTTAGCAATCGGTCTTTGCGCTCTAGTTGTCGGCATAGGTCTCGCCTGGCATAAAGATGTGCGTACCACTATCAATATTGGCCTAAGGTATGTTCAGTTTCCAATTTCTATTTGCATGAAAAGGCTAAGCTGATAAAATATATTTTAGCTTAGCAGTTTCTGTCATTCCTGAAGGTTTGATAGCCGTAACTACTGTAACTATGGCAATTGGTGTACGCCGAATGGCCAAAGCGTAAGTCATTACTCAACGTGTTTGTAATCAGACATACATAAGCTAATTATATCGTATGTAGAAATTGTATTGTTCGTACCTTGCCTGCGGTAGAGACATTGGGCAGTTTGACGGTTATATGTTCTGACAAGGTAAGAATATTATAATAACAGCTGCTGCCTCTTTAAAAACTTGCATGTAACACCAAAGTTATGGTTTGTAGACTGGTACGCTTACTCAAGGAAAGATGACTGCAGCTGATCTTTGGACAAGCGACGGACACGCTTACAAATTTGAAGATCCACAAACGACTAATCCAACAGTTGGAAAGATTATCATGCAGCCCGTGCCATCTGTGCGCGTGCCTCCTACAGCCATCAATACAGCCACTTTACATGCAAGAGAAATATCGAGTACCAACATCAGTTCTCAGCCAACAACGTTTACTTTGGCTATGATGGTGTGTGCGCTATGCAACAATGCATCCATTACCAACACCGACAATCACTGGAATTCTGTTGGAGATCCGACGGAAGTTGCCTTGCTAGCAGCAGCAGCTAAAGCTGGCCTCTCACGGGCCACATGGCTCAGTCGCGGTTTTTCCAAAGTTCACGAGAACTCTTTTGATAGCGATCGTAAAATGATGAGCTCAGTGTGGAAAGCTGCGCATGGAAACGAATACATGCTTTGTAAAGGCGCACCTGAAGAATTGCTTCGTAGATGTGATCGCTTTTGCGAACCGCTAACAAAAACAAACTCAATACAATCCCTCATTCATGGAGAAGCTATTGAGGACCATATTATGCATGAAGAATTCATCAACGAAGTTTCGGAGGAGAGCTCAGCTATGGCCAAGGAAGGCTTAAGAGTACTTGGTTTGGCATACAAGCGAGTCACAACTTCCGATGACCAGACAATATCTACTGACAATGAGGATGGCTTGTACAAAGAGGAAAAATTAACCTTTGTTTCCTTAATCGGCCTAATCGATCCTCCAAAAGAAGGCGTCAAAGATGCTATAGCTCGTTGTCAAGTGGCTGGAATCAAAGTCATAATGATCACTGGAGATCATGTACAGACTGCTACAGCTATAGCAACTCAACTAGGGATTGTACAATCAAATAATACCTGCACGGTAAGTTTACAAATAGCACAATGTGTTGAGGATGATATCGCTAACTTATTGTAAACTAAATAAAGGCGTATGCAATGATGGGAAGAGAACTAGATCTTATGTCGGACGAAGCAATTTTGACAATGAATCCCTTTCCTAATGTTTTCGCAAGAGTAAGCCCAGACAATAAACTTCGAATTGTCAGCGCACTTCAAAAACGAGGTGAAATAGTGGCCATGACTGGAGACGGCGTCAATGGTAAGTTGGCAAAACGTCTCAATTATGGATGCAGTTTATTCAACTAACAATTTATCGATAAAAAGATGCACCTGCTATCAAAAGTGCAGATGTCGGTATTGCTATGGGCCTGGCGGGTACAGAGATAACCAAGCAGGCAGCTGACATTGTCATTGCCGATGATAAGTATGTTTGATTTGCTTACTTAGCTTCTTTATATATCCAAGGGTATGAGCTAACTTGCGGTGTCTATCCAGCTTTACATGTATCATTGCTGGTATAGAAGAAGGGCGACATGTATTTGACAACATTTTAAAGTTCATCGTCTATCTTTTGAGCTGCAATGGAGCCGAGATTTTTTTGAATCTTGCGTGTTCCATTGCCGGCATGGAACTCCCATTTAGTACAGTACTTATTCTTTGGGCTAACATTATTGGTAACGTACATAATTTCAAAAATGTATTGCCTGACAACAAAATTAAAATTCATTTGGTGATATAGCGGATGTACCACCTGCAATGGCCGTTGGCGTTGAGCCAAAAGAAGAGGGAATCATGAATCGCCGACCTCGGCATCCTCTACGACCGGTTTTGACCAAAATCACATGGGCTATGGTTACTTTCCAGGCATTTATGATTTGCGGCTTAACAATCGCCCTATATTTGATCGATCTGAAAGTTCTGAATATGACGCTCGAAAGCACTCAATCAGTGGTGAGTTAAGAAGCAACGTTCATAGAGTAACCAATCGCATGTGTCTTAATTCGTTCGAACACTACCAGGCATTCGTAAACATGACCACCATGCAGCTACTGCAATCGTTTTTTTCTCGATCTCTCACCAAATCCGTGTTTACCACCGGTATAATTGGTAATCTATGGATGATTGTAGCCTTTGTAGTCTCTTTTGGCGCCCTTGTCGCCGGTTGTTATATTCCAGGTACGTTGGAACAGATTTATAAGGCACTTTAAAAATTGCAGTCACTAATTGATTGTTCTGCTAGCTATGGCTAATTGGTTGCAACTAGAAATAATTGGATGGCTGGAATGGTGCCAGATACTCATTTGCTGCGCTTTAATGACTATCTTTGTAGAAGTGGAAAAGTGTATTATTAGGAAAAAGTTCAAAGGCACTCTTTAACGTAAACACAATGTCCGCCACTGCAAACATCTCCAAAACTACTTAGTATAACACAAAAGAAGAGAACAGAAGACTAGCAAGAGCATAACACGACAAAACTTTAGCACTTATTTGTATTCGTAACCATTTCTTTAATTAAAGACTTAACCAAGCATCATAAATATGGCATTATCATAAATTATGGCCTTATATAAAGGAAGCCGCAGTCATTGTATTGAGGAGTACCGCAGCAATTGACCTTGCATGCTTGTCATTGCGATAATTTAAACTGCTCAAACTTGCCCGCTTAAAATTTTTTAGCCCTTAAAAACTCAGACCATAGATTCGCACGCTTGACGAGTTTCGTTGCACTTCCTTTATCTATTTCGCAATGTCTTTACCTTTACCTGACATCAAGCTTCACTCAGTCTCTGGCGACTCTCTAAAGTCTCTTTCTCAGTACGATGGTGTCATTGCTGTTTTCACCGAGAAAGAAGCTCTCAAGTCGCTGATGCCTTCCGCCCAATCTTTCATTGAAAAAGACCAAGATTTTGGATCCAGCTTACAGGTGTTGATTGACAGCAATGTGCCCGGAGGTCGTATTCTTCTCGCCCCCACCGGATCGTTGGATGGCGATTTTGATGACGCTCGACGATTTGCAGGTGAGTTATACATTGGACTGCAAGTGCCGCAGTCATCCATACTTTTACTAATATCCAATACTCAATCTCTAGATATTGCTCAAAAGGCCGCTAAGCGTGCCATTGCTGCTGGTATCAAGTCTCCCTTGTTTTATTTTGCCGACCCTCCTACATCTTCACCTGGTGCATGGACTTTCAATGGCGAGGATGATTATGCACGTTTTGTTGAAGTCACCTTATTGGGAGCTCTTGCAGGAAGCTTCGACCCAATTGATGTTCGCGAACATCATGAGCGTGTCAAAAAGGAATACAAGACTCTCAGCTCTATTGGAGTTGCTTTGCCTCAAGGTTTTAAGGGCGACGAAAATCAGATTTTGAAGAGTGTTCAGGCTATTGAAGCTGGACGACGTGTTGCCAAAGGTAAGTCAACAACCACTTTTATCTCAGTCATTCTTTTCTTAGGTAAAACTTACAAGGTACCGATTGCAGATATCGGCTCCCCCGATCCCGAAAGAATGTCCCCTATCAATATCGCCAAGTACATTCAAGAATCTGCTTTCAAAGATGTTGATAACATAAAAATCAGCGTCATCGAAGACATTGACACCATCAAGAAGGAATATCCTTTGGCTCATGCTGTTACCAGAGCTAGCTTGGCAGGTATGAGAAACATATTCATTTGATCGTCTGTCAGCTGTGGATTAGTCTGGTTAAAAATCTACTTTACTAGTACCAAGACATCATCCTCGCGTTGTGCATTTCGAGTACAAGTCCCCCGATCAATCTCAAGTAAAGGAAAAGTAAGTGAAGAATGGATATGGACTACCAAAACAGAAAGGACTTGTCGAAACTAAATCTACTTTCAGCTTGTACTTTGTAGGCAAAGGTGTTACTTATGATACTGGAGGTGCTGACATCAAGTGTTCTGGCCATATGAGAGGTGAGTAAATTAACTGCTATCATATGAAATACTTTGAATCTAACAACTTGCCCTAGACATGTCTCGTGATAAGTGTGGTGCAGCTGCTGTTGCTGGATTCCTCAAAACGGTATCTTTGCTTGCTCCTAAGCATGTCAACATCACCGCAGGTCTGTCTTTAGTTCGCAACTCTATTGGGCCTGACTCTTATGTCAGTGATGAGGTCATTTACTCTCGCAATGGAACCAGAGGTAAATATCAATATAGAACTTTTGGACTGATAGTATGTAAGGCTAATCAACCTCTTGGCTCCAGTTTTGGTTGGTAACACAGATGCTGAGGGCCGCATGGTCATGACCGATTTACTGTGTGAGTTTAAGGAGCGCGCCGTAGCAGAAAAGAACCCATCATTTTTGTTTTCTGTCGCCACTCTCACCGGCCACGCTCTCCGTGCTTATGGCGGCTATGGAATTGCTCTTGATAATGGATTTGCCCGCCACAACCGTATCAGCAAGCGTGTCTACGATGCCGGTCATGTCATGGGAGATCCTTTTGAAATCTCTACTCTTAGACGCGAAGACGTAGACTGCGTCCAACCTGGCAGCGCCAGTGAGGATGTTGTACAAGCAAATGACAAGGCTAGTACCTTGACTGATCGCGGTCATCAATATCCAGCAGGTTTCATGTTGATTGCCTCCGGAATCGAAAAGTATGGTTTGAAGAACAAAGAGAAGCAACTCGGTTATACTCATTTGGATATTGCCGGTTCTGCTGAGACTATGTCTGCAGTTGGCTGGAGTCTCCCCACTGTTACTGCTTCGCCAATTGCAGCCCTTACTGGAGCCTTTCTGTTATAAATAGCACCTCGTAACAATACATACAATTTGTTTATATACATACAATTTGTTTATAAAGTAATGGCTTTGTAAAAAGCATACACATCTATCGTCATTTCATAATGAAAAGTTCACAATCAATCCAGCGTCTTTGAGATCAGTTCAGCTTTTTGATATATAGCCATACTCCCAGACCACCAGCCAGTGCAGCCAAAGCTAAACCTGATTTATCTTTCAATGCACAACAAGATGATGATGCATTAATTACCGACTTTGAAATGCTGTCGGTACAATAGTACTTTGCAAAAAAATCATTTTGTATCCAAAGCAGTTTGTTGAAAGCAAGAAGGGCTTTAGACTCAGTTTCTCTATCCAAATTGAGTGATAGCAACCCGCCAACTAACGTCGATTCAACGTATCCCATTAACGCATTTACATGAATGTAGTCAACAGAAATTTTGCTCTTTTTTTGTGGTGTATCTGTGTGAATCTTGGCTACCCAATCAAGGTATTTTAGCATCCTGACAATGATGCCGTCAGCAAATTAGCATAGGGTATTGAATAAGCATAAAGAGATTACGTACTTCTCATCATACGGGCCATTCAGGAGTCGGTTAAGGTATTTGCTCAAAAAGTCCTTTCTGAACTACAAGCACAATGATAGTCAGCCACTTATTTCTGTGTCTAAATGATCCTTTTCAGGCATATTACTAACCTTAATTTGTGCATTGTCCAATGTTAAATCGTCTAACGACTCTGCTACTTCATTGTTTCCTACGACTGGACCAGAAAACCCTTCATTCTTCTTGAGGAAGTGCTTCTTGGTGATATCAAATGTGAAAAGCTTTGCGTAAACAGCGTCCACAACAACTGGCACAAGAGGCTTCACCTTGTCAGCTACTGATTTGATAGCCTCAATATCTTCGGCACCTGTCAATCACGCAGTAGTCAGTTGCTTGTAAGCTTGACCGTAAACATAGAATCGTACAATGCTCACCAAATTCGACAAACTTGGAAACATATTCAAATCTATAGTCTGAATCAGTATAGAGTTGGTTGCGGTCAATGTGTTCCATGTTTGAGGAGAGGATTATGCTGTGCTCCTATTATTTTGAAGACCTTTCTTATATGCAAATTCTAATGCGAAGTGTTCCTATGCCTTCCGAGCATCTGAGTCTAGCAATGTTTCAAGAGTTCCTTTGTTTGACCTTATTTCGATCAGCACTCTTGAAAGAATATTGCCAATCACTTACTATGAAAATAAGCATTATGCAGATCTCAATTCCAAACATATTTAAAATTATTGTTGTTAATTAGTGGCCAAACTCCCACTTACAGCAGGAAGCTTACATGCAGCTGCTAAACGTTTCCTTCGGCGGGGCACGGAAAAAAATTTGTCACCGACTGGAATTCACAAAGTCGTTCCATATTGGAATAACAAACAAATGATTGGAGCTCAGCGACTCCAAACAATCTGACGCAATAAAGGGCAATAGATTTTATCTTTAATCAATAGTCAACATATGAATTTATAGCAAGAAAAATAACGTAAAGAGTTTTACAAATCATGGCAAGCAAGGTTCCTATTTCGTTTTTGAGTATAATTAGAATAGAGCTAAGCGATATAAATCTTGCATTGTTTTTTAACCCTGGGGTTTCTGTTGAGTGGTATCATAAACACGAATGATCTTGGTCTGGTCGCTATCAGTTTGCGAGAATGCATAACCACGGTTTCGCTTGAGTCTTTGAATTCGGCGAACTTTGTTGACTGCCTGTCGGAAACGATCCATGCGAGGACGGTAATCTGGGAGATTGAACTTTTGAATCTCCTGGACAAAATGATACGGCATTGGCCGGTACATACGCTTGGCGCTGCAAAAAATTTGAGATTAATGACACATCCACGGCTAAATGTTAGACTTTACGAGCAACTTACTATTTCCATGCAAAATCTCGAAGGTTGCACAGGAATGGCACAAGAATTAAGTAGAGCCAAAAGTTAACATTACCCCACACCTGTGGTACAATGCCAGTGTATTCTGGGAAAACCGAACTGGAGATTGCTGGACCGATATACGCAACAATGGGCAAGTACAAGAACCAAAGAGCCATGGAGCCAGGAACAGCGATTAAAGTATATTTTGTCCAGATACTGTTCATGAAATAAGTCAATAATGTACCTTCCTTTCTAACTAAAATCAGATGGGTAACTTACTCGGTAATCAATGCACCTTTCCACAAAATACAGCCAAGCACAGCGGTGAACACTACGGTGCCCACCCACCATTGTCCGCCATTTGTTCCATTCATGAACACGCCATCGTTTCGGAAACAACCGACGCCAGTGAAGAAAAGGATCTTTAAAAATACGTCGGATTAGCTTCGGTGCCTACGTAGATAATGTGGCAGTAACAATTTATACATACCAGTGAATGGAAGATAGCATTAGCAAACCAGCCCCAAAATTTCTTTTGGTTGAAAAATTCATTTTGTTGACCAAGAATGTAGAGCTGAGGATATTTATCCAGCATGCGAGCAGACACGAATTGATCAAAGATACCAATTGCCAGAGGGGGTAAGAAAGTGAAGATAACGTTGAAGCATGACATTGTCCAGGATTCATACAATGTGGATCCAGAGAATCCATTGTAGAATGCATACTGAAACCAGAAAAATTAGAAAAAGCACTTGCATGCTGACGTGAGTAGAATATGCTTACCCAGAATTGAGTTAGATACAAAGCCACGTTCTTGTAGAAGTAATAAAAAATCATCTTAGACAGACGATGATATGACCATGCGCCGTGGACTAATAACAATTTCTTGAGATACCGGAATTGTGATATAGCGAAATCTGCGCTTCGAGCAGCCTGTAAACCTTCTACACCGCTGATACCAATACCAACGTGTGCAGCTTGAATCATGGATACATCATTGGCACCATCGCCGATGGCAAGCAGAATTGCAGGAGTATATTTCTTCACCAATTTTACAACCAATGCTTTTTGCAAAGGCGATACACGGCAGCAAACAACAGCCTTGCAGAGTACGGCTAAATCAAACAAAGCCTTTTCAATATCCTTTTCCAAAGCAAATGTCAAAGCTCTTCCATCTATGACTAGTGCGAGAGGCTAAATAAAAAAAATAATAAAAACAGATAATTAGCAATCACTTTAGATTAATATACAACCTTTTGTGGGAAGTACCAACCTCAAGATCCTCTCCGCGACTGCGAACGTCATTAATTTCCTTCAGCTTTGCTTCTAAAAAGTTCTTTGTATCCCAGTGGTTCTCTTCATTGCACACAATCAAACTCATTTCTTCGTTAAGAAGTTTGCAGGAGTAGCCAATGTTAATAGCTGTCTCTTGTCGATCGCCTGTAAGTACCCATACTTTGATTCCTGCTTCTTGAAGAGTGTGGATGGTATCCGGAACACCATCTTGTAGTTTGTCCTCAATAGCAGTTGCGCCAAGCAAGAACATGTCCTGTTCAATCATTTCAGCCGCTCTATCCAGCTCTTCAGATCGGTTAACCAAAGTGGTGGCAGCCTTATCGTAGATTTGAGACCATCGGGCATACTCGTCTTCCGGGATTTCTCGCATCGCGACACAAAGAGTTCTTAAACCTTCTGTTGCATACTCTTCAAGATGAAGTAGAGTGGGCTCAACAAAGGGATTGTTTTCTGCTAGTCTTTCTAAAATTACAGTGTCTGCTCCTTTACAATAAAGTTTGATTTTTCCATCTGGCCCACGGACTAAAGCTGACATACGTTTGCGGGTAGAGTTGAATTCGCAAACATTGAGAATTTGGAATTCCAAATCACGACCGCGAATATTACAGTTGATCGAGTTAGGGCGACGAGTCTACATAGAATTGACAATCAATAATCAGCTTAAAACAACTAGACTATCTCTCTTTACTTACATGGAATGTGTAACCTAGTGTACTGGCACCTTTTACCAAAGCGCCTTCATCTGGACTGGAAGCTTGATAAATAATTTCTTCAGAATCCTCTTGCTTCTCGGGGATGACAGTATGACACACGGCTAGCAATGTCAAGAATTCGTTGATAACATTTGCTGTAGAATGTGATTTTAAGTGTTCCTGTAATTGTGCGAAGGTATATTGAAGGTTTGGGTCATCGACACCATCGCTAGCTTGCCTATCAGATTCAACTTTGTCCGCATAAGACAGTCCCGCAATAGAAGATTGACGAAATTGCATCTCATTGCATGTTAAAGTGCCTGTCTTATCCGAAAATACGAATTGGATTTGTCCCAGTTCTTCTATGAGACTACTACTACGAGCTGTAGCTGCAGTATTAGTTGGTTCGTAGTACATATCCAAGTCTGAATCGATAAGATAAGATTGGATATATTTCACGAGCTCCATTGTCACCATCAAACTAGCAAGAACAAGATATGAGTAAACAAATCAACTTCAACCACAGTTATATTGTAGCTTACCTGATGGGGATGAAACTGTTGAAGAGAATCAGGAACGTTAAAATATCATAACCAAATTCGCTGGCACGAGATACATTGTTGAGAGCCAGATAAGCCAAATCATTTCCTTTAGTAATCTATCGCAATCATTAGAGTTCTGAAGGAAGCAAAAAAACACAACGGCATGTTTTAAAAAATCCTACCGTAATCGCTAAACCACCAATTGAACATGCGATGCTCATAGCGACAAGAATAACAAACAAGTATAAAATATTGCGATTGGTAATTCTGGTCACATTGGAAACTTTGGATGGCTTTTTGCTAAAATGATCAATAATGTCAATAGAGATGATTCGTACAAAACCGTCATTACCAATGACAACTGCCTACCTAGAATTCAGCATCAATTTAGTTTCATGCCCAGTGAAGACAACTATACCATAGATCCAGGAGGTGTTTCGCAACTGAGCACCACGCAGCAGCAATTGAGTTGGATCGAGAGCAAAATCTCTTGCTCTACCAACTTCATCTACTGAGAGATTGATAGTACCATCATAATTATACAATCGATTATTCGGCTGCTCAGACTTGATAGTTCCTTGAAGCTGACTTATATCAATAGGGGTAACAAGCTTTGCAGTCTGCGGCAGCGCTTGTTTGATTTTCAGGTTCACCTCTCTGTAAGCAGCAATGATTGTTAATAGCCAATCCTATCACATCTACTGCAACTTCAGTTTACATACCCATCAAGGTTACTAGTTTCAATATAGCAAAGTCCTTCAGGTTCGGAACTACTTAAAAGTACCAAGTCGGCTGGAAAATGACCACCTCCATCAATCCTCAAGATATCGCCAACCCTGACATCGCGCCATGCCTTTTCAACGAATTGTGATCCTTCGAGTACTTTGCAGGCTCTGGCGTTCAATTCAGCATCGGAACGATGGACACCCTATACAAATCATAAACAAATAAATATTGGCATAGGTCATGCAGCAATCCATCAGTAATCCCCAAGTCACTTACCCAGTCTTCAATGACCTCCTTCACAGCTGTGATGAGCAATACGATAAGCAATGGGACCAAAGTGGTCCATCTCGATGTCGGTGAAATTCCAGGAACTTGCTATACATAGAAAACCCAACGTTTAGCTCTTGCAAAAACACTTCCCTCCGCGATGATAAGATAACTTTACCTGGATACCAGAAATGAATAAGAAGAACAAATTGGCGTACTTTGAGAATTCTTCATAAAGGAACTTTGGCAAGAAAGTGACGAACGTGTATTTTCCAGTGAAAATACGATTATGCAAATAGTTCTGTTGATCATTGAGTTCAGTGTTGTTGACATATATCGTTCGAGCTTCATTTTCTTGGCCAGGAATCACTCTAGGAGATCTACCCAGCAGCTCATTGATTCGCCCGCGTATTGATTGTCTGCGTCCACCTCGTGGTGGGGGTCTGGACGAAGGTCTTTGCGAACTTCTTAATGGGATTCCACCTGAGAGACTACCGGGAGTTGGTGGCGTACTGGGTGGTTGTTGGCGATTATAACGGGAACCAGCGATTGGACCCTGATGATCTAGTAATTGGAGGTTATCGTCGTCGTCTAGCGGTATGCTGCTATCTTCATATAGTGATCCTGTTTGCCAAAAAAAATTTAAAAATTTAGTAAAAGTCTCCCTTTGCGTCAATACAGATATCGTCCGCTCATGCAATTGCAAGTCGTATTCGAGTTTGCTGATATCGGCGGATAGCCAAGATCAAAACGTGGCAGTTAATATTCATGCAGCTGTACATAAATCCTTGGTCGCTTTTTCGTTGACTGAAGCACCCTCATGAACAGCATTTGTGCTAAAGATATTGAGCGTGGCTGTGGCATAAGCTATCGATCGTCGGCATTCACTAGTTGCAATTTGGACCAATTCCAAGGTCTCCTAAATCATGGGAGTAAAGAAAAGATACGTACCAGCATCAGTTGTAAATGTATCTGAATGCTTAAGAGGTGGATGTCCAGGTGTATAGGCAGACTGGGCAGCAGGAATGTTGGTTGAATGCGAATTACCATATTGGTCCTGGAAGTCAATGAGGTCGTTGCCGCCATAATGGGTAGTCTGACCTCGCTGGCTAGCGGATGGCGCCCACGGTGATGAACCTTGATGCTGAGCAGAATTTGAATATCCTACAGCATCGTCCTCATCTGCAAAAGGGTTCAAGTCAGCTCCCGGAGGAACGAAGTCTCCTGTCCGAGACTGTTGACTATCCAGTCGCAGGTCTGGCTGCGAAGGATCGTCAAATGGGTTGCGGTGATAGTTAGACAGTTTGAATACAACGATAAAAAAAGGCTAAACTATTTTAATGATTGCACAGTGGATGACGATTGTAGATGATTTGTAAAAGTGAAAGGAATCAGAGATTCAAGCCTCCATCAACAACTAAAGTCTAAAAACGACGCTTGTTAGTGAACCCTCTTATGGAAACATGTACGTGACTGCCAATTTGAGCATTCTTACATGTCCATGCAAGTAATTTGCCTTGGCTATAAACATTGCAGCATCCGCAATATCTTGAGTACTGCCAAATCTTCTAAGAGATATCTTATTTTTTATCAATTCTTCCTTCTTTTCATCGGAAATTCCTGTGGAAACAGCATATTTGATTTAGTACCGCATGGCTCGGCGCCAAGAGTTGCAGGAAAGAAAAATCTTATATTACCATTGGTCATGTCTGTCTCTATAAATCCAGGGGCAATACAATTTACCCGCACATTGACAGGTCCAAGCTCTTTAGCTAAAGCTTTGGTGAACCCTGTATAGAGAGGTTGATGAGCACGAATCACCAATATACATATCAGCCCAAATCATACCTATTACGCCAGCTTTGGATGCAGTATACACGGATTGTCCGCTGTTACCTTGTATGCCTACCGCGCTTGCAACATTGATAATACAGCCTGGCTGAAGCATGAGCCTACAAGGATTTTTCACATTTATTCCAATGGCTTTACATCCCACCTGACCGTTTTCGCATCATCCCTTTTGCTATACATTGTGATATCGTCATGGTACCAATAAGATTGGTATTAATAGTATCTTGAATATCCTGCTCTTTGAGCTGTACAAGCAAACCGTCGCGAGAAACACCCGCCGCATTGACAAGGTAATCAATGGTTATGCCTTTTAATTTTTCCTGCAGATATCGAATTTATATCACGTACGACAACGGATTCGCTGAAGCAATATTACCTTGAGAGTTTCCATTACCAGGCTACGGTTACCTACGTCCATGGCAATAGATTGGTGACCAGACCCAAAGCGCGATATAAACTCGGCTTCTGTCTGCTTAGCTCTGTCTTGGTTATGGCTGACCAAAATGACTTTTGTCCCATTCGCAGCAAATGACTCTGCAATGGCCAAGCCAATGCCGCGACTGGCGCCAGTAACAAGAGCGGTCTTTCCTTCTAAAGAACTTGAACGTATGCTACTATGTAGCTGTCTCGATAATAACGATGCTTTGCATCTCAACATTGTGAAAGAAGGAAAGTCACAAAATAGGATAAGTGGCAAGACTTGCATCTTGAGCCCTTTAGGTTTCAGCCATGTACTCTGCCCTAGGCAAGGTGAGAAATCACAATAAAGGAATCACCAGTTTGCCAAAGCGCTTTTATTACCCATCTACTTCTATTGTGTTCACTGATGTAGCATGAACGAACGAGCGATGTGGAAGATACCGATATGGACTTTGCTTCTGATCGCGAAGATTTCTCTCTTCCACGCAACTATCAACCCACTGGCTACATAGATACAGACAATCTTGAACAAGCCAACATGAGTACGCACTTACCAGAAACCAATATTGGGTATCGGCTACTCTGCAAAATGGGTTGGTCTGCGGGACAAGGTCTTGGTTCTGACCGGCAAGGTATGCCAATAATTTTTGTATGTGCTGCAGACAGAATTGCAACTAATACTTGTCGGTAGGTCGAGTGGATCCAATCCGTATTGATTTGAAAATGGATTCATTGGGTATCGGAAAGGCAGAAGAAGAGGAGGATTATCACATATCTTCGACAGCACAACGACGGGCACTGGATAGCGAGAAGCAAATGGAGGAAACTGAGCAAGAAAGATTCATGCGAGAAGCTGCTATTCATAAAAAAGAAGAAGTGAAAAACGATATCAAAGAAATCCTTCGTGCATTCTATTGCGAATTATGCGATAAACAGTACTCTAAAATCAGCGAGTACGAACAGCACTTGCAAAGCTATGATCATCACCACAAGAAACGATTCAAGGATATGCGGGAAAGCTCCAAGTCTACCCAGGGCGCTATTGCAGAAAGAGCTCAACGACGTGAGCGCGAACGTAAGCGAGAAGAGAGGGAAAATAGACGAATACAAGAGGCAATGATGAAAAGATCAGGGATCCAATTAAATGCAGTTCCAAAACCTACGGCAGCACCTGCAATTAAATTGGCGGAAGTCAGTACAAAAGCGGACGATAATAGCAAAGGAACCGCTGCTACTCGAGTCAATACCGGTGGCTGGGCCACCGTTTCTGAAGAATTGAGTTCTACCAATGCGCCGCGTACAAGTGCATGGACAGTGGCAGCCGGTCCGAAGATAGATATTACTAATGGACAAACTTTGGTGGGTGGTCAGGCTACTATATCATCTAGCCCAAGCATTCCAGAAGATGACAAGGCTGATGAAGTGCCGAAACTCTTTGCTGGAAAAATTAGCAAGCCAGCACAAAAAATGTCATTCGGAATGAACAAAAAATCGACTATAAAGTTCGGTTTTGGGAAATAAAGACTTAATTATATCTTCACAATAAATGTTTTAGTGGTGTCTTTCAACATTATGTATATTAAGAGTAATGTAGCTCAATGAACGTATTCTGAAACATCATGTAAGTGCATATTTGCTGTCTTTAGATATAATAAAGCAATGAAGGGTAGGGATATGAATACTATAACATTTGTGTTGATGTAAAGGGTTCAAGGCTGATACGACCAGGCATCGATAGTTGGATTAGTGTAATTCAACAATTCACAATCCATTGCAATGACACGAGCTGTCTCAGGTAGCTTTGATGCGATTTTTCCATAATTGCTATAGTCTAGTAACCGAACATCAGCTATTGCACCTGTAGACATATGTTCCATTTACCACTTACCAAGAACGAAAAAATCTAATTGACAGCCAGAGAACGAGTCTCCACTATCATCGACGCGTACGCAGCCATTGTGCTTTTGCCCAGTTGGCATCTCGAGTCCATCTATTGCCTTGATGTAGAGCTTCGTGCCTAGCTTCAAGTCATTTGAGGCAACAGAAGTAAAGGGGTAAATACTGTTGTCATTGCTGCCAATGCCATACGGATGTATCTTTTGGTCAACAACCGCAAACTCTTTGTCGGTCAATCCAATATTGATTAACTCTCCAGATTTCAGCAAACCAGTACCTTCCATTTGAAATTTCTGCGAACCACCTGCGTTAAGATGAGATATGTTATGAAAGGTTTCTCCATACAAGAACTTACTTTGTAACTGGTTTTGGAGACTTTGGCGATGACTTTTCCAGAAGCAGTCTTCAAAGAATATCTCTTGGGGCCAGTGAGGAAGACAACTTTTCCATCGTTCAACATGTCTTTACTCCCTTCTTTAGGTATCCAATATCTTATAGTATGACACATTAGCAAATTGAAAAAATATATGGGAATATCAAATGGATGGTCGCTGTACGTACTGGGTGAACTTTGCTTTTTTATAACAAGACTTGATGCCCTGAGTAGCTCGTGTAGTTAGCTCACAAGAGATGAAAGACACGAATGCCAAACACAAAAGAATATTGAAAGCAGCTTTCATTTAGAAGTATAGATATCAAGTTGTTGGGCTTTCTTATTGTATAGAAACAAAATGTCGAATTTTACAGACGTAAAGTTTGAAATCATATTTTATACTTTTGTTACAACTGCAACGCATTTCTAATGGATTCCTTGAGTATAAATCAGCTCAACTAAGCATTTTGCCTTCTGTAGGCTGTCAGGTAACCCAGCTCCTTCATTACCAAGCTACTGGAACTGTAGAAGGTGACTGGCAAACAAATCAAAAGTGGTATTTTTTCAACCATTCTTATGGAGATATATGAACTATCTATCATAGTTCTGCTTAAAATTATGGCAAGAGACCCACTGGATACCGAAATGGATTCACAAAGACGACAGCGCATTATGTTTGACAATGAAAACCTTCAATCAAGCAATGGCTTCATTATCTTGTTAATGAATAATAATCTAATGTATTGCATTATATAATACCATAATATAAACACAAGCTCAGTTTAACAACACCTGTTAAGCACAGATGATTTTTCGAACACGTTCTTGCCACTCAGATCCAAATCCAATCTGAGTCAAATACTGAGGAATGTTGCCATATTCCTCTTTTATAAATTCCAAGACTTCGCTCATGAACTAACAAGTGCAAAAATGTGAGTTCCAGGCTGTTCCATATGAATACAACACATTTGACAACAACATTTACCTCTGGTGGGGCAGTTGCGAACACCTCAGATAGGCCAGATTTTGCCATTTCCGCAATCATGGCGGGAAGTACTGGAGCCAAGCCTTCTTGAGTTTTAGCATAATCATTGACAATGCTGCTCTCTGGAGCTCCAGCTATTCCAAGCAGGAGCATACACATCAAACCAGTGCGGTCTTTTCCTTGTGTACAGTGAATAAGAATGGGATAATTTTGACGTTCTGAGAATATTCGTAATGCGTCAAGAATTTCTTCTTTGCAAGAAGCAAGGAATTCTTTGTACATTTTTGGTACTCCCATGGGTGTAAGTACTTCGCGACCGACTATATATGTCGCTTTCCTTTTGTTTCGAAGTAAAGTCCAGAATATAATTTTTCTATGAAAAAAATTCTATGAATTAGGTCCAAAATATTATCGAGAGACTATGGAATGAAATAACGTACAGTTTTAGCCACGGGCTACACATTTGCCAGACCACGTTTTTTTGAAAACTTCTACCGGCAAAATTGACTCTATATTTTTTACGTCCATGATCGAATTCACTTCGTTTGCGTTGCCGTTTTCCAGTGGGTATATCTGTTATAAGATCCATGGCACCGATCTATATCATTAAGGTCAGCGAGTTTTGACTGAAGGAAAGACTGAGGCAGGTTGATACCAACGTTCTCCAAAGCCATGGTTGGGAAGCTCTTGTCGATTGGTAGATCATTCTTTCCTTCCAGACTGTGATACAAATAATATAACGTGCCCGTGAACAAACGTTCGCTTTTCTTGGTACCACAGAAGCAAGGGAGGCACAAAATATCCGTACCTGGTTCTCAAGTCCAGTATGGTCTTTATTTTATGGCTCTCAATCAATTCATCTACACTTTCACTGGAAAGTCTATCCAGTGTTCCTGAACGAAACACCATGCCTGCTTTGACATATCTATGGTTGAATTCAGCGATTGAGTTTCGTTCAAACCATTCTACGTTGCAGGCGTAAGCTTCTTACCGCTGTTCTTCTACCATGGAGGAGTTACCAAGATCTCGAAAGTTAATTAAGCCCTCCATCTTTTCAGACTTTTTCTGCGGAGCAATGTCCGTGGTCGCCATGCTTTGCTTTCTCGGGCTTGACGCTGTGGCTTTCTCCGGCTTGACGCTGTGGCTATTCCGGAGTTTTTATAGCTTTTTCAAGGCGAGAAACTCGTTAATTTCGCCCCTCGCGGTGTAACGTGGCTTCGTCATCTTATGCATAAACAGTTGAAAACCGGTTGCCAGTATCTAGCAGTCTATATTCAGCAATATCGTGCACGGTGTCTCAATACATATTTGGTTGAAGAGGTAAGTTGCAGATTGATTTTGTATTTTAATGATTCATGCAATGAAACAACGTAGTTATATGATACAATTATGATTTTGCAAAATGTTTAATTTGACATATTTAGCTTGTCAAGTTGATGGTTAATTGTAGCCATCTGCCTTGCTCTCAAAAGCTCATCATCGTTCCAACCAACAAAACCGTCTTCTTCGTCGTCACTTTCGTACTCATCTGACGACTCGTTTCCATCATCAACATGTTTCTGAGACTCCGTTTCGCCCGCAAGTTCAGAGCTGCTCACACTAGATTCGCTCCAGCCTCCTGCACTGGACCGGCGATGTCGATGCATGGGTGGACTAAAGCTCTCATCACTTCCAAACATTGCAAATACTTCATCTTGAGCGATATCCGACCCAGAACTGGAAGCAGATGAATTGAATGTGTGCTGTCGCCGTGGCTGATTAGGCGACGTGCTTATCAACGGAGGACTAGTTGCATTCATCTTGGATAAAGACGCGGATGATGCACTCCTGGATGCCGGGTGGCTAATGCTATTTTTTCTTCCTAAAGAACTTTGGCTACCAGATTTTTGCTGCATGCGGTTAGATTCTACTACAACAAACGACTTTTGACGCTGTCGCTCATTCCAATGTAAGCAACGCGACAAGGAGTTGAACCAGTCGTCTGATTGACTATTTTTGCAAATCTAGAATCAATCATCAGTATCACTTATCGTTATCATTTATCATAAAATGCAGTTGGCTGCTTTCTTCTTACAGTTGGGAATGGATATTTTGATGCAGATATTTTTACGTGGTCACCCTCTGTGATAAGATGATGGTTAGGAGGCTGCGGATGCCTTTGACTAAATAACTGACTGAAATTATCTTACGTTTAAGTTCCACCCTTCCACGGCCGTCGAAACTAACCCATGCCGTACTTCGCGAATTAAAAGGCACACAGATTCTGAGGTCAATAGTGTCTGGAACAAGGGTTGGTCGGAAGGACAGAGTATGTGGGCAAATAGGTGTGATGAGCATGGCTGGTATATCGGGATGAGTTAATGGACCACCTCCTGATAGCTACAATGCATAAAATTAGTAATCTAAGTATAATAATCCCATTTTGAGACTTTAAACTTAAAAAAAAAAAAATTGCAGCTTACGGAATACGCTGTGCTGCCGGTTGGTGTTGCAACAATCAAACCGTCAGCTGCTACTGTGGTTAGATGCCGATCGTATGAGCCGTCACTTCCAAACAATTCCAGCTCGCCCATGAATGAATTTTGACCGCGATCAACTACAAGATCATTCAAAACTTGATATTTCTCGGCAGGTATAGTTGTGAAGCACGGCACACGCATTTTCTCTTCGTCATCCAGAGAATCTTCCAACCACTTTTCCCTATCATGTTGGTCAACGTCCTCTCCATCCACTTCACCAAACATCTTTTGTTTCTTCATCTGAGCTTTCTTTTCCTTACACCAGTCGCCAACAACTACCTTGCCAGTTTTTGGATTGCGCTTCACATTTCTGAATTGAACGTCCTTAGCCGTGGCGCAGTTGGGATTAGGCACACGACGATATACCGTGCAAGTAAAACGTACTCGCAAGTTAATTCGAACTCCATTTTCCATGGCTTGAGTCAGATAATGTTGATGATGATCAAAGTCGAATGGAGTCAAAAAGCCCAATGAACCAAGATGAAACGGAATTACAGGAGGCACGACATTTTGAAATAGCCATGATGTAAAAAGCACGGTTCCGTCACCTCCCAGCTACATGAAGATTATTTTCTCTAGTCAACAATAGAACTACAAATGGCCTAAAATGGGACAATTACTCACTGTTACGATAAAGTCAAACACCTTTGGCTGTGTAGCGCAGAGTTCTGGAGTCCAAAAGCGCAGTTTCTCTTCAAGTTCTGGGTTCTCTTGTCTGAAGCGCGCCAACTTGAAGCGCTTGGAATCCTTGAGTTTTTCATCAACATAGACAGTGATACCACTCGGTTGGCCGTATCGAGGAGTACGAATAAACCATAGTGCTAATAATCGAGTCATACGGACCAGCGAGATATCTCCAGGCTTAGTAATTATCATGACACTCTTCGGGTTATCCCATTTGACTCTAGTTCTTCCAATTTTCTTGGAGACCTCTCGGACAACATCGGCAGTGTCGGCTAAATGCGTTGTGGCTGGTACATTTACATGTCTTGAATCGTGTCTGTCATCGGTACCACCCAAACCATCCTCACTTCCACGTTTTTCAGCAGCATATAGACGATCGAGGGCACTTTTGTCTTGGCAAGAACCCTGCTGCGACATCTTTAAGTCAAAAGAACGTGTTAAACTTTTTGACTGTTACCCCAAGGATTACTAAAATATTTCGAGCGCAGACAATGAGCTTACGCGGACAGCGGGCCAATGGGATGCCGAGTTCCGAACACCCCGTTGTTGGACATAATTGACTCACCCAAATTGATGTAAAATATTCAATGTTTTTATTCATAATATTTATAAGAGAGTGGCTAACCTAAGAGTCAAGTCCAAGTACTGTACCAATCCATCCGCTGACTAATTTGAAGACTACTGTAGCTCCTTGCTGCTTGATAAAGTTAACGGTAGCTAAGCGGTTAGGGCTCACTCCAACTTCAATCTCGAAAACGCATGTCCCAGAATGCTCCTTATTTAATGATCGGTCTATATTCATACTGGCTCGGCGATTTGCTTCGCCCACTGCTATTGAAGACATCTTTGTTGTTAATGGCACAGACATCCGCTTTCCTGCGTAACTTTGCTTTTCAGTATCTGAGTCGTCCATGAGCTGATTGACTAAAGTTGGAGAATCCGTAGTGGTTGAGCTGTTGTCCCCTTGAAGCATGAGTGTACTCAATGAGCTCATTTTTCTTCCATCGTTGCGCATGGTCACAACGCATGATAGACGATTATGGTGACTCTGAACAAACGTGACGCCGAATAACTCGCATGCAAATCGTATCAAGTTTGTCATTTCTAATTCATATCTCTTTGATAATGAGCAATGTGTATTGTCGTCCAGCGCAGTTGATGCTGATGATGATGTGAAGCTTTGTGTTGTCCCGCTACTCATGCGTGAGGAGAAACGTTGGGTAGATTCTCGTCCAGTAATCATGTATTCAAATGTCTGTATTTTGGTGAGTCGCTGGTATATACGTTCAACAGATTTTAGTCCGCTTTTTGTATGCATTTCAGTTGAATCCGCAAACTGAGTTTTGTTAAATATTAAATGATTGACTATTTTCTTAATGACTGGGGTTTTTTGAATATGGGTGCGGCTGATGGATTGAACACCTAAGCGTCGTGCGTGATATCGTAAATCTTGTAATAGTTCTGCGCGCATGATTTCGAGTCCACCTTCAGTGCCGGCTGCAGCTGGTAACGCACTTGTTGTATAATATGTTGATGCGTTCACAGGATGATAGATTAAAGTCTTATTTACATGTGTTATCATACGATCGTGCTCGGCATCTGCTATGAAATTGCGCCTTAATCGATGCTCCCTTTCTGTGCGGTCAACAATTTCGCAAGCATCATCAGCTTTAGAGGATTTGCAGATGAAATCACTGGTATTAGCTCCCTTATAGAGCCAAGGATCATCCTTTAATACTTGTCGCACAGTCATACGTTTTCGCCTGTCAGTGGAGAGGCATTTGCGTATAGTGGCTTGTAGTTCGGGGGAGAGGGAAGACGGCAAAGGAAAATGGCCTGAGCATACATCTACTTTCAATTCTCCCACAGCTTTACAAGATTACAATCAATTTAGTGAAAGACAGTGGCCAAATATGCCGGTAATACTTACTATTGGCATGAGAGAAAGGCTCAAATCCTGTAGTCATACGAAAGAGAATAATCCCTAGGCACCAGCAATCGATTTCGGGCCCATAGTACTTTTGACCACTTATTATTTCTGGGGAATAGTAGAGCATAGATCCTGTGAATGAAAAGCATTAGTATGATAACTTACAATTGTAGTTAAAAGGATTATTATCATACCGCATATAGTTTTTAATCTTTGGAGGCCAAAACGATTGCCAAGACCGAAATCGACCAGCTTTACATTTCCTTCTGGTGTGATTAGGATATTTGGTGTCTAAAAATGTGCACAGCTTCCAGTTAGGTTTAATTCGTGCACAAATTTGCTAACATGCCAAAAACTTGTACCTTGAGGTCTCTGTGTACAATCCAGCGACTGTGACAGTAGCTTACAGCCGCTACAATCTGCTGGAATAATCTACGGGCCTCGCATTCGGATAATGCTCCTCCTGCTAAATGGAGGTGTTGCTCCAGATTGACTCCTGGCACGTATTCCATGATAAGATATAGAGAATCAGCTGTTTCGTACGTTTCATGCAGCTTTGTAATATATTTATGATTCATGAGCTCCATCAATGTTATCTCGCGAACTAATCTAGACATGACACGATAATCATGTTTTCTTTTGTCTATGATCTGTTCAAGACGTCTCAGATTAGTTAGGAGTTCTATGCATGTTCTCGGTACCCTTTGCACTTGCCTTAATAGCGACAAGTCGTCCGGTATCATAATGTTTGGCCAGCATAACATCACTGAACTTTCCAGTGCCGAGCGGTCTTATCAAATGGTACTCGCCAATACCATTGATAAGACCATCGTTGTTTTCCGTAAGCTTGATCTGCGTCGAGGAAGGTTGGGCTTCTGCAGCTTTAGCTCCCGTATCAACGTGCGGAATAGCTCCAAATGTTTTTCTCCACGATAAAAAACCTAGCTGATCGCCAAAACTTTTTCGGGTCATTACAGACTGGAGGTAAATATCAATGGGGTACGTTGTAGTAAGACCAACAAAAGGTGTTTGGCAACTTTGATGAAGAAGAAACAAAAGAAAGGTTTGATGGTCCTCAAGCTGATTCTTAGGCTCATGACCCTCTCTCCTGTAAAAATTCTCGTTTATGGCTTTGGGACGCAATAAAAGCTCCTTTCGACAAAAAAAGTAAGATTTTCTTTCAAATTCAAATGATACAACAGTCTCTGTTTATCGCGGGCGATTTCGACGGGCCAATTCATACAAGATCGCCTGTGCTCAACAAATTAAATGGCGTTTGGTGTCACAACCATTGAATTCATACAACATATGCAATAGCGATAGGCTGTTTCGCCAAACAGGCAATAAGTTTGTTTGCAAATTAACAAGCCCTGGCAGAATTTGATTTCTCTATATTTGACAATATCTCAAGTCATCAGCCTGTCTCCTTCTTTTTGGCTGGTACACTCACCCTCTGCATGTCATCCTGTACTCACATAGGCGCTGGCAATTTGGTTAGGGGTGACAGTTTGAAGAAAGCAAAAAGGGAGCGCGGTAAAAAATCTTCCCTTTTTGTATTCTCGATTATTTCAAATCTTTGAAGTTTGTATTGTATGGAAACGGAGTCTATCCAGGGTTTGCTGTGTTACCTTAAACAGCGGGCAAATCACTTTATGCAATATGGAAAGAAAAAAATGTAGAAACTACATAGGCTTATATGTCAAGTATTACTATGGGTATGTGCTTTTACATAAGGGCGGCAACGGCAGCACCGACGGCAGCTACAGAAGCAGCCACAAGTGATGCTTGAACGTTGGAGCTTCCGCTGGTCTTTCCAGATGCGCTGGCACTGGCACTGGCAAGACTGTTGCTAGCACTGGCCATAGCGCTCTTACCAGAGGCACTTGCAGTGGCCATAAGGGAGGCACTGGCACCGGAAGCCATAGAGATAGAAGCAGTTGGCATGACAGCAGCAGTGCTGGCGTTCCCTGAAGCATCACCACAATATGTTAGCTGCTGTGGAAAATGAGATAAAGGCAACATGTCATAAACACTCACATGCAGCACTGACGGCTCCAACAGTTCCTTTACCATTGAATTGGAATTTTCCAGAATAGAACCAGTTGGGTTCGGCACCAATACGGAGCCAGTATTGGCCAGCAGCAAAGTCACCAAGAGGAGTGATCTAATGGAATAGCGTAAATTTTGAGTATGTTGTTGCGTTTGTGGCTTTCTTTGCACTCAATTCATGCTTACCTCGAATTTGCCAACTGAACAATCGATAGGGGTGGCAGTGACATGAGCAACAATTTCAGCATTGGTAGAAGAACCACCGAGCATATCGATGCTGCATGTAGTCAAAGCGGCACCACCAGTGTTAGAGGTGTTCCAGGTGATATCTCCAACGCCACCAGAGTTCTGAAGTTGAAACGACAAATCGATAGATTAGCAATAGAAAAAAAAACAATCCAAAAGGAACCTATCCTAATCTGACATACCCAAACGGTAGAGGCCCAAGGGGTAACAACCTGCAACAAAAGAAAATAACGATTTGAGGAGATCAAAGGTTAAGAAACGAAGCGTTTTCTCAGCGGTGTGGATAAAATAGCAATAAACGTGCTTACGGTTATAGTGGTGGCGCTGGCTGCAGATGCGCAAGCAACAGCGAGAAGGGCGGATACAGAGAACTTCATATTAATTGCAGAGCGGGTTTAAGAAGGGAAGATGGTATTGAAGCAGAGACTGCTTGAATTGAATGAGTGGTGGGGGTTAAAGTGGGTGGGTGGAAAGTAAAGGAAGAAGGAGAATAAAGAGATTGGATGGACGGACGAAATTGCATTGGAATAAATAGGATAACAAGCGTAAGTCAAATTGCTTGAAACGGAGTATTGGATGTAGAGCTTTTTCTGTGCAACATCAAATCTGGTCAAGAGAGTCCCACTGTGGATGGTACTGTGTAGCCAAGCATTAAGTGGAATCAAAACTCAGACATTGGCTTTGACATTACTAAACTGTTTGTATTTTCAAGGAGGGAACCTTACGCGTTCCCAGTGTAAAGTTTATCCCTGGAAGATTAGGGAAAATTAGGTGCTCTATATTATTTACAATCTGTACAAGCAAAATGATAAATATATCAAGCTGTGATTAGTCTCCGCTACGTGTAATCTCGTGTACAAGGGTGTCACAAAGAACTCGAGATGGCTCGACATGTTCCACACACTCAATTCGCCAGCGGTCTTCCACCTATATTATTGAGAGATCGCGTTAATAGCTGATCGAGGTGTTTTGCTATACTTAGCACAAACCGAAACGTTTACCCATTGATTCAATACCATCCGATACTCCTTTCCAACCATCATATCCAAAGCGCAGAGTTGTTCTCGTGAGGTTGAGCCAGCAAATTGAGCCGCGCTCATATTTAAAAGTTTCTTCAAAGTATTAGCCAATAGAGTGAGTAAAGTTTGACGGAGGGACTGCTGGATGCACAATTTTTGGCAGGTTATGAGGTTTGCTTACCGTTGCTACATCTTGGCTAGACTCAGCTATAATGACAGCTCCGCTGCCATCGTCCAAGGACACATACAATATAGCTCCTTCTTCATCTTGTTCTCCGGCAAAGATTCTGACCAGATCCTGCTGATCATAGATCGTATTAGCACAAAAGGAACAATGAGGCAGTTGACCTTCTTCTGACACAGTGACGGATCTCAAACACGCTTTGTCTGCAATGGAAAAGGCAAAATAAGAATGAGGCACCGCATAAAGTAACGACCCACGTTTTGTTTCCTTAAATGTATAGTGGCCATGATTCTTACGTCCAAAGCATTTCAAGTGGGATAATCGAACTCCATCTGCTCTGCATTCTTCTATCTTGCCCGTAGCTTCATCATAAGTTCCTGCCCAACGCTGAGGTTGACTTTCCAAATCACTCAAAAACCAATCTGTTATTATCGCACAGATTTGGCACTCCTCATAATCTTTAATCATGTCCAGTCCAATGATACGCCTGAACTGGGACGAAAATAGAAGGCATTTGAGGCTGGATACTGGAATACTAATATTTGAATGCCTTATAAATCATGATATACCAGCTATCATTATAACTTACTATTGACTACCTCGGTGCCACAATCGCTGCTGCCGTTGACCCACCAAGTGCTGTTTCCGGCAGCATTTTCAGATACTCCAGAAGTACTTAAGCCTGATAGCAAGACGAACTGACCCTCTCTCAATTTTCTAGAGCGATGTCCTACAGAATCCCAAAGTGTAATATCTATCTCAGCCGTTTCATCGCTAATTTGAATGGCGTAGCGATCTCTTGACTTCTCGCCATTTGTCCCTATGTATGGAGACTAAAATAAAGTGTTAGCTGCTATAACATGGGTAAAGAAGATAGTGCGATATTCATGTATCTACATTGTTCGCCTGTTTACATATTCTTCCCAACAAAGTAACATTCGTCATACGAGGTTTCAGGTCTTTGATGTAAATGCGGTCCTTACGCATCTTGCAATCTAAAGTGTCCTGAGAACGAGCTTTCAGAAACTTTTTTTCAATCAGTATGCAACTTCATGTGTTCTTACCTTTCCATCATTTGATATTTCACTCCATTGTGAAATGCTTGAGTTATGTGTTTGGGTGGATATAGTGGGAGACACTGTTCGACTGACGTACGGATCACGTTTCCTCATAAGCGTATTTAAACCAGCCGATGTTGCATCTTGCTCTGACATGCAGAATATGACAGTGTCATTCGTATATTCCAACTTGACGCAGCCATCATTGGTAGCCTGGCTGGGTGTGGTTGATTTGCATATCCCGGGATGATACAGACCAATGAAGTCGCTCTGGTTCAACATGGCAGACATGATCATATTCTCATCATATAGAGTCAAAATTGCTCTAGTTCGCTCATTTGAAGTGTCTGTCAAGTAGAGTTTGAGATACTGGCCCTTGCAATTGCTATAAGCTGCGCTAGAGGAAATATGTGCAGCTTGTTCTACATACAGAATCTGTACAATTATGTAAGCAAAGCATGAAATCTGACCCAGTTTCCATATCTATAAACTTACCTGCAACCACAAATTATACACGCGATTTGCATTTGCCGTGACATCAGTCAAAACATTATGACTGAATTGTGATAGGACAAATGTTTTGTCATATAATGGAGAAAGCAAGAATATCATATGTTCAGTAGGCTGTATACGAGACATTTTTGAGGATATCGCCATGTGTTCTCCATTTTCCACCTGTTTGGAAGTTGACTCTGGCACCGTTGTGGGCTTTTCAACATTACCAACAGCTACCCTTAATTTTCGATTCTTGACAAAGCATATTTTGAGTTTCATTCTGAAATAGCAAAAATTCAGTTGTAAGTGATATTTACCTCCATGAAGTATCGAGTAGTTGTATTGATTTGGCCACTCAATAGGAACATATATTTCTGGTGCAAATAAAGTTCTATCTTCTTGAAACTGGTCTGATCACTTGCTACCATAATCTCGAAACGGGTACCGTTCAGCCTATAATGTCTTTCTACTGTGATCTCAGTTATGCAATTGCCCGGGACATTTCCATTAGCAATAGCGTCTATAGAGTGATAATCTGTTTGTACCATATATGTGATTAATGGCAAGATCATCAAAGTATAATTTACAAGAGTTATTATCACATACTTGTACCACTTCCATGCAAGTAATCTTTTTCCATATCTGTCCACTTTAACACCTGAGCGTCAGTAAGTGCTCGTTTGGCGCACGCACGCAAACGCGTCTAATAGAGAGTCATACGAACTTTGCATTCCATTTCTGTCATTAAAATCGCTTCTGTAATCCCAGCAGGATACTCTAATAGTAGGTTTGAAAGCTTTATTGCAGCCCAACTCCTGAGCAATGAGTGATTTTCAAAAAAGTTCAATATGTGGTGAACTTGATATTAAGTACCATGAACTCAAAAAACGAAATCGCTACCAAGGAATTGTGACATCAGCGCTTGTCGACCGTCTTCGTACATTCTGGCTGTCTAATCTGCTCGAAAGCTGTTGCCGGATTGACTCTACTGCTCTAACGAATGCCATTACAAAAGTGAACAAAAGGGTGGCGTATCTTATGTTAATGAACGCGTCGTTAAAAATTTTTGGAATTCAGCAACGCGTTCTTTCAGTTAACGGTCCTTTCTGCTCTTTCGAACGGAAACAGTAGCCATTGGATGACGACTGTATTTTTTGAATACATATCCCTTATGGTACATATGTTGTGCAATTCGATAGATGTTGGTCGCATCATCCAAGCCTGAGTGTGCACGCCCTTCAAATTCCATGCCTAGCTTATCCAGCATGGTTGCAATGGTTTCTGGCTTGCTATTATAAAATCGCGCGAATGCCTTTTTGATATCAACCCATCGGAAAAAATATGCGGGTACGGGTATGTTATCATGGTTGCATTGCTGTGTGATAAAGTCTCGAATATCAAAGGGACCATCTGCGCATATTCACTAAGTAAATTGCTGCTAGTATGTTGAGAACATTCCATCTTCACGTACCTGTAACAAAGATTGCTGACTTTTCTTGGAACAGCGAATATTTCGCCATCCAGGTCTGAAAATCATTGAGCATACTAATAAAATCGGGGCTTTCATCTACCATTTCCTGCGAGTCTATCATTAGCCACCTTTCGATAGTCGTGGCAGGTGGGGTTATGAAGGTCATCTCACCTGAGTAATTCCGGTCAACTTCGTACAAAATTCACTCAAAATAGGGTTTATGTTCGGTTTAACATAAGATCGAAACTGATCAACCTATATGAAAGTCATTAGGGATTGCCCATATTCCTTTGAACAATGACCCATCTGGTCTGTTCAACTTACAATTTCAAACGTTCCCCCTTCTACTAGTACAACAGGAAATTCAATTATCTCATGTGGGTATCTTTTATCGTTCTCTTCGCATGTTGCTTCGACATCAAAGAAGAGATAGTAATCAAACGGTGATGCGAGAGGTCCTGGTTCGTCACTGAGTATATGTTCAGTACACTGTGATCAGTATTAGCAATACCGGGTTTTGTCCATACCTCGCATTTACGTTCGTATTCGCATTGTTCTCGTTCGCTGCTGTTAGAGCTTTTTTTTGAGCTTTTTTGAGCCTTTTAGCCAAAGTCTCCTTGTTGCCTTTGGACGACAACCCTAAAGTGTTTAATTCCAATCGCATTTTAGCAACACCACTTATCAATCGTTCGACTTCATTCGTCGCTTCAGTGTCAGCTACAGATTCGGGTGCATTGTTCATTTGTGACTGAAAAAAACAGAAACGATCTATAGATCAGTCAATTACTTAACAGTCCTGGAAGCGGAGGTTTGCTTAATCATATTTTCCTAATGCTACGATTCAAGAAACACGACAAAGGTGAGCTGTTGTCTGGTACAAGCATGCGATACTGCTTCAACTAAACTATTTATATAAAAAAGAGGACGAACGAGAATCAAGATCAGAGGATAAAGACCGGCGGGATCGACGTAGAGACGATGATTCTTACAGACGTCCTCGAAATAGTTCCCGATCTCCGTCACCACGACGACGACGAAGCAGAGAACGAAGATCACGGTCTCGATCGCCTGATCGACGTGATCGCAGACATCGTAGTCGGTCGCCCAGAGATAGAGACAGACGATCCGGCCGAAGAGATGATAAGGTATGTGATGTGAACGACAGTAACTTTGGTCATCCTACGGCGCTAAGCAACAAAACAATAGCCAAAATCAGAGAGAAGCGAGAAGAAAAGCACTACTGCTGCTGGAGATAAACCAAAAGCTCAAGCACTTCGAGTCTCAGGACGTATGATTGAAATAGAATGTAACGATCGTCTGGGTAAGAAGATCAGAGTAAAGGCCAGGTAAGCTATTTGTGAGGCCATATGTTCAGCATTATGAAAAAGTGAAGCTGACGCGATGCATAGCCCCAAAGATACTGTTGGTGATTTCAAAAAGCTGGTAGCTGCGCAGATTGGTACTGAAGCCAAAAAGATCATTCTTAAAAAGTGGTACAAGGAGTTCAAAGACCACATCACCCTAGACGATTGTAAGTACACTCGTTCCTCGAGCACTATAGATATCGATTGAATACTAAAACCCCATTTCTTAGATGAAATTCATGATGGCATGAATATTGAATTATACTATCGCTGATTAGCTCTTAGTTTGCAACTTCTCATTATTATGACTCTAAAGGTCGTTTTTCACATTACCAAATATCGAACAAAGTTATTAAAGCCTTGTTTAATTTGAATGGCTTTAATATGTTCACTATAAGCTACCAACATTATTTAAACAATGAGACTTTTGGAATGCGCAGTTCTTGACAGTCATTGGCTTTGACTTGGGGATAGCACAATGGTTGAACCATTCCTATAAAGCAATCCTACAATTTTTCCTCGACAATACTTTTATTCGATGTATTCGATATATCATGTTATACTGTTTAAGATTGCCTTAACCCACAGAGACCGAATTTGGTGGGTCTTCAAAGCACAACATCCTTTCAGCCTTCTAGCTGTTTCTTAAAATTGATCGATGTCATGGTTGCACCAAAGTATATTACCGCCAGCCAAAAGGACACGGTAAGCCGAAATGTAAATGCACAAAGAAGACATTCAGAAACCCGGCGCCACTTGCGCTTTGTTGTCTGGATGTAGTTACAGTAGACTGGCGACATATAATACTTTCCTTGGCACCTTTCATGTAATACGATACTAAGTCCCGCGTCGGCCAATTCCTTTTTTAACCAGTTAGCCGAGAGGATGTGTCAATGGGTTGAACAACTTTGAAACCCGTTAAAATGCGGTACACATACTAAGCAGCACAGAACTTTTGTTCTCATGCTTTTACGAAAGCTTTAGACCAATTTTCATGTCACTTAGTCCAGTGCTAAATGTTGTTGTACATACATTTTTCAAAATCAGATGTCTCCACACGTGCAACCTGCCCCACTGATTGGCTCATCACTGATGGCTGATATCACTGTGTTGATGGAGAAAAGCCAATAATGCTTATTGTATTTATGCTATGTCGCCATCACTGTACGCATATAAGAGAAAACAGTTACTACATATTCAAATCAGATGTTCGCGAGTTAAACGTATTTGTGACGATCTTAATAAGGTAAAGTGAACTTAAAGCTGTATTTGCTTTTTCAGCCTTTGCTGTTCTGGTAAATGGTTGTATCACGTTGAATACGAAATATATTATAGGGAAAAAGGTATCTACTTTTGTCTGATTTTCCCGGTAAAATGTTGACATAACTTCGAGGAAGACAAAAGTCTGTATATGTACATGTTGGAAGGGTGCATCCAGTGCAAGACCCGACCGTATAGCAAATGGAGAAAAAATAAAAAATACATCGGAAAGATTGAAAAAAAGGGCTGTTCTCTAGCAAACGATGGGAGCTGTATAGTATTAAAACATAAATATAGCGGCTGCATCTTGTCGCCAGAGGTTTGTTGGTTGGTATTCTTCCCAATCCTCTTCATCAGCCTCATTAATACACTTCTTGTTCTGGCCACTAAACATTGACTTGAGTGTTCCTTTGAAACCTTTTTTTTCCTCTCGGCAGTAATACTTCCATGGACAGTTTCGTTCATCGTCCAATTTGGCGTCATAAATAAACCAATCTTCTTCATGGTCTTGGCGATCAAAATAATGTACTTTGGGTGGTTCCTCTGTGAAGGATACTCGGCGGTCGGGACGAATTGGGCATGGATCTGTAGTTACTACCGCTGTTCTTACTGGTGGTGGAGTGGTAGGAGAGATAGGCTTTGAATTCTGTTCCGATTGGGATGATCTCCTTATGTTGAGCTTCGAAAAAGCATTGGTGAGTTTTCTCGAGTTATTTTGTCTTGATGGCAGTACTGTGATAGACATTCAGTGGGAAAGAAGAGTAAACAATGCACTAGCGAAACCATGGCACGACGGTTTTTTATTCCCCACAGCGTTTAGCAGTATGGGCCAAAGGGATGTCACCTGCCCCATTTGGAAGGAGCAAGCGCCACAGCCAATGATTGGACTGACAATGTTTGATCAGATGCCACTGAGAAAATTTGACTGGCCACAATCCAACACCAAAAAAATGACTGCCCACAGCATCCCAAATTGGTGCCCACTCATATGATAAGCAGCCAGCAACTCATTAAATCATTGATACCGTATTTGAGTAACTGCTCGAAATGACATCCGTTTGAACCAGCCCGACCTGGTTATTTTGCCAATTTGCTTTACTTTCGGGCTTTGGTATTTGGCTGTTTCGTCTTTATGGTTTTTGATTCACCTGCACCACCAAAATGACCCAAGGAATACTCAAAATTTTTTTATTCATGCTGGCTGGACCTGGACTCTGAATAGCTAAGCCGCAACCACAAGAGCCACATATTCTCAAACATTGTTGAATAGCAATATCTTTTATTCTTGAGGATTAAGATGACTGTTTAAACACGACTTTGTTGCGATTTTTGGTTGCGTCTTATAAAGGTCAGGCCAAGAAAGTTATAGAAATTAAGTCAGCCAGCTCACAGGGACAAACCAAAGCCAACGCAGCGCAGTGAGGTAACTTTCCAGGAGTTGAGTAAAAAGTCAAGGCCAATAATTGTTCTATTTTGAGGATGATGATCGGGGTCAGAATTCAGCCAATGATGATCAAGCCTTAGCAGGCGCACGACGCATTTTGGCCAAAGGGACAGGTCCCAAATTCATATTTTTTTTATAACTCAATATTAGTTGAATCTTCTTCTCAACACATTCTTTTATTGTTGTTCAAGTTTTTTTGTTCTCAAATCGACACTTGGTGCCCTTTGAACCTAGACGACAAACCCCTCGCTTTGTCATAGTATTCGATTCACTCGGATTGATAGCAATTTACCCAGAAAAAACCCTACTCATTACACCATCCACCTGTCGCCAAAACAGTAATTTCAGTGATGGTACAAATCACATTTAGTTTCCAGGCATTCAGCTTTAATGGCATTTGCCAAACTGTTGCCCTGTCTCTCTGCCCACTTATCGGAAAGTATGACGGAATAGAACCGGTCTGCTATTCTCGTAACGTCGACCTTGCTGGCACCCTGATTTTTCAGCCAGGTAATATATATGGCTTTTCGCGAATAGAATACATCATACAACGCGTACTCATCCTACCACTCTATTCTTATAGCTACCCTTATCATCGACATTGTTGCTATCATCATGACAGCTATTATGATTTATCACATCAAGTCCAAATACACGGCTGTCGGTATGTACATCACCTATATTAGGGCTTGTTAAAACATAGCGGGGCTTTGCCTAATGCGATAGCCTCTTGTTAAATTAGGTCGCAAGGAAATTGTCATGTTCTTCTACCTGTATATGATCACTGTCTTTTTGGAAATGCTTCTGGTCACTGGTATCATCCCTACCGCTTCCTCAGTCTATCCTGTAAGTTATTATTATTATATTTGCTTTGCTTTGTTTGTTATGAACCTTTCATTCATAACTAAACTAACTTTGAAACGAATGCTGCTTTTTTCAGTGGTTCACAGCTGTGCATATTGGTTTAATAAGTGCCACATTCTGGTGTTTGCTATTGAATGGTTTTGTTGGCTTTCAATTTGCTGAGGATGGTACACCTTGGTCGCTTTGGGTAAAATATCAAAATTCCCTTTTTTAAACAATTACCATCATAACATTTTTTACTAACCCAGCATCCAAAAAGTCAATTCGTATTAGTTCATTTGTTGTGTTCCTTATCGTGGGCTTCATTGCTATTGCTACGTTCAACAGCTACGGTCCTTTCAGTTATCAAAACCCTGCCGTACTTTGGGTCTTCTACTTCATTGTCAACGGCATCGCCTTTGTCGTTTACGTCATCCTTCAAATCATCCTTGTTGTCAATACCCTGGATGACCGATGGCCTTTGGGTGATATCTTGTTTGGCACCGCCTTTTTCATCATTGGTCAAGTCATCATGTACATCTTCTCAGTGGTGATCTGTGACCAAGTTAAGCACTATGTCGATGGCTTGTTCTTCGGTACTATTTGCTCACTGTTGGCTGTCATGATGGTCTACAAGTACTGGGATTCTATCACCAAGGAAGACTTGGAGTTCTCAGTTGGCAGTAAGCAAAATGTATGGGAAGTCAAGGAGCTTTTGGGCGAAGATGAATTGAATCAGAACTACAACTCTCAAGAGAGATTCAATGCTCCTCCAGCTCCTCATCACCAACAGCAGCAATATGGACAACAATATGGACAATTTGAGAGCAATGCCTATTAATAGCTGACCAGCTTTTTTTTCTCTCGCTCTGTTTTATTCCATATGTTTTTACCTCCTTTTTTTTATCCTCGCACTGTAGATATACAGTTTCTCTTTTTCACAATTGTCCTTTTCTGCGCGCATAATCAATACAATCACGTTACATTTTATGAATCCTGTGTGCTAATTATTAGACAAGCAAATTTTGAGGTGTATACTTTTAGGCGATTGAATTTCTACACAAAGAAAAGAAGATCGTAAATACAAGGCGACCAAGACGTTTGAGACATTTGATTCTTAGAGAAGTGAGCCTACGATCAAAGCCGCTGCAACGTGACAGCTGTTACCAAACAGTAGGCGCACGGATTCCTGAACCGCAGACGTTTTCATGCAAAACGAATTTCCATAGAAAGAAACCAAAAGAAAATGAAAGGCCGACCAAGACATATTAAACCTTACAGAAAACAAGTTGATTAAAAGTAAGCCTCAAAGATCAAACCCGCCGCAAATGCGATTGACAACAACAAGCTTACGAATTAAGTGCAGCTGTATTGTAAAACAACGGGGTGTTTCCTGCAGTTCAACTTATAATGGTGCCATGATTTGTACATTAGCTGTTTCGTGTACAAGCTATTTACCAGGTTCATCAGCATTGCCTTAAAATTAGGTGGTGGGATATTCAAAATACGAAAACTCGAAAAGTCGAATGATCTGAGACATCCCGTACGTGCAGGATTTATAGCTGTGACAAATCCAGAACACGCAATTTATTGTACATTTTCTGGGTCGGAATCGATTGGAAACAAGGCGCCAACACATAGTCCAGGATGGAAATTTTCTGCGCCTTATAAAACCAACTGCCCAATATCAAGTTGCATGATTTAACTCACTTCTTCTTACTTGCATCAAAACATGTCTGTACCACTGGATCAAAGACGTCGCATCGCAATTGCTTACGATGGCACTGACGATGCAACAAAATTATTCAAATGGTCTATTGACAATATCTTTCGCCCACAATCGGATCATATTATCTTGTTGTCCGCAGTATCTGGCGGGGAACAGAGGCGAGGAAGCATTACAAGTAATGGCGGATCGCCTCATCGTCGTTTGTCGCTTCCCATGACTTCTGCTAGTCCGAGCGAGGTCAACGAAATGCTAAATGATCCAAACCACAAGGATCTCGCTGCCTCTGACGTCGCCAAACAACGTCTTCAAGATATGGCTCGAGAATTACATACTCTCAATACCACAAGCGAAGAGCATATCTTATGGGGTGATCCTAAAGTGCTTATCCCCAAGTTCACCGCAAACCATTCAGTAGACCTATTGATTATTGGCTCTCGTGGTCTCAGCAAGGTCAAGAAGGTATTTGTAGGCTCAGTATCCGAGAATTGCGTACACGAATGCCCATGTCCTGTTCTCGTTGTCAGAAACACCACGATTTAGTAAAATTGGCAAGAGCAGCGGGGGTTTAGCAAGGCAATGGCGAATTTTGCCAAACAATGACATATACGCAACATGCCTATTTACCCCGCAGCTATTTAATTTTAAAAACCCTTTTGTTCACTTTCTGAAAACCATCATTTTTGAACCTTCCTTGCCAATTCATCAATAAAAGGGATACCCTTAGCAAGTTAATTAAGAAATATGGTTGGTCAAATGGAAATTACTTTTCTGGGCACCAGTTCAGCAGTGCCGTCAAGAACGCGAAATCAACAATCCATGGCAGTACGGCTGCCCACCGGCAAAGTGCTTGTCGTCGACGTCGGTGAAGGATGCCAGCACCAATTCCAGAAATCGGATTTCAAAGCAGGTCGCATTGGCGCAATCTTCATCACTCACATGCACGGTGATCATTGCTTTGGCTTACCACCGCTGATCAGCACTTTGTCTATGGGAGATTCCACGGACACGTTTGAAATTTATGGCCCAGCCAATCTTCGGGTATGGTTGAGAACGACGTTTCGTGCGACGTATGCCACGTTTAATAGAAAATACAGAGTACATGAAATACTTCGACCTGATGATCCGATAGATCAAAACGTTGACTTATTGGACTATGAGTTGCCTGGTAAAAATATCACAATGACTCCTTCACCACATCCGCATTGGTCCATCCAGTTACCCGACGGTTACAGTGTGACCGCAGTACCTATACTACACTCTATCCCTTCTCTAGGTTACATCATCCGTGAACCAAATGTACCAGGTAGGATTGATTTATCTGAGATCAATCCTATCCTGGATAAGAATAAGGATGCTTTGGCATCGAAAGGCGTGAAAAACCCAATGACACTTTTGGGTCAATTGCAGAAAGGCAAAACCATCGAGCTGCCTGACGGGACAACACTATCTCCGCCAGCTTCAAGAAGAGGAAGAAAGGTCATCATTCTTGGTGATACAAAGGATGCATCTTCCCTGATACCGTTCTGCTCTGAGGAACCTCCACACGTTCTGGTACATGAAGCAACAAATGCGCTTACGTCTCTAGATCCGCCTGACACGACATTGGCCCAAGTCGAGGCTACCACCATAGATCATGGACATTCCACTCCTCAAATGGCTGGTGCTACTGCCAAGGCTATAGGAGCGCAGCATCTCATTATGACTCACTTTAGCTCCAGGTACCGAGGCGACGAATCGCCAGAAGCTCTCGCGGTGATGAACGAGATACAGAAGCAAGCAGTGGAAGCTGCTGGTCATGAAAATGTATACTGTGCTCGAGATTTGTGGACTTTCCAAATAACCATATAATCCAAATTATCAATTGATTAAATATCTGTGATAAGACCGTACCATGAGATTTATTTGAATGAATGTCCAATTATTGAAATTTGGCAAGGAGGTGACTATCAATATGGTGCTGCTAGAGCGCTGCAATCTCGAGCAAGATGACCGGGCTAGATATTCATATAAAAGTGTTAGCTGGCCGAGCAGTATTCGATCATTTCTTAAACCGTTCACTTTACCTGATTACATTTAAAGCAAACCGGTGGCTCGCTGCGACGCCCACTATCTCTGTTATAAGTATAGCTGCGATTCCGACGATAATTGTCAAAGACATCTCCAGAACTCTGCAAAGAGGAACTGGACTGTGCTGCCTGAAAATAAGGTGATCTAACACCACCACCACCGTTGACACCGCCAGCTCCTAGACCAGTTCTTGGTGCATCCCATTCGCCAGCCTGCTGTTGAATCTGTTGAGGTTGATTTGATTGTCGAAATCGTTGTTCAGGTACAGCTGAATATCCAGGACCACGGCCAAATTGAGCTGGAGGTGATCTAGCATGTGATCTTGGTGGTGTGCGAGAGCGTGCGGGCTGTCGCCTGCCAGGTAGTGGAGACGTTGATTGTGATCGAGATCGAGTTCTTTCAGATGAATTACTACGATTCCGACGGTATCTTGTCCGGGATGTGCTTCTTCGGCGACCTTTTGATCGGCTACGGCTTCGGCTTCGAGATCGTCGTCTACGAAGAAAAGCTTTAGGAATGCATATACTTGGGTCACGAATTATGGGAATCTCAACTCACGGGTTTCGTCCTCGCGGTCTCTCAGTACCAGTGCGATAGCTATCATTTGGGCTTACACTACGCTTATCTCGAGCTCGTTGTGACAAACGACTTTCCTCCACACGTTTTCTGTGTGCTTGTAATTCCTCGGCCCTGGCTTTGGCAGTCTGTACATCTCGTAGATATCCGTCAAGAAACCCATTTTCCCAACCTTCAGCGTCAAATTTGGTGTCATCGTCAAAGGCCAATCCATCATAATATACATTCATCGCTTGTTGGAGCTCCTCTGTTGGTAATGGTCGACTTGGAACTGAGATGTCTTTTGTTTGTATTGCTTTATAAGGGATATCATCCAACTGGGCGGATGTTGAGTATTTTGTTTTCGAAACCAAGTGTTTAATGCATGCACATTTACCTTTGCTAGATCTATCATGGGTCCGACAGGTAATTCAAAGTAACTTCTCTTTGGTAGTTCCATTTGCTCTGTTTTTGATGCATGTGAATTACTACTGTTAACCAACCCCTTGCCTGTCGCATCTGGTGATGGTTCTGGCTGAGACGAAGCATTCATAGACATCGACACCGCATTCTGAATCAAGGTAATGATAGGAGAATCAAAGTATTGTCTCTCCTTCCAAATGCCAATGACCTGCGATGGTAGCGATCAGCCACTTGAATTAAACAGAAAATATATAGAAAAACTACTTACCTTTAGCACTTTCTGTCGATCTTGTTGGTTACCTTTGGGACAATGGTAGGCCAGCCTTAAAAGAGGTACTAATTTGGGATATAGTACATCAAATATCCATCGTTCTTGTTTTCTCGATCTACCATAGCAATCAGTACACGGCATTAACAATGAAAACTCAATTGACTCTTAACTTACCCATGAGCTAGTAAATCATTGACAAGGTATATAATATGTAACTTGTCGTCGAATGTCTCGGTGTTCTTGACTAGCGCTATCATCAGATCCGTTAAACCTTCAAATTGACTTTGTTGCTTACAGTGGTGAGTGATCCAAGTTTTTCCAGCCTATATAGTTAGGTTTGTGCAAGTTCGTCAGTGTTGCGAGGAATAGGTTGGCACGGTGCTAATATTATGTCAAGAAAAAACACCGTACTTCAACATGTGCTCTAGAACATTCAATAATAATCTTATGCAATATGGTCCAGATGTTTTCTGCGTCTTTAATGGTCGATGCTCCTCCGCTTGTAGTCATCAAGAGCCTGGCAAACTTTTGATATGCGATCGTGGTTGAATTCGGTTCGGTAGCAGCAACACCAGCTCCCGGCAGTTGAGTCGGTTGCACGTTCATCGCGTCGGTTTAACAGATGCGTGCAATATGATGCGTCTTTCTAAAATCTAATGGGCAGCAATGGAGAGTCGTAAAGGCAGCAAATAATATCAGTGCCAGTAGATATTCAGGCGGTAACATTTCTTTGTTCAGGTTCGCATTAGCAATAATGACAGCCAGAGTGTGACTGTCGATAAGCACAAGTCTGCTCACTTGCTGCCACATTCAACATATATAAAAAAAGCTACAATCACGCAGATAAACAACAATGTGGATTATGGTTGAACATAAAGCTAAGAACTTCTTTTAATGTGATTATTGACCTACAATCAGACTCTTTTTATCTGGTTTTACTCGGTGTTGAGCTTCCCAATAAGGTATATATTCGCCTTCTTCAACTTCCTCAAACTCAATGTTTTCAGTTTGGTTTCCTAAGCGGGGTATCCGCAGGTATGCTTCGGTGCCAAAGCCCTCCATAGTCATGATCTTGAGTTCGCCACCCCAGTATTCAGAATACACTTTGCTCATGGGCAATCCAATTCCTAGCCTTTGATCTTCCTGTCCCTGCCAACTCCACGGCTCTCCCTCTTCTTCTGTGATACGCGCTTCCATCTTGGGCATATCTTTGAATTTCTCGAAGCGTTTTTCAGATGTGAATGACCAAACATCTCGATACGTTTCCGGTGTCATACCACCGCCTTGGTCTGATATACGCAGTAAGATATCGGTGTCATTGGAAGATATGGTGACGGCGACTGGTGGTATAACATCAAGGCAATTGGTCTCTGCCATTCGTAAGGTGTGTCGAACGGAGTTTAGTAACAGTTGATAGACAATATATTCAATATGCTCGGAGATGTATGTGAAATCGCTGCAATTTCGATGTCCATCTATGATGATAGGAGGACACTTGTTGCTTGGGCCCAATTTGGTTCCAATGAGAATAATGCATTTGTCTATAATATTCTTGAGATTGCAGTTGGTGAAAATGGTCCCAATTTGCTCGTCACCACCACCAGACGAGTGAATACTGCTTTCAGATAATGCTATATGCTGTTCAACAATAACTCTCCGCGAAATCCTTGATCGCAGCATCTTGTTCATAAAGTTGTTGGCGTGAGCAGCGGGTATATGTTGAGAACATTCTGAAATGCCCATAGCAAGTTGAGGTATGACCACCAAGTGATCTCGTAATAATGACCTTATTAGATCACAGTATTCAGCATTATCCTGTGTGTTTTCAATTGGAGGTACTTTTCTAAATTTATCAAATGCTGTCCAGTATAAGTCATATACTAGCTGTATGTGGGGATTGGTACCAACAATGAAAGGCAGTTGTTGAAAGTCTCTGATCCTATGCGCCAATCGAACAGGCAGCTCCTTTCGAACATAATTTGCGCTTTTGATTAAGCGTTCTTCGTTTAATCGTTTTCCAAAGAAAACCAATTGCCTTAATGTAATAGGCGTAACTTTTTGTTCAACATAATAGTCCAGAGTTTTGTTTTGGTAGAAGTGTGCAGGGGAATGAGACGCCTTTGGCTCCAATGAGGGATTTACAGAAGTGGTAACTGCGCTCGACTTTGCGCTTGTAGAATGCCGGAGCGTTGCTGGCATGGACAGCGCTCGTTTTTGTGATGCGACAGTCCTCAGCATTTTGTTTTGAGTGGCAAGGTTATGAGAAAGAATGGAGAACTTGGCTTTAACCTGTGACCAGCTGCGTAGGAGATTGAACATGGCGGGTGGATCTTTACTCAACTGAGCTCAAAGAAAAATCGTCAGCAGATATAAGGAATACCAACAATGGCTAATACAAGCATATTTATTTACAGTAAGATATCGATAATGATTTTTATTAACATGCTGTTACAATTATTGGAAATCTCAAGACGAACAGTGGTGGTGAAAAGCCAGCTTATTCGTACTGTCAGCATGATTATCATTGACTGTGTTTCGAAAACCCAGTCTCGCCTCCGCACAAAGTCAGCTATGACAACGAAATGTGTTCAGCAAGATTTCGATATCTAACTCCTTTCCGCTTTTTCAACTAAAAAACTCGCAATGTCTTCCAGTAAGTCTTCAATTCGCAGCTAGCTATTCATAATCTTCAAATATATTAAGGCATAACATGTCCCTTCACTCATCTATAGATTTGCGCATTGCATGTATTGTAAGTATAGCAAAAGTCGACCCCACCTGGAAATAGTCCAGCTTGAAATATCGAGGGTGTCGCAGACAATGTCACTTGCTAGTGCGTAAAGCAGCTGGGCCAGTGGGCACTCTCGTTTACCTTTTGGCTTGTGATATTCCAAGGTTATTTAAACTTTTTTCCACGTGTCCTAATGATTTTCCTTGTTCCCATGATAGATGGTTGGCTTACCTGCTAGAGGTAAAACCTACATTGCACAAAAAGGTTTGTTCAAAGATAACTTTTCATAGCTATCATTTCTATGCTTGTTAACCTTTATCGAACTTTTGATTTTTAGTGCGTAGATATTTGACCTGGTTAGGTATCAACACTAAGGTGTTTAACGTGGGAAATTATCGGCGAAAGTTAGCTGGTGCTCACGTCCCTCACACATTTTTTGATCCGGCCAATTCCGAGGGTGAAAAATCAAGACGAGAAGCTGCTGCTGAAGCTCTCAATGATATGATTAGATGGTTTGATGAAGAAGAAGGCATTGTAGCGATATATGATGCCACCAATAGCACAAAAGCTAGACGTGCTTGGTTACATGAAAGTTTGAGCAAGAAAGATATTCAAGTGCTTTTCATTGAATCGATCTGCCAAGATGAAGAAGTCATTTTAAACAACATAAAAGACGTCAAGCTATCAAGTCCAGACTATGTTGATATTGATCCTGATCAAGCAGCAGAAGATTTCCGGGCAAGAATTGACCACTACACGGATCAATATGAAACCATTTCGGAAGATGGCCTCACTTATATTAAACTCATCAATATTGGTTCCCAAGTCATCATCAATCTGATCAAGGGCTATTTGGAATCTCGCATTGTTTATTACCTCATGAATTTGCATATTGCCCCACGCAAAATTTATATGAGCCGAGTAAGTGCTTCACACGGTTATGAGGAATGCTTTCCCCAGCGTCTAACTTGCTTTTTTTTTTTTTTAGCATGGAGAATCGGTGTTCAATGTGGAAGGAAAGATAGGTGGTGACTCTCCTCTTTCCCCAAGAGGTGAGATGTATGCTAGCAAGTTGCCAGATCTTATTAGCCAAAATCTGGGAGATCAAAATCTCACCATTTGGACGTCAACTATGAAACGCACCATCCAAACAGCTTCGCTTTTATCCCATCCTAACAAGAAGCAATGGAAGGCATTGGAAGAATTAGATGCTGGTGTTTGTGACGGAATGACCTATGAAGAGATTGCAGAAAAGTACCCTGAAGACTACGCCAACAGGGACGAGGATAAATTCAATTATAGATATAGAGGAGGCGAGTCTTATAGAGATGTTGTATTGCGTTTAGAGCCGGTTATCATGGAACTGGAACGACATCAAAACATCTTGATTATTGGTCATCAAGCTATTCTTCGTTGCATCTATGCATACTTTATGAACTATAGCCATGAGGACTTACCATATATCAAGATACCATTACATACTGTGATCGAATTGACACCCAAAGCATATGGCTGTGACGAGAAGCGATTTAAGGTTGACATTGAGGCGGTCGACACACATCGTCCAAAGCCTTCCAAAGGAGCTTCGCTTCGAAGACAAGCTTCAACTAACCTTGCAAGCAAGGCTCCTGGCGGTCTGAAGATTCCAGCTCCTGCTGGAGCTAGCGGTGAAATTGTTTATGACCCAATGAGCCCTATTCTTCCAATAACTAGTCCAAAGCTGACAGCCAGACCAAGTTCAACATGGGTGCCGACCACTAAAGATCAAAAAGCATCACCTACCTCTCTGTCAGCAGACATAGCTAATCTTCAACTTAACCATGAGCAATGATTTGAGTGCCTTCCCACAACAATTCAACTTTTAACTTGCCTCAGTTTACAAGTTGTATTCTCTCTCATTTCCATACTCCTTCTCCCCTCTCTCACTTTGGCAAGCGTATATATTCGCCTATACACCCATATTCCACTGTTGTAGATATTATATAAAATAATATATCTATATCAATAAACGTTCGTCATATCAGAACACTTGCCATTGACAATTGCACGCCCGCAATTTGGTAACAAATCCGCAAAAACAGGTTTATTTTGTTTTTACGAATACGAAGCAATTGAAATTGACAGTTTGTGTGCTGCTACATCATATATGCATCTCACTTTGCGCACACGTGCGGACAAATGAGTGCAAAAAAAAAAGCAAAGAAAAACGGTATCTGCGTATAGAACAAGATCCTGGGATCAAAAAATAGAAAAAGTATCTTACGATTACAGAAAAAGGCTGGTCATCTACAAGAACAAAAAAATATTTAAAATTGATAAAAGAAAAAACACAAAAGAAAAAGGAGTTGGCAACTTGTGGCAATGTGCAGCAAGCACATTACTCAGAAACTTAACAATCACTTTGAGTTGTTCAAGACCAACCCGGAACAAAATGGATGCCAAGAGGGACGGAACCATCTGTTGTATTGGTTGAGGTTGATTCGATGCATACCCATATTCTCCATAATATCGGTGTCAGTAATCAAGTTGGTAACGGTCAGGTTGCCGGTAACAGTAACTGATGTTGGATCGGAGCTAGTCGTAACGGCTTTCTTATCCTTCTTTTTACAAGTCAGTGCTAAAAGCGGCAGTGCTAGCTTGCTGCCAGTATGAGACGACACGGCCATATTTCGTTTTATGAGGTTACGAAACAGTGTATATTGCTTGACCTTATGCATCATCAAACTTTGTTTGTCTTTAACAGACTGTTGCAGACTTTGCAATTTTTTCTAGATTTGGGACAATCATAAATTATTTGACATAACTGCAACTTGTGGCGAATCATTACTCACCTCTAATGCCTTAGTCTCTTCGACAACTTTGTCAGATATCTTTTCAGCAGCTGCTTTTGATGACGGGTTGTCGATACCTGCTAGCCCTAGCCATCTGATCTCTTTTCGGTCCTTGGCTATGATGCCCATGGCCATCAACACATTGAGCGCATCATAAACTCGGCGTCGAATATTTTTCTGATCGTACTGGCCATCTGAGAAGGTTTGAATATCGACTGCTAACTCGTCTGCAACTGCATTGTAGGTTGTCACCTGCTTTTCTCGAACTTTTTTGCACACTTGTTGGCTGAAATGCCGCAGGCCAACGGCTCTCTGTTGCTGTGGACTAGCTAACGGAGCTGTCATAGATGTTTCCTCAACATAAACAGAATTGCTTGTTTCAGACCGATATCTTTTTGGAGTGCGTTGCTGCTCGATTGTGTCTGTTGTGCTCGAGTTATATGCAGATCCGCCTGTAGTCATTCTTCTTTTTCTATTACCAGAAATATTGTGAGGCGGACGTCCTCGAGGAGCATGGATAGCTGTAGCGCTCGCATTTTGAGTTTCAGGCACATATATTTGAATGACGATATCATTTTCGGACTTGACAGTGTTGTCAGTCGATTCACTATACTTGTTACCATCTTCAGCATTGAGAATGGAGGCTATTGAGCCTTTTCGGCTACTAGGTCTACTATTTGGGCTATCAGATCGAGTTGTACATGAGCTACTGTCATGAAACTCGTTGGAGCTCCGCTTACGAAGTACATGGCTGGTTTGTGACTTGGGCGAAGGACTGTTGGATGGTGTAACGATTTGCTGAATGGATGGAAGTATCTGTGTCTGTGCCTTTGGTGTATTTGATATAGGTTTTAATTCGAAACCGTCGTTGACGGTGGCGTCATATTCATTTTGATCAATACAAGGTTCCACAGACTGCTTAAGTGATTGGTACGGTGCAAAGAAATAGCCTGCAGACGAACGGTCAAATATAGCAGGAAGTTTTGGTTTGAAAGAACGAGCTAAAGATAGTGGTGGCGATGGAAGTGGTGAGGAGGCGTATTGATTTCCAGTTTTAGGGGGTGGTGTTGTATGGGTCATATAATAGTTATGTTGGTCAGTTAAAAACAAAGGAGAGGACATTTTTTTAAACAAGTGAATGGAGGATGAAATGAAAGTAAAGGGTCAAGGATGTGCTTGGAAGATAAAAGAGAGAAAAGCGGAAAAAGGCGGTAGTTTGGAAGCAAAACTGTTACGGATGTTTGATATTCTCTGTTTATTTGGGGTACAACACCTATGCTCATTAGATCACTGTGATCACAGTTTAAATGGGTCCACGCGCTTCGTTTCATCCTTCATTATCGGCTGATAAGTTTTGTTTTTTTTTTACTACATAGGCTTCGGTACTTGCCCTATGTGCCACCTGTCATTAAGGATACTTGGTTATTTTATGTACCAATCCACGCACTACATCTTTTCACCCAAAGTCAGGATTACCATGAAAGAAATGAAAATAATATTTCTTTAGCAAAATGACAATCTGTGCTATTCGGGAGTGGATAACTCCAAAAACGGGGCTCCCGAAAGCAAAAAGATTCAGAAAGGCGCCCCACCGACTCCTTTTTTTGGCGCGCTTCTCAACCATCAATGTTCCCCGCCCCCCTTTAAATAAACATAAAACTGGCCAATGAAAATTATGATTGCCAAATGGCCACTGAACCAAACTCATAACTACTCGCGCCGCCTTGTTATCGACAACATTTTTCAACAAGTCATCGCGAGCGGTTTCAGATGAGCTGATTGGCAAAATGTCTGCAGGTCAGGACTTTCGGCTGGGTTGGCGGTCCGGGATACTTTTACTTTTTCCGATGCTGATCTTCACAGCCATATTAACCGTATTACGATATTCTTGAATTCGCTGTTATTTGTCAAGTTTTAGACACACAGAGTAGACGCCACACCAGGAAAAGAACACATTGTGTCAAACTGAGCGCCCCATTAAGGTTGTTCTTCTCCATAGAATAGAAGGCTAACACCTTAAAGCTGGCTTTATTCAATGATGGCATCCATCGCTGTTGTATCAATTTTTCTCAGTAGCAGCCTGCTTTAACCAGTTGTATCCATAGTCATCGGGAACGAACATGCCTTTCTGAACTGCTGGCCTTCTTTCAATGCGTTCGACCCAACATTTGACGCGCGGAAACTCGTCAAGGCTGATATCAAGGAGGACAGCCCACTTTACCCAACTAAAATTAGCTATGTCAGCTATGCTATACTGGTTATTAGCAAGAAAGTCCTGTCCCTCCAAAGCAATTTCCAAAACTCCATATAGACGCTTGGTCTCATCCATGTATCTTTTCTGAGCATAAGGAATCTTCTCTGGTGCAAACTTGTTAAAGTGGTTGGCTTGTCCCTGACCATGGAAAACACTAAATAGGCAGTTCTGACTCTTTACTCATTACCATCCTTCATGCTTGTAGCTCACCTGCATAGGTCCAATCCCACTCATTTGAAACATCAGAAATTGTATAACTTTAGACCGAGCTAGAGGTTCTTCAGGCAGCAAAGTATGATTGGGATCGTATAAATCACAAAGATATAGCATTATGGCCCCGCTTTCAAACACACCAAAGTCGTTCATTGAGTGATCAACCAATGCCTAAACGTAGATAAAGAATATCAAATAAGTAACAAAATCATAGACTCTTCAATAGAATACACGTACGGGAATTCTTCCATTGGGGTTGATCTTGATGAACCAGTCTTCTTTCTGTTGATTGCTTTTCATATCAATGGCTACCGTCTCGTAAGCGACACCAAGCTCCTCAAGCGTAATGGAAGCCTTCCATCCATTTGGTGTGGAACTTATGTGGCAAATCAGCTTATGCTTATGTATTATAATACATGGCAATGAACTTACGCAGTATAAAGAGTAATGGGGTGCTTTTGTGCCATATTGGTATTTGTGTTTGAAAGAGGAAGTAAATGATTTGCCTTAGCGTTTTTTTTCTCACTTTTAACTTTACGGTGATTATTAATTACCCTTTTTATATAACGATGTTTTGCCTGCTTTGTAGAGCTTGTCGAGCATAAAAAGTCATCATATTTCCATGCTTTTTAAACCAAGTGTTTCCTTTTGAATCACAAAGGAGATAACACTATTGAACATGATCTCTGTATCGCTTCATGCTTTTTTATGTCATTTATTACATTATTTATCTCATGAAAATGAGGCATGTTTTGTACTAGAGTTTTCCACAGCATATTCATCTATATCTATGCCTTAACGCGTGCCTTTGCCTTTGCCATCACCTTGAGAAGCTGGTGACGACGTGCCCGAACCTTGTCGTGACTGTGCCTTCCGTGCAGCTCTCAATGTCTGGCCGGCACCGCTGAAACTTTGCTTCACCTCGTTCTCTTTCTCTTCTGCTGATTTTAGTGGTACCACTGGGTAGCCAAAATAGAGTTGTCCAAAAGGTAAATTAAGTGGAGCAGGTATCGCATTATCTTCGTGTTGAATAGCGGCTGATTCAGCAACAGCATCTGATAGAGATGTTGTAGAGCTGTTTGGCGAATCCCTTGACAATCTAAAGCAGGAGAGATTAGTATGAATATAAAGAGGACCCTACATTGACAGATACTCACTCTTTGGCTCTGCTTTTCAAAGTTTGCCCAGATCCTTGAAAAGGTGCATTGACTGGCTTTGTCTGAGGCTCATCGATAATCATTTTGCTTCCCTGTGAATGAATGTGTTCATATAGCGGTATAATCAGCGCCGCTTGTAAGTATCTAGTGTTAACGTACCATTGGAATGGACCGTGGTGCTGCACTTGGCTCCACATAACCAACTGGTGGAGCGAAATCTACTTCCAGATCTGTTTCCATGATGGATATACCGCCGTGGTCGTCATAGCTTGGTTTTATCTCTAACACTTTGATTTCGTATATTTTGTTGTTGTAGATAATCTGAATAATGTCACCCTGGGTCAAAGTAGCGAAATTACGGAATGCGTTCTCAAGCCTGATATGCGCAGCGGATGTTTGATTAATGCATTTTCTCGTATTCCCTCAAGTTCATTTTGAGTTACTTACACTGCTTTAGGGTCGCTGATATCGAGGAAATCTACTGATTGAGGCTGTATTCGTACAAAAGTACCCAATGGAAGTGTTGTATTTTTGATTTCAATAATTTCTCCTTGCTCTACTTGCAAAGCTTGCATCATCTAGAACCAAGGCTTAACATCAATCCATTGCGCAAATTTAAACCTAGCCATGAGGGCTTACCCAGTGAGGAAGGTACGCTCGGCCCTCTTCCGCAATGAATTCCAAAACACCTGCATGCGTATGCACTCCTCTTTCAGCATTTATGAGTTTGAATAGCATTGGATACGAAATGTTGAGGCGTGCTAATACGTCACGAATGATAGAGATAAGTCCTATTGTTATATATGCCATTTACGCATAATCACAGATAACAGTTCAAAATACTTACAAAGTTTCTCTAGGGCTGATTGTGGCAATATAACTGAAGATAAACGTGCACAGATTGCGATTCGGTTAGTGACCTGAAACTTTGAAAGATCTGTCGGCCATGAGCCATGGTTGAACTTTTGGCTTACTTTTTCCTCCGTAGCTAACATTATCACGATCGCTACCGGATTGCATCATAGCGATGGAATAACAGCGATACATTTCAGAGAAACCACGATTGGGATTCATAAAACCACCAAGGCCGAAACCTCCAATAGTTTGTGCAAAAGGATCTTCGTCATCGTATCCACCAAACTACAAAACGAAGAACCATAGGTTAGTTTCATGGCTACTTAGTGTCTATTAACTCTATATGCATAGTAATGTCATATAATACTTGCCATATTCTAGTGGCAACAGTGGTGAACAGTGAACACGTAACCTTTGGTTGCAAGTGTCAGCGCCAGGAAAATCAAGTACCGACGTCATGCAGTCACGCACGGTCACTCATGTGTGGGCCATGAAAGCTATGATATTGAGGGTATGCTGTTGGTGCTTTATTTGACAATGATTATGTTTGATGAGACTAATAGTATATACGTTAAACAATATGAATCCAACCATCGGGCAAAAAGCTCCATACGGTGCCCGTAATTGCTAATAGAGAACAAAGAACAAGTAATGTAATGTCTAGTGCTTTTTCAGCTTTTGACATATTACCACCATACATCTTCAAATGGCATACCAGTGGAAATATAGCTGCTATGGAATATGAGAAGCATGATCCTAATAAACTCTGTTTCAATCCAATTGAAGTTAAGGTTAGATTGAGGGATTGTTCTCCAAAGATTGTTCGAAGAATATATACTTACAATAACACGGTCGAACGCTGGAAACAAAATAGCAATTAAAACGACCAATGAGCTTACCAATAAGCGAGATATCAGTTGAATCAACCTCATAGTGATCTTGCTCTTATTGATCTTAGCAAATGAAGGATGACGGAAGATTGACAGTTCGATAGTGAAGTTCACGCCGCTCAAAGTCAAGGCATATTTCGTAAATGGATTGATAACAATCAGCCACACCGCAAGTTTGTTAAGCACTTGGTTGAATCCCGGTGTTCGCATCATGTTTTCCGTTATAACCAGCACATTTTCGCCAAACATAAGATATCCTGCAGCAGCCATAAATGCGTAGATCAGACTGGTGGCTAGATAAGTGTAATTTACAACCTGATTAAAGTCTTCAGGATGAGCCATGTCACGATATACAGAAGGGAACGTTGCATGGCCAGCAAAACCAGCTGCAATTTGACCGAATGCAAGCGGAAGTGTCATCCAATGGACCGGAAATAGACTGGTAGGCATTGGATCACTTAGGCTTCCTGGCTGTTCCGTCTTGGTGGCGCCATCATAGCAAACCACAGCTACCAATGTGAATGAGCTCAAAATACCAACAAAGCTTGTGTAGGAGAGATGACGGATAGCAAGATAAGTTGTAGGAGTGAGAATGAGGAAAGCCAAAATTTTGAATGTAACTGTATCAACAGTAGGGAAGAGGATATGCAAGCTGTCAGCAAACAACACAATGAGGGCTACTGAAGCCGCAATCAGTTCCAACATGAATACTGTAGAGATAAATATGCGGCCTTGCATGCCATATGCTGCTCCTGCCATATCAGCTATCAACAATCATTGTTAGTACAGCGTGACAGGTAAACATCAAACAATTGATGACTACTGACCATATGTCTTGAGTTCTCTGGTTGCTTTTGGATACTCTAAGCATCGGGCTATGATCTTGGCAGTATAGTTTGTTAATAAGCAAGTAAAAGCTAAAAGAACAGCACCCAAGATCCATCCAGCATTCTTGAGAGCCAGCGGGAAAGACAATAAGGCGATCCCTATCAAGATGTTGACGGAGTTGATCAAGCTCTGAGCAAAAGTACTTTTTGGCTGGTCGTCAAATGTAGTAGAAGACCACATCGACGAGCGAGATTGAATAGAGTATATAGATGCCTTTCGCTTCAGTAATGTTGACTGCTCATCAGGTATGCCTTCTTCATCGGTATAAGCTGTGTTAATATTGGGAGGATGTGCTCTTGTCATTGAACTTGATGGGCTTGATGACGTTCCATAGACAATGTGATGAACATCATCTTCACTGAGGTCGTCAGGAAGTCCAGTCAAATTTTCACTGAAGCAAGCCTTTAGAATGGATCGAATCAAATATGCAGGGTCTGTCAATTTCGGCGGGAACTACTTACTTCATATAGTGGAGAGACCGAGCGTATGAGGAGCTCCAAGATTCCACACTGTGAGCCAAGTTACTAGCAAAAGATGGCCTTCTCCGTGGAATGTCCCTCGGAACAATGCTATCAATGAAAGACATGATTTGTGGGGATGAAATTTGGAATCCCAGAGTAGATCGTTTCGAAGATAAAAGATTAGTGTTGAAACTCAGCATACAAATTTTGAGAAACTGCCAGAAAGACGATTTCTCCGGAACGACGTCCCGGCCATTCCATTTTCATGCAACGCCCGAAATTGGGAGATGGCGTTTGCGTGCAAGCTCTCAATATTAATTTAACATTATCCACCCATATGTATCGAGATTTTTTTTGGTTTATATAAAAGTAAATGAGAGCGCTGGCTACTCAGACCATTTAGCTGTATGGATGGTTCCGACAATAGCGGGGAGATTGCGAAATAAAGGAGGATAAACAGAAAACAATGCCATTACAATTAGAACTGTATCAAGTTCTCTTCGTCTGTTTGATCCTTGTTTGGTATATTGGAAGGAGAAGTGCTGCCTACATGCTCATCATTTTCCTCACTTTTGGCAGGAACAAGCTGCTGTTGGCGGTCCTCTTCTGCCTGGGACTCATCACGATGTGGAATCTCCAACGGCTGCACCTCAGTCGCTACTTCCTGACTCTGATTGTTGGGCTCAGACATATCTAATAACCTACAGAATTGTTGGATGTTAGACTATGCTATGTCTTTCACACAAATGTTATTATACATACACGTCAATTGTAGAAGGTAAATCCCCTTGGTTAGCTTGCAAAATCATCTCAATGACATCCCTATCCATATTCGAAAACATAGGCAACAGCGTGCTCAGATTGGACTGATATTGTTGCTGTTGTGTTATATGTTGCGGAGGTGGCTGGCGGCGAGGTGGGAACTGAGGATTTGGTGAGGAAGACCACTGGTTTCCCATTGGTGGCTGCGCGGCATTTCCTTGGTATACTTGACGGTCATATTGCGGATGCTGCTGGTATTGCCTATGCTGCCACTGCCTTTCATCTGCAGGGTGTAGTTGTTGCTGTTGTTGGTGCTGCTGATACACATGATCCCGATACTGACCGTAGTCTTGGATATGCTGTGTCGATTGCGCTGTAGGATCCCAATTAGCCGGAATTTGTGCCCATCCACCGTTATTGTTTTGCGAGTGAGGCGAAAGCGTTTGCCTACCGGGATACTCAGTCGATCCGGTATTACGTTGGTAATCTTGATATTCCTCATCTGAATCCGGTGTCGAAGGTCGACTGGAATCATTCAGGTTCTGGAGTATTTTTCCCATGAAGTTCAATGGTTTCTGCATTGTTTTTTGTGCAAAGTTACTGCCTTTCTCTATAAATGCGGACGCTTTCACAGGATCAATCAAAGGTGGCGGTGACTGAGAAGACCCTGGGCGTGGTGACTGAGAGGGATGTATGGCATTGTCGTAATTAACCTTCTCTCTGACGGTTTCCAACGGCTTTTCTTTCTCTATCTCTTTTAATGTCTTTTCAATATTGCTAGAGTACAGTTAAAATTAAACATGTGGCGGTGGTAAGTAGCATGATTTTCCCTGGCTTACTTGTCAAACTCTTCTTGTGTAATTGATAGGGATTTGGCTTCTAACGATTCTATAAAAGCAATAGCTCCCATCAAGTTTGTGAGATAATATCCGCCTTCAGATTGGAGATGATCAGGGTTACGGAAGCGATTGATGTATCTTGGGTAGATTTTGATAAGATTGACTATCTCACTATGATTTTTCTGGGTGTTTGTTTATACTTACTGTACATTAGATACAAGTTTTGGAGGATTCGATTTCAGAACGACGTATATCAGAATAGGCAAGAATTTATCTGCTCCCGCATCGCCTTCGACATGCCTGATCAAGCCTGCAGAGCTATTAGCAAGTTACATTGAATGACTGACGCATTAATTGGCAGCACGTACCAAAAATAACTTTGCAGCAATTCAAGATACATATTAGCTTATCCCGTGGTGCCTTGTAGTTGTTTATCTTTAGCAGTTCTAAAATTTAGTAGAAGATGAGTATGATGTAAAGAATCCAATTGTAATGCAACTGTAGGACCTACCTGACTCTGCAAATGTAAGAAATGATTCATTGTGCTGTGTAACAGGTATGTCCAGATGTTCTTCTGTAATCCATGAAAATATTCGGATTTTGTGATTTAATATCTCATCTCTTTCTTTGTCATCCGTAGTATTTGAAGAAAAGGTGCTGTAAAGGCTATAATTCAGTATATACCATCTATACTATGCAGTATCGGGGCAATCTTACTAGTGAAACAATCGATTCATCACAAGCTTCTCCATGCCTTCCTTAGCATTTTCAAATTCTTGTTCTGAGGCATCTCTCCAAACATCGCATTCCCGCATTTTTCCATATATAAACTATGTTAAAGTGTTAGTCTGTGATTGTGAATTTCCTTTACGAATGTAAAATATAAGCCGTACATCAAGGAAGTCTTGAATGATTTTGATTTGCTCATTAACCGTCCATGGTCGACGATCAAAAGCCTGAAGAAAGCTACAATACATTTATCAGTATGCAATTCTCAATCAGCAGCAGGTGAAGCTTAAATGAGTTGGCTGTGAACATACCTTTTAAAGTACTTTGTGATTGGTATCGATCCCCGTCTCTTCATTTGTTCAAGGAACTTGTTGAAATCAAAAGGTATTTCCGCAACCTCTTCAGATCTGTTGCTGGGACGACGATTTCTATTTGAGGTTTCAGTCGAGGACCGCCTTCGACTGGGTAGCTGTTGGTTATCAGACTGCGCATGTTCGGTGTTATCATAGGGCTGGTCATCGAATTGGTTGATAATGTGTTCAAACTCTTGATCGTTCTTCACTTGATCATCATCTGGTGTTTGCGATCGATTTAAAGATGTTGTGCTAGATGAAAACTCCAGCGTATCGCTGGGCTCGTTCTCTATGTTAGGCTGTGCCTTTTCCGACGTTGCAGGTGCCAAGTCATGTTCCGCCTGCGACCTGTGAATGAAGTGCAAAACATAATGGGTATCAATTAGTAATCGGCTCTCAGCAACGGTATTATAAGCACATATTTACTCACTCTTGCTCATCTTCACTATCCACAGGCACCAATTCATCAGATGATGCGACGTCGTCTGTAGAACCTTCTGCATAGTTTTGCTGAGGCACGCTTACAGCGACAGACTTTTCAAACTCGGCGCTTAGAAGATCGGTTTCCCTCTCGTTCTGATCTGCGCGAGGACTCTCAGTAGGCCTGCCACTCGAGTGTTCTTGGTGCATTACTTAATGTGCTCCAGTGCTAGTAAGAAGTGACTTCAGAATTTTTAAAACCACGAGTGTGCACTGAAACGGAACTCTTTCCAGCGTGACTCGGTGCTTTGTCAACGTGTTCAAAGTTCACAAAAGTAGCCAGACATATCAAAATCATAGCAGTGTGGTCTATTCGTACTCAAGTTTATGTTTATACCTAGTTTTGAAATAACAGCTTATTGCATATATCTGGGGCATCTCTATAACTGCTTTTAAGTGGCCCAACGCATCCCCAACCAAAATTCAAAAGACTGACCATTATTGTGGTCATAGACAAGTCAGCTGAGCTCTATCATGAATACCTACAAGCTCTCTAGAACCGCATTGTTGATAACTACAAGCTATACAACCAGATTACAAAGGGAATACGACATGTCCCATAAAAGCTTTTCAATACAGGTAAATCAAGGCCGAACGCACAGTTGCGACGGACCAGTTTATTAAAATGTAACCAGTGGTATTTTATTGCTTGGCCTTGAGCTCCTCGACAAGAGCAATGTACTCCTTCTCAGCCTCTTCTTGGCTCTTGCCCTTGTTGGCGGTCCAGGCATCCCACTTGTAACGACCTCTGATATCAAAGGTAGGCTTGCCTATGACGCCAAAACAAGTTAGCATTTTTAGGTGTGGAAAAGGAATTACATCTTGATCTATACTTACTGGTGTTGTTGTCACCAATGGTAGCTTGCTTGTAGAGACCATAAAGCTTGAGAAGCTCGTCGTCACTTGGCTTGGTGGTGAAGGCTTGGGCAGCGTCGGCAGCAGCGGTGAATTCCTTTGAGATGCTGAAATATTAATGGCTGCCGAGTTTCCTTCAGGGCATATCAATTTAAACTTACGGCGGAAGGCATTTTAATTGATGAGAAGAGATGGAACTGATTTCAAAAAACGCGAGTTGAACGACGACATTTTATAATTGGAAAGTAGTGACGCACGTGAAAACAAATGTCGGTAATTTGGGCTGGCAGTTCAGCAACCGAATTAGTGACATTTGCATTTCCCGGGCCAAAGCAACCCATAATGATCAAATCAGTTTATCGGGCTGCTCTTTTGGCAACAGGTAAGCTATTTTGCATTCTGCTCAACGCTGTCTAGAATTCGCGCTGGACTAATAACTTGGCCATTGTGTTCATAGGACGGTCGTTTCCAACAGTCCTGCATAGTCATGTTCAAGTCAAGCCCGCCAAACTTATTACACGTGCCTTTGCAAGCAGCGCCAACGCTTCTGTGATACCCGAAACTCATCAAAGAAGCTATGGTCAGCCAGTATTCGAGACGCATCCGTATAGCATCGAGAAAAATGAAGGTAATGAAATTAGACAAAGGCTTCTTATCTTGACAGCATAGTCTTACACAATACTATTATAGTGACTCCTGGTGTAACCGCCCTTGAGTACGAATTAAGAAGAACAGCGTTGATGAACTCACTGCATGAAGGCAGTTTAGTACTATCACTTGGATATCGAACTCGATATATGTCCAATAATGTTTTCTATCCATTTCATCAAAATACTGATTTCTGGTATTTGACTGGGTTTAATGAGCCTGATGCTGCCGCTTTGCTTGGTGAGTATTTTGTGCCCAAAGTATGAGAGAACTCGCAGATGACTTATTAGATTTCCTCGGCTTCAAATCTTGCAGTAAAAGATTCTTCTTCTCCAAAAGGATATAAAATGACCATGTTTGGTTTACCCAAAAACCCAAGCGCTGAATTATGGGATGGACCAAGAACTGGATTAGATGGATTAGTGCAAAAATTCGGAGCTGATGAGGTATGTCATGAAGTTTAGGGGTATGCTTTAATATGGTCAGTGTTGCAAAGTTAACAGATTCAACTAGGCATTCAATTCAATGCAATTCCCGGGGAGACTAAGAGACGCCATCAATAATGCTAAATGTATATACGTCGACACAGACATGTCTGCGGCGTCGATATTATCCGCCTCCGAATCTGCGAAAAAATTAATATCAAATGGTATGCCTGCAGATTGGTCAAATTGGCAAGAGGGTGGGGTTGCAGGTCTGTTGGCAAAAGTCAGACAGAACTTTGCCCGCTACGGTAAAGTTTTGGGTCTCTGTGAGCTTGCGACCGGTGGAACTGAGTGAATGTTCAAGCATGTTGGCTTGCACAATGGGGTTTAACGCATGGGAATTTGGATGAATCAGATACTTACATGATTATCATTAACAGGGAAGATGTCGAAACCTGTGAAGCAATTAAGTCCTCTAATTCAAGAATTCAGAAACATCAAAAGCCAAGCTGAGGCTCAAATAATGAGGCAATCTGGAGAAATTAGTAGTAAAGCTTTCATTGAGGTAAGTTGCAGTGATTATCAAATTTCTCGAAATTACAGTCATCATTAATATACTTTTTCAGGCCATGAAATTTACCAAGCCTGGCGTCACTGAGGGTCAATTATGGGCAAAGCTGGACTTTGAATGTCGAATGAGGGGGTCGACTATGTTAGCATATGTGCCTGTTGTTGCTGGCGGCCCAAATGCATTGTCTATGCACTATGTTCGCAACGACATGAAATTACGGTAAGTTTCTACTCTAGCGTTTTGACTATCCTATAGATTTTTAAATCATCCTATCTTGTTGATTCAGCGATGGTGACCTTGTACTCGTTGACTGTGGAGGAGAATACAATGGCTATGCAAGTGATATCACAAGAACTTGGCCAGTCAATGGCAAGTTTTCAGAACCTCAAAAAAAGCTTTACCAAGCGGTTTTGGATGTAAACAAAGCATGCATCAAACTTTGCACAGAAAGCAACAACATTTCGCTTCATGGCATTCACGATGTATCTGTCCGGCTAATGAAGCAGGAGCTGGAAAAAATCGGATTCCCTGCAAAGGGTGGGGTAGGTGCTTTGGCAATTTATCTTATATATACAAGACCTAGTCTAATATTTGCTGATTGTTTGTGTAGGATGTTGAGCGTATTCTTTACCCTCACCATGTAGGTCACTATTTGGGATTGGACGTTCATGACTGTCATGATCTTGATAGATCTCGAAAATTGAAGAGTGGCATGGTAGTTACCATTGAACCGGGTATGTACGTCCCATATGACGATCGATTCCCTCGAGAATACCAAGGCATCGGTATTCGCATTGAGGATAATGTCTGTGTTGGCAAAGAAGACCCTTGGGTGCTTACGGCAACTGCTCCCAAAGAGATTGTAGACATTGAATTTTGCTGCGCAAACTCATAAGTCTGGTTTTTGTCGCATCGACATCTCCTTTTTCCTGGCACTTTGCAGGTATCTCAATGTTAGCTGGGTGTAATATTTCATGTTATCGTAGATGTTTTGTGTGATGTATGATATAAATAATTCGTTTTTCTTTGAAAAAAGTTTCAATCAATAAGAATAAAAGTACCGCCCATCAATAATCACATGTATGAAGAGTTCATCCTCTGATCATTGCTTCATCATACGAAGTTCAAGCTTGCCCGTAACAAAAGCCAACAAACTTCAATTATGCTTAGACTTACATCCTGGAAAGCAATTAGGAAAAGACTTTGATACAGATGGATGGTGACATTTATTCACGTTATTTTGTGACAGTTTTTGGTTCTCAGTTAATCACATTCTGATATTGCGAGAGAATGTTGTAGAACATCCATGATCGACCGCTATGAGTGTAGAATAGATTTTAAGTTCGAAAATGTAGATCCCTTTTTGCGAAAAATCTAACCCTCGAAAGCATTAGCTTTGTGTTTTGGTATGAACTTGAAATCGTCTGGTGCTGGGCCAAGAATACGTTCACTGTGAAGGACAAATTAGGTGCTTGTTGAAAAACACTTGAACTATGAATACATGATACTCACGTTATTTTGATCCAGTCAGATGCTCTTGGACTAGCCATGAGGGTCTCAAGTTCATCACGACCAAAATAAGGAGGTGGTCGCTCGTTCATATGCTGAGGAAGTACTTCTAACAAACCCACAGGAATGTAACGGTACAAGAAGCTCTGCCATTCACATAGGAAACGGCGAGTTGCATTTACACCCATTGTATCACTTCCCCAATGTTCAAGGCCATAATTACAGAACTTCTTCAAGATATCAAAACGTTCCGTGGAAGAAATATCCCAATGTCTCTTGCTCTTGATTTCGTCAAACAACCATGGTTTAATCAAAGCTCCACGACCAATCATGATACCATCAATACCGCTTTCTTCTTTCTGCTTATAATACGTTTCCCAATCTAGGATATCTCCGTTGCCAAATAAGCACATATCATTAGTAAGAGCCTTGATGCTTTTGATGTAGTTCCAGTCGGCTAGCTTGGTGTAACGTTGTTGACGAGATCGGCCATGGAGCTGCAAAAAAATATCACCGTCAAATAACGTCAAGGAAATACCTATAAGGTATATGTCCCTTCACACTTACTGTTCCCATGCCAATACCCTGTACAAAGATTTTAGAAAACTGATAAAAAGACATGATTCAGATTTTGAGCGTGCTTACCCAGGTCTCCAATTTCGGTACAAGCTTCTGAGCTGTTGGCGTGTTATCTTTGATTCCAGTTCTGAACTTGACAGTAACCTGAGGATCAAGAACTAATTGCATGCCTCTAAGCATTTTGTTCAACTTTCCATGAGAATCCAACAATGCTGAACCACCGCCCTGAACAAAAAAAAAACGAAAAGTCGAGTTTAACGATCAGTCTGCATATCCACGTTGTGCTGATAATAAGCTCAGCCTTACCTTGTTGAAAACTATGTCGATAGGACATCCCATATTAAGATCAACAAAATCAACGTCAATTGTATTGTTGATCACTTCGCAAGCCTTGACAAGATGTTCTGTCTTATAGCCACAAATCTTAAATACAGTCTCTCAGTTAGATTTTACTCATATCACTGGACATAAAGCATTTTTAAACCAACCTGTATTCCAAACAAATCTTCAGAAACGTGTCGCTTAGTCAAAGCCCATTCTGCTTGCTGACCTTGCAGCAAATTGGATGCCATGGCCATTTCACCGCAAGTGATATCTACACCAAAATCTTTACAAATTCTGCGGAATGGCAAGTTACCAACCTAAATGCAAATATTAGTACAAAAGACTAATACCTATATAATAGCAGCATACTTACAGTCGTGAGAGGTGCAAGATACGTTTTGTCTTTGAAATCGATTTTCTATTTGAAAGCAACTGTCAATAACAAAGCACATAAGTATAACCAAAGTACTGCAGGGCATATATTACCTTCTTGTTATTCCCATCTACAATAGGTCCGAGTAGCGGGTCTTGCTCAATAGTACTAGAAGTGGCTTCAACTTTCTCTTCAGATGTAGATGTTATTTGTACAACTTCGGTATCCATTGGAGTAGCGACAGTGCTCTTTGTAGCTTCCGAGGTTTCGGTTGTTTGTGAAGCATCTACGGCGGTAACTCCACCGGAAGTACTGGCTACATCAGAGGTAGTAGACGTAATACTGGAGACTTCAGCTACCTCTGCCAACTTTTCTGAAATAGGTGACGAAGATGCCTCGGCAACTGTGCTAACAGGGCTGCCGGCAACGGCTTGCTCTGGCTTCTCTCCCAGCATAGCCAACTTCCTTTGGCGATTTGCATCCTTCATCGCAGCCTCAGCATCGATCTCAGCCTGGATCTGCTTCAAAAACAGTTCAGATTTTTCGAAATTGAACTAGTGAGAGTAGCGCTTTAGAATTTAACAATGCCAAGTTTATATAGGGTGCTTTTATAGCATTTTACCTTGTTGTTCTTGAGAGCGGTCTGCGTCTCTCTAGATAGGCCATTTTTGGTCGTTACGGGTGCATTTTTGGCACGCTATGTAAAAAGTGTAAATGAGTGCTTTGCTTTCCTTGTTGAAGCGTTAAGCAGGAATCCATACCTCTTCATCAATGACGAGTTTACCATCTTTCAGATGTGCATTCAAATAGCGGCAACGATAGCCAGCTTTACATCTGCAAATGGAGTTTAGAGCTTGCAACTTTATACCTTTGCTCCCCTCACAACACTTACTTTCCAAAAAGCTCAAAATTGACACATCTGTCTCCGATATCAGCTGGCTTAGTGCTCAAATACGCCTCAACATCATGACTAAACTTGCACCTAGTTTTGATATATGATTAGCGATTGTAAACCATGAAACCCTTAACTCTGAAGTACATACTTGTCGCCAAAGGTACATTGATCGGCGTCTCCAGAAGCAAAAAACGGGCAAAGCTACAAGTGCAGCACCGTTAGCTCAATAAATTTCGGGGCATGAACTAGCTTCAAAACAAATGATTCCTAACCTTTACTTCATCGTTCGCTCTCGCCTTCTTTCGATTCTTGTTTTGTCCTCTGGCCTTTCGTTTGTCTCCTGTATTTGACTGGGCGCGCCACTTTTTAGTTCCCAGCCGATTTGTGACATAAGGGCAGCAATACATACCTCGTCCTTAGAAAACTTCTTGCCTTCAACCTCATCGTCTCCAAAGGCACCGGTGTTGATATCTTCGTCAGCTTCGCTTTCCTCAAACCACTTGGCCTTTCGGAATCTGCAGAGTAGGAGGTGTTGAGTAAGCCTCGCTGAGATTTACAGTTGCCTCAATCCAGTGATCATTCAAGACACTTACTCTGGTTTTACTGGAGCTAAACCGCTGCCTCGAGGGGCTTTCTCCACTTGTTCACTAGTTGGAGCTGCTGTTGACATTGTCAATAGTATGGAGTTCAGAGATTCATTGACATGTACTCAAAAAATTGTGACTTGCAAAATCGAATAAACGCCACATTCAGTGTGGCGTTTGGAAATGAATTAATCACAGCATTTGGATAAGACTACTTCTTTATGAGCAACTTATCCTCCCACAAGTATGTAAGAAACGCTTATCTTTTTCTTTTTCAAGTATAATAATGTTGCTGTTGTTGTCGTGCAAAGCCAAAACCAATATATAGCACCCCTCCATCGGCAAACAGAGCAATCATTGTGTCTTAAACTAATTTTTGCTTTTATTCTATATGATATATTTTTACAAGTCTATTTAATTGCACTCAACCTTGACATATTCAACATAAGCGCTGACATGACCAGGGTGTTCAGCCCAGTTGATAGGTCCATGAGCCCATTCAGCAGTGGAAGCATCTCCAGAGGCATCCCAGAGACCAAGTTGGAAGTGTGAAGCTTCAGTAGGGTAGTGGTACTGGCCATCTTTCTCGAGAGTGTCAGCCTTCTCAACAGTACGGATGGCCTTTCCGTCAATGTACCAGGTAATGTTATCAGGTTGCCAATCAATCTTGTAGGTGTGGAAGGCGCTGGTACCAGTTGCAAGAGTGGTAGAATTCTCAGTTGAATAATCAGGGATACCGCGATAATAATATGCGGTTTGAACTTGATTACCAACCCATTCATAGTCAATTTCATCTTTGCCAGGAGCCATGAAGATGAAAGCAGTGACAATACCACCAACTGGAGCAGCCATGATTTTAGCCTCGATACTACCGTATTGCATGAGCATTTTGCTGTTGAAAAGAGCGCCATTTCCAACCTTTCCATCACCATTGGGGTTGTTGACCTTCATTTCCAGACCCTGAGAGGTAAGGTTGTAGGTGGTGGGGTCCATATCTGTCCAGTACTCGTTCAAATTAACACTGGGAGCGAAATTTTGTTGAAAGCTTTGGCATTGCGATCTTTTGATGGCAGCAGCTTCAGTTTTAAGGGCAACGCCAGCGATGACCAGAGCAGAGAGAGTAGAGAGTGTAAAGGAAACCATTGTTGTAGTTAGAAAAAGGAATGAATAATGACAAAAACAGCCACTGAAAAGTTGTTCACTTTATATAGCTCCTCAATGTTCACCAAAAAAGCACTTCGATGCAGGTACGGGTGCTTCTGTGGCAACCGATTTTAGTAACTCTTTCGTAGCACTCCCTTACATATATTGAAGATCTATGATTGGTCTTGTTGCATCTCACAGGGACCTCATTGGCTGTGTGGTAAGTAGACTTACACCAATTTGTTTCATATTGAAACAAATTGATAGTCAGATTAGTGTTGCTTCATTGGTGACCGTGCTATTCCCTGAGATCTCGCTTTTTCTGTTGGCTGGGTGGCACTTCTTGCCGTACGTGGCTCAAATTTCACTAACCGCCAGGTACCGTGCTCGTACGATCGCTTTAGCTCTCACTCATAGAAGCGCCTGGAGCCGTTTCACCATATTCTACGGACTCCCAGATTGTTTCTAGTATGTATATCTTTGCAAGTTTGTGATTCAACTCCAATCGTTTTCTGCGTTTATGCGGAGTACTGAAACCCGTAGTAACGAGCTTGCCAGTCGCTACAACAGCAGACAAATTTTATTTTATTTTCGTTGAAGAGAATAAGAGATTCTATGTAACAGAAAACAAAATGGCGGATTGCATTCCATGTGTGCAAAAATTAGTATCTAGTGCGAGGTCGACTCATACATGCACCACCATTGTTCTCGAAAGTGCGCAATTGTATATAATCATTCATGGCAATGTAGAGGAATCATTGCTGAATCATGCCATGATTTTCTAATGGGCTGATTAGTGGGCTGCGCAAGTAAGCAGTATAAGGTAGTGCATCTATAATTCGAAGACTTATGCTTCCCTGCATCGATTAATGAGATGACTTTATCACATCTAAAAATACAGTTTCAATAAAATTTTCCCTATGTAGCAAATGCTTAACAATTGTAAGGAGTTAGTCAGAAAGTTCATGATGCATATGGCTGATGCCATTCATACGAAGAGGTGCATTATCTTTCTCTTTGTACAAAATCAATCCTAATACTGGCTTACTTGAAAGAACATTATAGAAGAAGTGCAGAGTAAATGTCATATGATGAACAGTAATTTGCAAGTGGGGTTGATCTCGGGGAAGTGAAACCAATAATTAAAGAAAGACTATCGCTAACTTTATATAAGCTTATTATCGCTGCCAAAAGGTAGTGAAAACCCAAGTAAGTGCGCATTATATCCCCCATATCAGAAATCAACTTTATATCATGTATTGCTAGAGTGAACCCACACCAAAATAAACATTGAAAGGCAACGATTGGAGACAAAAGCGAAACTGATGAAGGAAAATCCCCCCAGAAAAAAAATTACACATACTAAAATTTTATCATCTAAATGCTGACGTCGAATTTTTCTCTACCATGTAAACTCTACCCAGTTCGTATTTGCAAATACCAGTTCTAGCGTCAGCATCAATGGTGAGCATCGAGAAGTCAAAGGAACTGGACCACGATACACGAGAAAACTGTACTGTTGAATACTAACGATTCAAACTACCTGTCATTCAGCCTGTTCCCATTGAAGCACTTATTCCATTTGGCATTATTGCCGGATTCTTCACCTTGACTGGTACTGGATTGCAAGCCGTCAAATATTACAGTAACGATAGAAAGGTTCGCAGCTTTTTCTAATTGACAAAAATGCGCAAAAATGGCAGAATTAAAGTAACCCTCTTCGACATTCAACTAATGACCTGCGTCCTGTATTGTTTTAGCCCCCAAGATACAACCTTGATTTCTGGGATGAGCAAATGATGGAGCGCGATAGACGTTTGACCGGCTCACTTCGTGGCCAATCGGTATGAATGAATTAATTATAAAATAGCGAACACCATAGACAGAATAATCTAACCTGCTTTTTTAGACCGAGCCCGTCGCACCCACAGCATTCTCAACCAACAGGTAAATTATAGTTGATCTTTTGGGCAATATGCATTTCTCAATCAAGCTTACAGTGTGTCTATTTGAAAGTGTGTGGTATTTGGAGAAGCCAAGAAACCATTAGTGGTCGATGTACTTTAATTATATAGCTCAACCACGCACATAGACTGTTGCAAACAAAAAATATATTCTTTCAATTCCCCGTTTTGATCTTTTTCTAAAATCAAAATACTTGTCTCATCGTTGGTGGCCTTGTTACGGACATGAATCTTAAAAAAGAGAGCGAATTACAGCATTTGGAATATATGGTTCAATTCATGTACAAGTAGATACGTTTATTTGTCTACAAACCCTAGAAGGGTAACTGCCAGCCAATGATGAACTTGCAGACAACAATGTGGCCACCAACTGGCTGTAAGGAGGAGAAGTTGCGAAACAAGGCGATGATAATAAAAAAGGTTAACGAGTATAAAGAAAAAGCAGTAGCGAAAGAGCAATCTGTAGGACAAGAATAACAGTAAAGAAAAATTTGCCATACTGCGCGGGTTGACAATATGTAACAAACGCAGGATGGCATTATATAAAAAGTATGAGAAAAAAATATACACTTGTGAGTCGATTATCTGTTGAAAGAGGTTTGTCGTGATTCGGGCTTGATTAGACGTTGCATAAACATGTTTTGTACGTTATGACATGTTTTGCATCTCGGCGTCCTCATCGGCTTCAATAGCGTTGTTCGCTAACATCTCGGGCACATCGCCAATGTCAAAGTTATGTATTTCCATTACAGTGCGGCCTTCTTCAGGACTGTTATTTCGTCGTCGTTGCATGACAACAACAGCTCGAGTATCACTAAATTGCAAACGCCAAATGGTTTTGGCGGGCATTGTAAAGTATCGAATCAAACGACCAGTCTTGACATCCCAAAGCTTGACACGGCCATCATTGCCACCGCTCATCATGCGTTTATCATCAAATTGTAAGCATGTTACAGAGTTATCATGAGCAGATATTTGATGGACGCATTCATAGTTGTCTAGATCCCAAACTCGCAGACATCCATCCGAACCACCACTTACGAGCGTGGAGGCACTGAGTTGAAGTTGGCCGACGAGAGAGGTATGTCCATGTAAAGTAGCTAAACATTGACCAGTTTCAGCGCTCCATACTCGAATGTTGGAGTCAAGAGATCCTGTGATGACTCTAGAACCATCGAATGCAATAGCATATATTTGTGAATAATGACCAGTGAGGACATGTAGGCATCGTCCAGTGTTAATGTCCCAAACTCTTGCTGTACTATCGTAAGAACCAGATACGACCAAGTTGTCGTGAATATCCAAGCAGCGAACGCTGGCTTGGTGACCCAAAAGAACATGTCGCATGGTACCATGCTGCAAATCCCAGACACGGAGAGTGGTATCACGAGATCCGGTAACGGCAATACGTTTGTCGCGCATTTTCAAACAACGTACGGTTGAGGTGTGTCCTCTAAGTACATGCTTCAGCTGGCCCTTATTGAGATCCCATACTCGGACATCTCTGCAAATTTTTAAAGTGTGTCAGTTAATTGTCATGATACAAGCTGACGGTTGATGACCAATAAAAAACTTTCTTACCGATCACAGCCGCCTGAAACCAATAAACGCTCAGGATCATGGATTTCGCCACCTTTGAACTGTAGAGCCCAAACGCCACCTTCGTGGCCCTCTAGTGTATGAATACTATTCCCAGTAGTGGTATTAAAAACTTCAATCTTGTGGTTGTCGCACCCAACAACAATCATTTCGTCGTCAAACTGTAAGCTAGTGACAAGACCAGAATCCAGACTGTCAAAACAAGTTGTGACTTTGCCTCCTTGTGCCCATGCAGCTTCTATGTTGTATTTTCGCTTAAAATATTCTCGATATGAAAAGTTCAATCTGCGAGCAGGGGGCCCAAGCAAAGCCACGCCACTAATGGAGGAATTTCTGCGACGGTACTGATGCTTGAGGCAAAGTGACTTCCATGTAGTTTCGTCTTTCAGTAAAGAATTCCAAAACGTGGAGACACTGGCGGCTCTCCCTAATGTCCTTGGGTCTTCTATAAAGGAGAGGATATGTAGAGATATTTCTATGGGAAGTTCTTTGAGGAAGTCAATCTTGAGTTTTGGAGCAATAATGTCGCTGACAAAAGTTAACTGCTGGTTGTCACAGCAGTTGATAATCTCGTATAGGAAAAACTGCTTCTGTTCAGTAGTCAGTTGTTGGAAGATGGTTTTCACTTTTCGAATGTAGTCTAGTTGTTGGTCATCCAACACTGTAGCCAGTTGCGTAGGATTATCTCCAAAAGAAGGATCGATATAAGAAGATCTTTGCCGTTGAGATGGACGAGCAAAGTAAGTATTCGGTGGAGTTGCAGGAGGAGAAATGTCCTCTGGAGCGCAGAGATCCATAAACGTTGACATTGATTGACGAAATGTAGAGCAAGCTGCGTGCAGTGAAGGACGGAGGTATCAACAAGGGCAATGCGTGCGGACATTTAATTTTTCGTCACTGTGAATGTTGTAGACAAGTCTCAAGCTGGATTGAAGAACAAGGCTACTCACAATAACGTTCGTTGTTCAAGTGCTTAAAGTAGGTAACACATATAACACTTATTCTGTGAAATATACTGGTTGCTAATAAGCAACATATTGGAACTGTCCTTTTGATAAAAAAATGCTTTCGTAATTTTGGTTCAGCTCGGTCATTTTGCCGTGAATGGCAAGCAGACATAAAACTGATCAATGTATATATTGAGGTGGTACAGACTTAACAGCTTTCAAAAATCATTGCTTTTGCTTTGCTTCCTATAACTAGTTGCAATGTAGCTATAGTACCGGGTTACCAGTTTTGATTTTGTAGCTTTCATGGTTTTGTTTCTTGGCTGCCATATTAGGAAATGTGAAGTCCGATGTCTTTGACGTGATCCACTGACGATACTCGATAGGCATGATCGACCTGGAAGATCTTATATTAGATTATTACATTCTCGAAAACTTGTTCAGCTTCACAGCTTTCACGATTGTTTCTTGCTTTCTCCTCTTGAAATTGTTCTCTGCCTTTTGGCTACCGGCGGAGTTCTTGCGAATAGTAATGAATTCGTTTGGCACACTGGGGACTGCTTTTTTGCAAAGTTAGAGATATTGACCTTGTGGCTCGCCATCAAGCAGGTCATAAGTTGATCGTCTGCTTATTTCAAAAGCTTATAAATAAGAAGCCAAAACCGAAATATGTCGTATGCTTATGTAGATCACAAACAATGGCAATTCCAACGTCCCAATGTTCTTGTGGGCAGCCAACGTATATCTTCAACTTCTTTGCTGGACACCAGCCCCCACTGCCGATAAATGTACCGTCGTCACACGAACATGAACATCATCATAAACATAAGGGGCATAAAAAAGGGAAAAAGATAATTAAACAAGTCAGTGAAGAGCTTCTCATTCAAGGTTTGCCTTCCTGGTTGAATCCTCGAGTCGTCAAGAAGATTGGCGAAAAAGTGAGCGATTAAGCTCGTCTCAAGCTTTGCAGGGTTTCCATGCACAGTATACAATTATAGATATCCATAAGTTATTTTTGTAGGAATGTACGTAGGATAACGTAAATTCAATAAAGTATCGACATGAATACTGCACAGTGTTGTGCAGTGTTGTTTTAAACAGATTCATTTTGGATCGCATTTAAGGAAGTAGTCATTGTAAAGTCTGGCTTTATTATCATTGTCCCGTTGGCTTTACTCGCGCTCACTAACAGTCAGGTACGGCATATTCAAACGTATGGATCCGGTATTCAGTCTCTCTGATTTAACTTGCTACGGGAGTCACAGAAAGCCGTCGCTATAGCCTGAAAGTGGAAGCATCAGATACATAAGATTGCGGCGAGCTCATATACGGTGGCACTTGTCAAATTTCTAGCTAATGCCGTTACCATTTTATCCACTGCTTTATTGTTTTGATTGTCCTGTAATTACAAGTTAAATTCGTGCAGCGAAGCAAACGATGGTGATCTTTATAGTGCGAGAATTGTCTCTCGAATCGTTATTTCGAACCAGATTTGCCTGTGCCCTGGAAGGGAACCATTCGATTGTGTTATTTGCTACCAAATTTTTTAAAATGACCAGTGAATTTTCTGCCTATTGCTTTCGCTTTTCCAATTTAAGGTATTTTTTAACCCGAATGACGGAGTATCAGCTTAAGTACTTTGTTACTTTCTGCTTTGGAATGTCAGTTACGCCTTCCAACATTAAAGCTCCCACAACAGGCAGTAGTGAGTTAGATGTTGGCTATTCGGTCTGATTCCGTTTTTTGACAATAACTTGTATGGATCTTCTTTTAGATTCGCCAACACTAGACTTGGACGATAGCGACGACGAGAGCTTGGTTGAAGTTCAGAACACAGAAGCTTCTCGTCTACTTGGCGAAGAATTATACCCCAGATATGTCACAGCATCTCCACGTCAGTATCATGCTTTTAATTTTTCTGATTTGCTATCTATAGTCCACATTATCATGGCTCTAATTACGGTTTTGATTTATCTATAGTCCCGGCTATCAGACCCAGAGAAGATGTACCAAAGGATACATGGACTAAGCTGAGGACAAGATCCAAATACTATTTTCCAGTACTTCAATGGCTACCTTCCTACAACTTCAATTTATTTACGGGCGATCTATTAGCCGGCCTTACTTTATCATGTTTGATGATACCTCAGGCCCTATCGTACGCTACCGCATTGTGTAAATTGGAAGCTGTACATGGACTTTACGCTATTGCGTTTCCAGCCATAACTTATGCGTTATTCGGGATGTCACGGTACGTAGCTATTAATTATTCAAAGTAGTGTACTAAAAGAATATAGCTAATTGCATATCATACAGCCAATTATCTATGGGCCCTGAGGCATCTCTTTCAATGCTGGTAGGATCTGCTATTGCACAACAACAGCACATGAATGTTGATGATGATCCGCTCAAAAACGCTGTAGCCATTTCTTGCCTCTTGACACTGTTTGTGGGTATATTCACATTTTGCCTTGGCATCTTTCGCCTCGGATTTTTGGATAGTTTGATGAGCCGCGCCTTGCTACGAGGATTCATCACCGCTGTTGCTATTGTTGTTATGGTACAACAAAGTATCACTTTACTTGGACTGGTGCAGCTTAGTGAAGAATGGGGAATCACTGAAGCTTCTTCGACGATTGACCGTCTAGTATTCCTAGTAGAAAATATCACACATACACACACTTTGACGGCAATTGTATCTCTCGTTGCCTGTACATGCTTATTTGGAGCCAGAGTCATCAAGGCTAAATGCTCTTCCATTCGTTGGCTGCAACTCGTACCGGAAGTACTTATAGTAGTGGTTGCATCCATCGTTTTGACTGGAGTCTGTCGGTGGGACGAAGAAGGGCTTCAGGTTCTGGGCGAAATCCAGGGTGGCGGTATCCCTTTACCATCCTTACCTGATGTACCTCATCGCAAGCACTTTAGAGAAATCGCATTGACAGCAGCTCTGATATCTATGATTGGGTTTGTGGAGTCTATTGTTATCTCAAAAACGTATTCCAGCAAACACAACTATACTGTCAGTGCGAACAGAGAGCTAGTTGCTATGGGTAAGTTGCAGTAATGCAGCAAGTGTTAATTAGACGTTTATTTTAGTCTCTGAATTCCAATTTTTTTTGTTTCAGGTGCTGCTAACATCATGGGAGGTCTATTCCAAGGCATCCCAGCTTTTGGCTCTGTATGTAATTGTTTATTATTGGAACTTTTTATATCTTTGTTAATTGACCATGATCTTCTGCACAGGTTGCGCGTAGCAAAATCAATGACAGAGCCGGTGCACGCACCCAAATGGCAGGTTTTATCACAGGAGTCATCGCGTTGTTGGCGATTGTGTTCCTGTTGCCGTATTTATACTATCTGCCTAAAGCTGTTTTGAGCTCTGTTATTTTTATCGCTGTATTGTATATCATCTTCGAGGCACCTGAAGATATCCATTTCATGTTCAAGATTGGAGCATGGCGCGACTTTACCTTATTTTGCTTGACCTTTCTTGCCACGGTGGTGATATCTTTGGAATTTGGTACGCTCTTGGCAGTGGGTCTTTCCCTACTTCTAACCATTAAAGAAACTAGTTATCCTCGCATCACTATTATGGTAAGAGAATTTCATGGCAATGGTTTATTATACAGGACATTGAAGTCTGACTTTATTTATTTTATGTCAGGGCCGAGTCAAAGGAACTCATAACAAGTTTCGACCGATCAAAGATGGACCGGACTTTATTGAGCATGTTGAAGATGTACTGATTGTCCGCATTGAAGAGCCGCTGTTTTTCGCCAATACTGGCAAGTATCTCCTTTGGGTTGCTTGCAAGACTGACTTGAGCTAACATGCAGTACAGGTCAATTGAAAGACAGACTACGCCGACTTGAAGTATTTGGTGATATGTCTATCCACCCATCGGAAAACCCTCGACTCCGTGACACGTCTTTTATTATTTTTGATGTGAGCAACATGCCGCAGATCGACGCCAGCGCAGTTCAAATCCTCTTTGAAATCGTCGAATCGTATCATGCTCGAGGCGTTGAAGTATATTTCGTTAGATTGAGGGACAACGCACTTGATCTGTTCATCCGCTCAGGTTTATTAGATATCGTTGGACGTGATCATACGTTCAAACGAGTGTCTGATGCTATCTCGGCCATAGAAAAGATGACTTCCAGTCGACCACAAGTGGCTATTCAGTGATTAAGATCGAACGCATTAGCTTTTGAATGCATCTTTGGAGGTTCATCTTGTGTAATTCAACATTCGCTGATTGTTCTCAATGCTACGAAGCAGCAAAATAGTTTTTAATTGTCAGATATATTCCCTGACCCTATGCTAATTATTGTTGCATAAAGAATCAATACCCCGAAAAGTTCCGCTTCAATGTGATGTACTAGTTTAAAAGAGATTCTAAAAGAACACATTGTCTCAGTCAGAAAGGCTGCCTTGCCGTATCGAAATGTACATCAGTATAATGGGTAGTAGCTTAATTTAAGGCTCGATATTGTTTACAGATCATCCAATCAGAAGAAACCATTGATAAGTAAGCTTTCAGGGCTCCAAAAATTTGGGAAAAAAATTTTCATGTCGAGATTATCATTGAAACCCTGATCGATGATTGGTGGGCTGTGACACGTTTAGAAAAAAATAAACATCCTTAAAACTCGGATGGGCTAATCATCTCTGAACTCAGTACACTCTTTCTTATTACTCCACACAATGTCTGTTCGTTCAATCGACCCCTGGAACTCTGTTCTTCACACTCCCCTCGAGCAAGAGGATAAGGAAGTCTATGATATTGTTGAGAATGAGAAGTACAGACAATGGTCTGGCCTCGAGCTTATCGCTTCCGAGAACTTCACTTCCCAAGCTACCATTGAGGCTAACGGTACTGCTTTGACCAACAAGTACTCTGAGGGTCTTCCCGGAGCCCGTTACTATGGTGGTAATGAGCACATTGATGAGCTCGAGAACCTTTGCCGCAAGCGTGCCCTGGCTGCTTTCGGTTTGAACCCTGAGCAATGGGGCGTCAACGTCCAACCTTACTCTGGTTCCACTGCCAACTTTGCTGCTCTTACTGCTCTTATCCAACCCCAAGATCGTCTTATGGGCTTGGATCTTCCCTCTGGTGGCCATTTGACTCACGGTTATCAAACCAACAAGAAGAAGATCTCTTCTTCTTCCATCTACTTTGCTTCTATGCCCTACCAAGTTGACCAAGCTACTGGCTATATCGATTATGACCGTCTTGAGCAAAATGCTGGTCTTTTCCGTCCCAAGCTTTTGATCTGCGGTGGTTCCGCTTATCCTCGTGAATGGGACTATGCTCGTTTCCGCAAGATTGCTGACCAACATGGTGCCTATGTCATGTGCGATATGGCTCACATCTCTGGTCTTGTTGCCACTGGTGAGGCCGCTTCTCCCTTCGACTTCTGTGATGTTGTCACCACCACCACCCACAAGACCCTCCGTGGTCCCAGAGCTGGTTTGATCTTCTTCCGTCGTGATAAGGGTGATGATCTTGAGAACCGTGTCAACCAAGCTGTGTTCCCCTCTTGCCAAGGCGGACCCCACAACAACACCATTGCTGCTATTGCTGTCACTTTGAAGCAAGCTGCTTCCCCCGAGTTCAAGCGTTATGCCCAACAAGTTCGCGCCAACGCTGTTGCTATGGCCGATGCTCTCAAGAAGTACGGCTACAAGCTTGCCACCGATGGTACTGACAACCATTTGATCCTTTGGGATCTTAAGCCCCAAAAGCTCACTGGTTCCAAGGTTGAGCGTATTTGCGACATGGCTCACATCACTATCAACAAGAACTCTATTGCTGGAGACAAGTCTGCTGTTACCCCTGGCGGTGTTCGTCTCGGTTCTTCAGCCTTGACTTCTCGTTCCATGAAGGAAGAGGACTTTGTCAAGGTTGCTGAATTCCTCCACCGCACTGTCCAAATTGCCGTTGCTGTCCAAGACAAGGCTGGTTCCAAGATGATGAAGGATTTCGTTGCTGCTCTTGAAGGCAATGAGGAAATTGCTCAGCTCAAGAAGGAAGTTATTGAATTTGCTCGCTCCTTCCCCATGCCTGGTTTCGATCCCACCAAGATCAAGGCCACCGTTCAGTACTAAATCTTTCACTTGCATTAAGCAAGTGAAAAAGTAGAGGCGCGATGTGCAAGTTTCTTGAAAAATCCACACGACCCTTTTTTCAACAAAAAGTATTACTTTTTTTTTATCATCTATCTCCTATCCTCATTTGTATCATTCGCACCTAGACTTCTCATTGTACGTAGACATTTAAAGAATTGGGTTGATTCAGCGTTTTGTAGTTTACAATGAATCTATACCATGTAATTATATATAAAAGTATTCAACTACCACAAAAGCTCCTGGCTGTTTGTCATCTGGTTTTAGCGTTTGTGAAATATGAGATCTTGGGATTGCCTCCTTGATATTTTGATGTCGGGTGGGTCCTGGAGATATTTGAAACACCGAGCAGGCTCTTACGTGTCAAAGTCCAACTGTATCCAATTTTTTTTTCCAATCTTCGCGTTTTTTGATTCAACATGCTCGAAGAATTGCGACGACTCAATGGCCGACAAGTGAGTTGTTAGCATTAGCACATGAAAGCCTTTTGCATACTTGCTTACATATATGTATCTGCTGCAGTTGGCGCTCCAGGTATTGAATATCATAATGGTCTTGTCATCGGCTATGATGATCTGGAAGGGCCTTGCACTTGCAACAAACAGCGAAAGTCCAATCGTAGTGGTACTAAGGTAATTTCGGAACATATAATACAAGCCTGCCAAGGTTGCGAAAATATGCCTGACTCGAGTATCCATTACAGTGGAAGTATGGAACCAGCTTTCTTCCGTGGAGACCTACTATTTCTTCACAACCCTGTACATGAGCCTATCAAAGCAGGCGATATCTGTGTTTTCCAAATAGCACAGCGAGATATACCAATTGTCCATCGAGTCATCAAAGTCCATAACGAGTATGCTTGTTTCGATCCATATTCAACTTCATACGCTGCCCATGCTAACATTTGAATTCCGCCAGGGCAAAAACTGGAAAACAGTACTTGCTCACTAAAGGCGATAATAACAACATTGATGACCGCGGATTGTACAACCCAAGACAGATGTGGATTAACAAGGAGCACATCATCGGCAAAGCGAGAGGGTGAGTGCTAGATATATATTGTGTTTTGGTGGTCCGCGCATCACGCTCATTTCTGTCTTTGTTATAGTCACCTCCCGTACGTTGGTATAGTCACTATCTTGATGAACGACTATCCACAACTGAAATATGTGATTTTGGGAGTACTTGGTTTCTTTGTTCTAGTAAATAGGGAATAAGTTTTTGGCCTTTCTACAGCAAAACGTAAATAAATAACTTGTTCTACCACACGTGGATTTGATTAAAGGTGAAAAATTTGGGTCCCAAAGCTCAGAAATATAAAAAAAAACGGGTTCCAAGGGCAATTATTTCAGTTGCCACCCCTCTCTTATTGCATTCAACTCCTTGACATCCATGTCTCTTTCTGAAAAGCCTGGTATAGAAGCAGCTGTAGAGGCTGAAGTTAATGATCCTCTCACGTCAACTGTACTGCATGACATGGAGTCCACTGACAACCTTGCGGATGGGTCATCCACCAACTTGCTTCACGAGAACAGCCAACACGAAGTGGATTACACCGCTGCCCAATATAACACAGCCCAAACAACTTTGAACCCAAGCTCTGATCTCTTAATTGAAGAGGTGTCGCCTTACGATAATCAACACTGGAGCAACGACGACATCGAGCTTGAAAGTGGCGACGACATGCCAGATGTCAATCTTGAAGATACTAACACCTATGAGTCAAAACCTGAACCTGAACCTCAGCCCAAATTCATCACTGACCCAACACATGCCGAGGTACTTGACGCTTTGCTATTATTAAATAACCAGCTCCATCTCATTTTCCAATAACTCGTATTAACAATCTTGTGGCACATCATTAGGGATTTGTCAACGCCAAAGACCACCCTAACGCTGTTGAGCTGCCTGTACAAGGAGAGCTTCCTGGATGGTTGAAAGGAGAGCATTTCACCATCGGACCTGGTACTTACGACATAAAGTTTACCCGCAAAATTGAAGTTGATGGACAATTAGAGAGCGCTACTTCAACATTTACGTTTGGCCATTGGTTTGATAGGTGAGATATGCTATTTGCGATGACACATGGCTCACGATGCACATTTAAATATTAACTCTCATTGCTTGAACTACCTTGTACAAACAGCTTACCGCTTGTCAATCGATTTGACTTCGACGGAGCTAACAACTCCATCACCTATCGTAGCCGTCTGACCAGCAAGCGGTTAATTGAAAAGATTCGTGATCGTCATGGCTATGCTCCTCCCCATCCTGGAGGCTTGTTCAAAACAGATTCAAACCAAACCATCTTGGTGAAATTTCTCAAATCCGCCGCCAAAGCTTCAAAAGCGGATTGCGAGCCTTGTGCAGCAAGCATCTCAACCTATATACCTGGAGTTGAGGGCAAACTATTTGCTCAAAACCATGCCAATCATGTAAGCAGAGAATGTGTCCATGTGAATCGAAACCACTACGATGCAATAGGTGACTAACTCGATATATATACAGTTACAAGAGCTTGATCCATTTGATCTCAAGCCCACGCGTATAATGTGTTGGAATGAAATCAACCCCGCTTTCAAAGGCTACAGTGCATCGCCAAATGCTCAGTACGATACCGTTACTGGAGAGTGGATCAACTACACCATGGAAGTTGGCTATCAGTCAACCAGATATCACTTTTTCTCCTTGTCGGATCGCGATCCCAAGGGCTCTATCATCGCTACTGTGGTCGCTGATACTTCATATGTACATTCCTTTGCGCTGACTCCACATTACATCATTCTGGTAAGGTTTTTGGGACTTGTGTGCAATGACGATATATAGAAATTTTATGCTAAGCGTGCCTTTTGCCCATAAGGCTGTATTTCCATTCACGGCGCAAATGGCTGGGGTCAAGTATGCTTGGAACGAAAGTATTTTAGATTCCTTTGCCTTTAACGAGTCCAACCCTACTTTGTTTTATGTTGTGTCTCGAGAAGGACAACAGCATATTGCTACTTATCGCGCAGATGCTTGCTTTGCCTTCCATCATGTGAATGCTTTTGAAGACACTAACGGGGGGATCAATATTGACATTGTTACTTATCCGGACGATACCATTGCACATCAATTGACCACCAATAACCTACGTAATCCCAAACTCATGAATCCCGCTCATCTTGCTAAACATGAAATTCGACGGTTCTACTTGGCCGATGTTCAAGAAGAAAGCATCAATTTCTTCTCAAATAATGCTCTATCCACATCCAGCATCACTGGACGAGCATCTTCAGTGTGGTCATATTTTAGAAACGCAGTTGGACGACCAAAGGAAGCTGACATTGAAAGTGATCATCAGACAGCTAGCTGGGCTGCCGCCATTCCTAGAGCAAGAGAAGAGGTTCTTCTGGCTCAGCCTTTGGAACTACCTCAAGTGAATAGGTCAGTCAAGCAGCATGCTTACAACTTTGTTTGGGGTCTTAGTGTCGGCCCTACTGGCGATGCGAACACCGAAGGAAAAATGTGGAATTGCATCGTGAAAGCGGTAAGATGTGGATTCTATAGATCATGTAGCTGAACGCAAAATGCTGACTGTTCATGAAAATATAGAATCTCAATAATAAGGAGGTAAACGGCAGCTGGTCTCAACCTCACTGCTATCCCAGCGAAGCCTACTTTATTCCTCGTCCATCCCGTGGCCCAGATGACATTGTTGATGAAGATGATGGTGTGTTGGTCAGTGTTGTACTTGATGCACAGAGAGCTTCAAGTTTTTTGCTGGTGTTGGACGCCAATACCATGCAGTCAATATGCCGTGCAGAACTCCCGCAAATGGTACCCATGAGTTTTGCTCGATCATATAGCCAAGTGTGTAAATGAAAATGTGCCAGCGCAAATCGTTGTATGAAAGACTGCAAGATTTTGCCAGCCACATGCTATCTACCTTTATCGCAATAAACCATTAAACCAACCGAGGAAGCCGAATGATAATGAGGTGGATTTTATATTTTACTCGCATCTTATTATTGTATTCTTAAAGCAAAAAATCGCTGGTATAGATATCTTATTGACTTGAAACGTTAATAGCAAACTTGAAAACACATTAAGAACGTAGAACTTTCCAGTGCTCTCCACAGGCCGCTTAACAATTTCGAGTCACAAATTGCTACTTGTGGTGGACGGAGTGCTAATATTTTTTTTATTTCGAGTTTTGATTGCCAGAATAGCAAGCCTTACACTACCATCCCGCTATACGATTCAAATGGCTGACCAAGGAAACGTAACGACTGCTCCAGAGCCTATCTTTGTTGATATTGGAGACAGCTCTAAGCCCTCGGAGATTGAGAGTCTCTGCATGCAATGTCATGAAACTGTAAGTGTTTTGTCAAGCCGAGATCTCCTTGCTTATTGCTTTGGATGACTAACCAGTGACAATGACGGTTGCAGGGTACTACTAGACTTCTTTTGACCAAAATTCCTCACTTCAAGTAAGTAGATCACGCTATGGAAGGATGGTTTATCGTGGTCTAATGTTAACAAATCGATTGTGTTTGTAGGGAGGTGATTGTTATGGCTTTTGAATGTGAGCACTGCGGCTTCCGCAACAACGAACTTCAAAGCGCTGGAGCTATCTCCGAGAAGGGACATACTGTTACTTGCAAGATTGATAACAAGGAGGTAAGGAATCGTAATCTTAGTATGCTCAAGGGAAGAGCTTTGTCACTGACAATCTTGCTTCATTCATGCAGGATCTCAACCGTCAGCTTGTAAAGTCTGACTACGCTTCGGTCAAATTTTTAGAATTGGATCTCGAAATCCCATCAACAAGCAAGCGTGGTGTTTTGACCACTGTGGAGGGAATTCTGTCTAACGCAATCGAGGATTTGGCTGAGAGCCAACCTGTCCGAAAGCATGTCGATGAAAACTTGTACAATCAGATTCAAGCTATAATTGAGAAGTTGGAAAGCTACAAAGATAGCAATGTTCCCTTCACTATCCGTATCGATGATCCATCTGGCAACTCATATATTGAGAACCTTTGCTTGCCTGCTCAAGATCCCAAGCTTGAAGTTCGATGGTACCAACGCACACATGAACAAGAGGTCCAATTGGGATTGCGCTCAGCAGACGAGCCTGAAGCCTCCACTGAGAACGCAGAGGATGATGAAGTTGCTCCTGAAATCATGACTTTCCCATCCAACTGCTCACACTGCAACGCTCCAAGTGAAACCAATATGCACGTTTTGGATATTCCTCACTTCAAGGAAGTCATCATCATGGCCACCAACTGCCAACACTGCGGATACAAGAGCAATGAAGTGAAGGCTGGAGGAGCTATTGCACCATTAGGAAAGCGTATCACCTTGAGAATGACTGAATCAGATGATCTTTCTCGCGATATCCTAAAGTCGGAAACTTGTGGCCTCGCTATCCCTGAGATCAACTTTGAATTGACCCCAGGTACTCTTGGAGGACGGTTCACCACTGTTGAAGGATTGCTTCGTCAAGTACATGAGGAGCTCGATCAACGAGCTCCTTTCTTGCAAGGTGACTCCGCGTCTGAGGAGAGCCGACTTCGTTGGAAGACTTTTTTGGACAAATTGCAACAAGTTGCTGACGGTGAACTCTTCCCCTGCACCCTCGTGTTGAACGATCCTTTGTCCAACTCGTACCTCCAAAACCTTTATGCTCCTGATGACGACCCGGAAATGACCATCGAAAGTTATGAGCGTGATTTTGAGACCAATGAAGGCTTGGGTTTGAACGACATGAAGCTTGAAAATTATGAACAGGATGGTGCCAATCAAGATCATCCCATGAGCGAAGCCCAAGACGGAACGAGCAACTAATTGATATCTGTTCAAAGCTGATTCGTCCCTAATATTTTTTTTCACTTCGTTACGTGTATTATAGAATCATATGGAAATGCATCGGGGGTGGGGCGCATACAATTCCACCATCCACCCACATTTATTTCAAAGAAAATAAAAGTTAGAGTACAGATAAGGTTTTAGATATTCATTCTGCCTCAATCATTTCGGCCTTATCATTGTGGCTCATATCGTTCCACACAAGTGCATGCGGTACCAAGTCATTGCGGAAATACTGACTCTTCTCAGCATGATGTTGCATACATAAGAAGGAATCGGCCATACAATGATAGATTCAAAGGCTGAATAGCCCAGTGTATAAAACTTGTATTTGGATTGTTAGCCGGGAAGTGGCGAAGAGGAATTGCTACCCGGTGGTTTTTGTGAAAAATAAGAAAGCTAAAATCTAGGTCAAATAGTGATGGGGATTTCTATGAGGCTATGAAAAGTGGCCGTACGGTTTTAACAGCGCGTGAATGCAAAAAAGAAAATGTACATATTTGCAGTTTGAAATAATAAGAAAGAAAGAATTCAACAAGAGGGATAGTTCACCACCTCGGGTACGTTTTACACTTTGCACAGAAAAATACATCTCCTTGATTTAGGCGAGGATGTAGTCCTTGCCAAGTGACCAGATACCAGCCACAGCAGCGCAAGCACCAGCAGCCATGCCCATGGGCTTGACACCAGCGGTGCTCTTGAACAGAGCACCAGCGATACCGCCGGCAGCGACGCTGTTGAAAATATCATGTTGTCCGCGAATACCACCGATCATGGAATTGGTACCATTATAAATCATGGCTATATTTTTAACAACGTACGTTAAGTCCATGTAATCCTCTCACAACCAAGCGCAACTCGTTACTTTCACTTACCAATAACACCAACCGAGTTACCGAGACCGGGGCCACGACGAGTGATGCTGTTCAAAGTGGTATTGAGACGAATCTTCATGTTGGGTGAACCAGCCCCCTTTTTCACACCTTCAGCAAGGCCGACAGCACCACCAAGAGTGAGGCCGGCAAGGTAGGTAGTTCCGGTACCATAGCAAAGATCGTCCGACCAACTTCGGGAAGGAGTCAAAGCTGCACCGCCAGCGGCAGCACCACCACCACCAACTGAATCCTCCAACTGCAAAAAGTCAATGCCGCCTTGGGTGGCCATGGGATGCAATCTGGTGGGATTCACTGCAGCCGCTGACATGAAATCTGGGACTTTCTCATAGCTGTTGTCGATGGATTCGTATGAAGAAATTCCAGTGTCGAGAGCTCCTCCTGTGGAGTAAGCATCATCCAAATTCTCTGCGCTGTTGGAAGCGTTGTTGCTGCTGCTAGAACCACCGAACCACGACATGACAATTGTATTTTTCTATAAAGCCGGGGAATGTGTCGAAAAATAATGTCAAGAAAAAAAAAATATTCCATCCCCTTCGCAAATCACATGACTTTCCGTTAGTCTAAATTTTTGGCACACAAGGCATATCTTTGTCTTTTACTGGCCCGTACTCCGCAGCTCGCTCTTCAATCTATTGTACAGATGGCTTCAGACGAAGAGGAAGACGATTATATGAGCCTCAAGTTTCTGGAAGAACCTGAGGAGAAGAAGGAACTTTCTTATATTGAGAAACGAAAGAAGGCACTGCGTGAACAAGAGAAGAAGGCTTATATCAAACCACGACGGATTTTGGAGGAAGAAGCGCGACAGGAGGGGCTACAAAAAGAGTTGGACGAGAAAAACAAGGGAATGAAAATGCTCATGAAGATGGGGTTTAAGTATGTGTAGTTTTGTGTTCACCTTTGTTATAAACACCTTTAATAACCTGCATCAATGTTAAGGCAAGGTATGACTCTCGGAAAAGAGGCAGGAATTGCCAAACCTATCGAAGTGGAAATTAAATCTGGTCGAGGAGGCATCGGTAGAGATACTCTACAAAAGCGGAAAAGAGAGGAGGAGCTCGAACTAGAGCTAGCTAAGAAACCAAAGATGGATCCAGAGGAATATAGAGAGCAATTGAGTGCACGCAAACGGGAAGCTCAACTCCAAAGGTTCATCATAGCAGCGGCAAAGATATGTGAGAAGCTTGACAAAGATAACGTAAGCTATAAGTCAGTACTATTGATGTGTAAAGGTATCAGTTTTGGCTGAAAATTATCTCTGTAGGCCATCGAGTTCAATATCCTCTGGTTGTTGAACCCAGCAAACTTGCCGAGTACTGCGCAAGAAGAAGACGAAGAGACTAGCCACCCCAGTACAAGCGAGTCTATTACTCGAGACGAAGGCACGACTACTCTGGAGAACGTTGTCAACTCAGAAGTGGAAAATGTAGTGACCGAAACCAAATTGGAGCTGACAGATGAGCAAAAAGAGCAATTAGTTGAGCTTCAGGAGCAAAGTGTACGTAGATATAGATGGCTAACATGAACTGTTGTGAGTTTTTGCTAATACAATGTCGACTTTTTAGCTTATAGATCAGTTGCAAAGAGTCGTGTCCTACTTGAGACAAACCTACTTTTACTGCTTTTGGTGCGGAGCAAAGTATGAGGACGAGGAGGATTTGAAGGCTTGTCCTGGCCCGTCAGAGGATGACCATTAGTCGTCAACGCACAGTTAAAACTTAGATATCAAAAGTCGAGTCTGCTCTGCCTTTGTTACCTGATTTGAAAATCAGACCCCAACATATTGTTGCTCTCATATGCAATGCCTGTAATTATTGTAATATATACACTTTGTACACGTTGCTTGATTTATTATCATGCAGATATATAAGATATCTTAAGACTACAATATTCTATGACATGATAATCCTATCAATCCAAAGCTTGATACCAATCCGACTGCAGAACAGTTTCCTTGGCGGGATCAACCTATTGCAATTTATTGTTAATAAATAAATAACAGATTACATCATTTTACGCAAGCAAATACTATACCTTGAACCAAAGGTAATCATGCTTGCCGCGCCAGTGATATATAAGATAATATGGCTTGTCCAAGCTCTGGGCTGACTCAGACCCGGGAACCATTGGACCAGGCATGGCTGCGACGTGTTGATTAGACATTTCGTGCGGTAAAACTGGCGATAGCTCATCAGGCTTTCCCAAGTGCGATAGAACCTCAGCAGCAGGCGTATCTGGCTTTCCAAAATGTTCACCCAATACCTATCCTACGTGTTAAATACTAGTTTGAACATGCACGATAACAAACGGTAGTAAATCACTAACCTTCATTGCGTTATGCTTTGCGCCATTGGGAGCATCGGTGGCCTGGTTAAAGTCGCCACCAGTGTAATGACCTGGAGTATTGCGAAGAGTTTGGAATTCATTGCTGAGCGACTGGATGTTGTCAGAGCTACTCATTGTGATTTTAAGGTGGCTGTAAGTTTAGAACGTTTACGGAACAAAGAGTAAAGACGCAAAAGACTGAGAAACACGGTTATAGACACAAGATAGCTCAAGTATGACATTTTTATGCGACAACTGGTTTCGCACGCAAACGGGTAAAAATTGCTGCTTTCAGCTGACTTTTTATACCAAATCAATCGTATGCCACTGGCCACACACCACACGCAACAATCAATCACTGCTTTCAGCCAACAACATTGTACAGGCAAATACGTCGTCTGCATATGCTCCATCAATATCCCAAGTTATTTCTCCGAGATTTGGTCTACAGGTATGATGGTCGACTTAAATCGGTTGTTGCAAACAAAATACTCGATAATTTCAATACCCGAAGTCAAAACTGACATAAACACAACAATGCCGTTTATGCGTTTTCTGCAACCGTCCATCAACAAGAGCTCAAACATTCTGCTTATCAAATATTTATTCGTACAGTATTTTACAGTGGCTATAGTCCAAGACATCCTATTCCATTGGATTCGTTTTTGCGTCCTGCGGGACCTTATCAGCATTCTTGGAACTGGAGCTTTCGGTTGGGTTTATGAGAGTACTTTTGACATGGTCTAATTTGTTCTTGATACTGTGCATGACTCTTTTGCTTCCTCGTCGTTGTGGCTTGCCTTGGTCGTTTTGCTCGGCGACACAGAGTTGATAAGGTGGTGGCAGGTCATCATAGGTATCTTCATCATTGCTATCGTCGTCGAAAATCGGCGGTGGTCGTCCAGCCTTAGACAAAGGGGCTTCCATGTTGGTTGATTCCACCCCGGTTACAGGAGCCGGGATAACGGTCTCCCCGGTGTAGCTAACTAATTTTGCCATGAAGTGATAAGAGAAAAAGGGAGATGTAGAAATGAAAATTTGAAAAGTAACAAGGTTTTTTTTTGTTTTATTTTATATATTTGTAGAACTGTTACTTTCATCATTGCCAAGATCATATCTGATTTGATCAACTTCCTCCGCCGTCAGCGCTCTTTTCTCTCGTAGCCGCCTTCATAGAACAATGGGGACAAAAAAACAATTAGCAATGGAATTACCGCAGACATTTTATAATCAATATTCTTACGTTTATACCTTTTACGTTTTGCAGGCTTCATTATATCCTTATGATATGCCGCTATATCAAAATCGTCGTCACGATCATCACGAGCCATTGGTGCTGAAACCACAAGTTCCGGACTCATTTTCGAGGTAGACCCATCAGTTTCGGCCTATAAATCCAGGCTAAAATTTTAGCAATTGCCCTCACTCTCCCGTAATTATTGTTTCATAATCCACCCCGTTCATATATTACCATATCGTCAGTATCGTCGATGGTGATAGGTCTACTTGGACTCGGCCCAGCTTCAGCAGCTACTAATGGCGTAGGTGTTCTTGGAGTCGTAGACTGCTGTGACGCTTTATGCTCATCCTCCAGAAAAGGGTTCGTGATGTCATGCGCGGTTGTGTCTGGTTCGAACTCCTAAAAATATTCGAAAATAGACAAATTTAGAAGAATTTTCGATGAAAAGCTAGCACGGCTCGGCCATTTACCATAATATCGTCATCTTCAGCCGTATCAGCCAATGACTGTTCAAGCTCTCTGTGCGGTGAAGATGGAATACTGGTGACAACATCCTCTATTAGCGGCATGTCTTTATCCTCTTTTCCAAAAGCTTCTCCTTCCGTCATGGACACTGTCGGAGTAGACGGGCTACTAGTATCGGTACCATCCTTCACGTTCACGTCCAGCACGAGCTGCTGGAGATGAGATACGGGTTTTGGAGATGATAGGTTGGTGAGTTTGGCATATTTCTTAAAAAGCGCTCGAAGCCGCTGTTCAATCTCCCGATACTCTGAACTCCATTTGCGATTTCCTGCTAGTTTCAGCAGCTTACCCATACCGGTGTCCTAAACCCAGAATCACAATTACATTTTTGAAGCAAAAAAGGCTCCAAAGACAACTTCATACCTTAACGAGCTCGAATGTAACATTAGGATAATTTTCGATTTGGTGGAGAATGTGCTCGACCTGAGTATCCAAGTGGTCGTTCTTGAGTACGCATCGCTGTAATTTTCTTCGCAAATCCAAGAATCCTTCAAAAGAAGTGGAATCATCATCGTTCAGTCTTAACTTCTTCACAGGCGTTTCAATTTCTAATGATTCTGGAGGTCTGGTCGTCTTCTTATATCTACCATTGGGTGAATAGGGCAGCGTAGTCTCGAAACGATGTGGTCTAGAACGCTTTGATGTGCTGGCTGGTACTGCCGGAGCATGAAGTGAACTAAGTTCTTTACTCAATTGTATCGATTTTCTTATCGTTTCCGCCTTTTCATTTTCAAGCTGTACAATCTGATAACCGATAATAGGGTTATTTGAGAAATTCAAGACAACAACACAAGAGCAAAATTTAGTACCTTGTTCATCAAACTTTGCTTTGTCGTAATCTGGTCCTGTAATGTGGCTTTGATGTTGGTCACTTCAAGCTGTAGTGTCCTATTCTTCATATTTAACTGAATAATCGAACTGGTTAGCCTTGCGTCTATGCTATCGAGAGCGGTGGAGATACATACCTGTTCAACTAATAATGACATATCCATTTGCTTTTTATTCGAATCCTTTTGATCATCCGATACATTCTCCTTGTCTGTAGAAGCCATGTACATGGCCTCAATATTTCGAAGCTCATTAGTCATTTCAGTTGTCACCTGTTGCCTTATATTGGCCTCAATAGTGGCACATCGCGTTTCTGCGTCAATCCACTATTTTTGAAAAACCTTTAAGTTTGTATCTTACTTGCTCTCGTATATGAAAAGATGTATTACCTTGCCACGAACTTCTTCCAGCTGTGCTAGTAGTGCGTTTACAAATGGATCAGAGCTATCTTCACCATCGTCATCATCAGACTCTTCCGCGGATGCTTCATTGGCGACTTCCAGCACAGATCTTTCGTGCACTGCATAGAACCTGCCTTTAGTTCATGCTGTTTGGATGCCAAACTGCATATTAATCATAACTTACCAATTGATGAGTCCTTCTCCACTGTCCTTAACCGGCGTGCTAAATATGATGCATTTATTATACGATCAACTTTTGTACGGCTCAAAGTTGTCAAGTTACCTGCTGTGGAAACATCCGTCAAATCAAGACGTGGGTGTACTCGTCGCCAAGTAGCAACATCCTTAGCAACTGCCGCGAATTTCATGACATGACTGTTTTCGTCAAATCCAGTGTCATAAGGATTGACATTGACCACCATGACCTGAAGCGATGTTTATTTAGATACTAGTCGATATGTTCACTTCTGAGCACATGTCAACTTACCGCTTTGCCGTCCCCTTGAAATGAGCTCTTAAACAGGTCGGTCAATTTGCTGTGTCTGAACGGAACTATAGCAGGTTTCTAAAGGGACATCATCAGCCTTTTGAATTCAAGGGACAACTGTGCATGCGTAACTGTAAATCACCTTGCCCATATCGATTCGCTTTTGATTGAGTCGCAGTATATCCATACATTGGCCCAACACCATCAATGACTTGTTGATGTTTCCAGCCTCCTTCAGTCTTTGGCCACTATTGAGTGTATTGCGATGTCGTTCTGATCCAGCCAAATCAACAATGGAAAGTTTAGATAATGTAGCATAGCTTGGGTCCTGCAGAAAAAATGTTGAACATCGGCGCCCATTAACCTGCGCTGTTAACGCGAAAACCGACATAGTACCTCAATGATATACTCCTTATCCTCAATCATCACTCGTACAATCTTGATGGTGAAAATACTGTGACTACGGCTACTGGTGTTATTGAGCAAGGTTGAATATATTGCCCGATTTCGCTGTCCTTCATGCAGAATTGCATACGCTTCCTATAATCCCACGCTGTTAGCGCTGGCCGAATTCAAAGCATCGTCCTGTAACAGCTACTCACTTGCAAATTATGCACACGCACTTCCGTTAGTCCAGATATATACTTATGCTCCCCTCGAAACTCATACTTGAGCGGTAGCGATTTACGTTTGTGTTCCTGCGTAGGCGACACCAAAAGGTCGTAGATCTTTTCCGTATAAATCTCAGAGTAAGATACCCAGATACCATATTCAAATTTTGTGTCAATGGGTACCACAGTACGATCTCTGCTCTCAATATCCCTCATTTCCTTGGTCATGTGTGGATTCTATTGGATGATATGGGTCAGTTTAACGGCCGGAAAGTGCAGACCATAAACCATCGAATGCAATACCATACCGTTGAATTTGGATGTGCCAGTTCATTTTCGCCAATGTGTTTCAATATTTCACGACCCTCTTCCTTGACATCAGTATAGGGTACAATGAGACTATGCATCATTGGTTTCAACTGGTGACAATTGTCGATGACTTAGTCTCAGTGTTGCAGAAGCAAAGTGAAAGGAGAATGACTAACCTTAGAGTCGTTCTGATAATTCTTAATACTATTAAAAATAACATCCAGCGACCGAGGCAAAATACCGCCATCATTTCGTGTGCCTTGAATACTGTATGTTTTACCCGAGTTTGTCACACCGTAAGCAAACAATAATGCGTTCTCTCCATTTAAAACATCTTCAACCAATGGGAGGGCTGTTTCATCAAAGAACTGCTTTTGCGAGACAGATTCGTCGAATATTTTGGTGAATTTGTATCTCTCGGGAGCCCTATTGCGAGTTCTGTATGCATTTGAATCCTATAACTCTGTGAGACATTCGTATCTATACCACCGTCTAGACCGAGTAGAAACTTACTTCCGGTGGAAGCATGGATACTTCAACATCGTCTACCATTTCCATATAAGGTGTCTGTTCATGCTCAAGCTGAAGGTTTGGTCTGATTCTTAGAAACGCCTTGATAGGCTCTTTCTCGGGATCGTAGGCATAGAATGAGCTGGGAGTTGTGTGCACGCCGGTGAGAGCTGCTAAAGAAGTTATGAGTGGTTGTCCTGCTGGTCGGGTGTACTGCTCTGTAGTTGATTGGCGAGACGGTGAGAAGTGCATGGGTGTCCTGAATGGAGCACGACTTGGCGTTCCTGCGGGAGTGGCACGTTTTCGCAAGTCAGTGTCCCGACGTTGCGAGCGTGTAGGAGTGGTTGGGCAACTTGCAGCCGTTGCACTGGTTTGAAAGAGAAATGTTAGAAAGTGAGGACTGTCGCATTATGTTATTTCCATTTTCAAGCTTGTTTACCTAAGCATTGCGCAAGTGGTTATGGGCTATCAATAATGGACGTGCCCAGTCGCGTCGCGTTAACACGAATTTTGAGATTTTGCGGAGCCACAATCCGTGCGTGCGTGACAGGTTCTGTGGCTTTGGCATGGCCCAAAAAATTATTACCATGTTGCAAACTTGCTAATTGGTACCTTGCACCGTATCTTACAGCGCTGTAACATTTATTATCAAGCACTCACATAACGATTCGTAAACATACTCGTATAAAAGAACACTATAAAAGTCTTGAAATACCCTTCGTATGGGTCATATGCATCCTGATTTGACATATTGCAAACTTCACAAATATTAAACTGGTATATGACATCCTGGTACAGGTATTCATCCAGAAGGCAGGGCAACTTGTTAAGAAAACTGCTCCAGACAAATGGAGCTTATTATCAGGCATAGAGCTTCTCCTGGCAAAAAATCTGCCGATAATATGGTATTTGTTTCATTCAAGTAAGTACATAGTTATTTCGTCACATACTAAGAACCGTGCATAAGCTTGCAAATGACTTCACACGAGCTGTGCGGCGCGCGTACATGCCATGTTTATTGCTTACTCCAAACAATATCCGAAAACAATATTTGATTTGATTTTCAATCATGTATGGAACCTACTTGAGACACTTCGTATAGCACATCACCTTCAAACTACCCTTACTGAATCATGGCACCAGAAAGGATCCTGTTTATTTGACACTCCGCCGTTCATGCCCAGCTGTCAAAAAAAAAAATTCCAGTCCCCGCGAAACCATCTATAATTTTCATCAGACATCTCAATTTTCTCGTTTCTTTTCTTCTCTTTGATCAATTATGCCTAGACAATCTGTATCATCTTCTTCGAAAAGGGATAATGACAATTCGGTGCCTTTAGAGGTGATAAGGCCACGCAAAAGCGTCGGCGGTAGCTATGCCCTGAATAATAAGGATTCCTCCATGACACTTGAGACCGACGACTTGACCATACAATCCGTGGCTTCGTCTGGAGTAGGCGAAACCACACACAATACCAGTGAGCTCAAGAGAGGCCTCAAGGCTCGTCATGTATGTTAACTTAAAGCCATCTCATTATAGTCTGGTATTTTGTATTCTAACGGTGTTTGCAGCTCACTATGATTTCTTTGGGTGGAACTATCGGAACGGGACTTTTTTTGACTTCTGGAGCATCTGTAGCACAAGCCGGTCCTGGAGGAGCTTTGATTGCATATGCTGCCACTGGTATCATGGTTTTCTTTATGATGGAGTCCTTGGGTGAAATGGCCACGTATCTTCCAATCTCGGGAAGTTTCAATAACTATGCCGGTCGCTTTCTTGATCCTGCGCTTGGGTTTGCTCTGGGGTGGAATGTGAGTTATTGCACATTATGATTTTTCAAACGAAGTTATCATCTAATATATCAAATTGATAGTATTGGTATAATTGGGCTGTGACCTTGGCTGTGGAGCTCTCAGCAGGGTCCATCATCATGGCATATTGGCTTCCCGACGTGCCCGGATGGATTTGGTCATTGATCTTCTTAATTGTCATGCTTGTACTCAATCTGTTTTCGGTAAAAGGCTATGGTTAGTACAGTCGGATACATTAATTATGACTGACCGCACGTTATTTTTTATAACAATGTCCTCTTCTAGGTGAAATTGAATATTGGCTGGCTCTGCTAAAGGTTTTGACAGTCATCATCTTTATCATTGTCGGAATCATTGTAGCAACTGGAGCTGTTGGTGGTCATGTTTATGGGTTTGAAAACTACAAACTTGGCGGCTTTCAAGGCATGGGTGTTTTTAGTACCTTTTTGTTAGCAGCTTTCAGTTTCCAAGGTTCCGAACTGATTGGTGTCATTGCTGGCGAGACTGAGAACCCTCGACGCATGGTTCCTCGCGCTATCAAACAAGTCTTTTGGAGAATCTTACTCTTCTATATTTGTGCACTTTTCATCATTGGACTCATTATCCCTTACAATGATCCTTCCCTTCTTTCGGCCAATGTATCAAATATTGCTACCTCTCCGTTCACTCTTGTATTTCAGAAGGCTGGCTTGAAAGGAGCTGATGGTAAGCACTAGTGGAAACATGTCTGTTATGACCGATTATAGTGCTTAAACTAATTTTTGTCCTAGACTTTATGAACGCAGTCATTCTAACTACAGTGTTGTCTGCTGGTAACTCGGGCTTGTATGCATCTAGCAGAACTCTTTATGATTTGGCCAATGAGGGCAGAGCACCAAAGATCTTTAAAAAGGTGACAAAGTATGGTGTGCCTATATATTGTGTTCTTTTGACCACATTGATTGGCGGTCTGGCATTCCTTTCATCTCTGTTTGGAAACGGTAAGACTTTTCTAAAGCAAATATACCTATGCACAAATATCGGTAGACTAATCTATTTGTATTACAGGCGTTGTTTATCAATGGTTGATTTCTATTTCCGGTGTTGCTGGCCTGATTGCATGGTTGAACATTGCTGTCTGCCACTTCCAGTTCAGAAGAGCTTATGTTCTGCAAGGCTTCTCAGTGGAAGATCTTCCTTTCAAAGCCAGATGGTATCCATTTGGTCCAATTTTTGCATTCCTTGTTTGTTCTTTCGTTCTGGTTGGGCAAGGCTACAGCACCTGGACTGCTACACCCATTGATCCCATTGCACTGGTTGCATGCTACATTGGTGTCCCAATTGTAGTCGTGCTTTATGTTGTCTACAAAATTGTCAAGAAGACAAAGTTCATTCCTCTGGCCGAAGTGGATCTTGTCAGTGGCCGACAAGAAATTTTGATGTACGTATCTACATTTGGTTACAGAGTATTATCTTGCATTTACTCATTCGTTTGGATTTCTAGGCACAACTTGGAATTCGAGGGCCGCAAGAGAGATGATCCCCTTGAAGGTGTCAGTATTCTAAAGCCGTCTACATGGAAGCGCATTCCTTCAAACCTCAAGTCCTGGCGTGACGCTATTCACAACTGAAAACAAAATCATTGTACTATTGAGGCAGCATCATTGCTTCTCTCATATCTCTACACTGTATACCAATCACAACTCTTCATCTCCAAAATTCATTAAATAAATAGACTGTTCTTTTTACTTGACTCTTTTTTTTTTGGAAGGTTTAGCTAGGGATAGCTTGCTCTATGAAAAAATACAAAATGATGGATAATTCATCCCAATTATATATATAAAAAGTTTTAGAAATTCGCATTCGATGCATCGCCCCAAGAACTAATGAAAACATTCCTTCGAGACGCATCGAATGGTCGTCTCCCATGTTGGATAGCATAATTGTCAATCAATAACACATCTCCCCGTTGCCACTGTACATCATAGCAAAGCTCTTGTTGGATTTGTATGATTCGATGTATTTTATCTTCCGGAAGAGGAGTGCCATCTCCAAAGGTAACACTGCTCATATGAACAGCCTCTGGATGAAGTCTTTTATGCCGGGAACTGTTAAGCGAATAATGAGTCTGGTGTGATACCTTAAACACAAATATATCTGCCACTTACATTATTTGATAGTTGTTCGTTATGTGATTAAACCAGACTTTGCGCTTGTGTTCAGGATGTAACCGAATAGAGGGAGTTTTCAATTTAGTCAACAAGCATTCGTTTGGTAGCCACTCCCAGGATAATCCTAGCTTGGTCATCTCATTCTGGTAATAAGTGTTTATACTGAGTACAAATTGTGATCTGCGGGAATATGGTGGCGCTTATTTTAAAAATTACCTCAGCTTGTTGTTTGGTACTGGCCCAAAGACTATTTTTCCATCCTCTACCGTTTCCATCGTTCATATCATATTCCGACATATAACGGGTATATAGCACTCCCTATTGATGAAGTACATCCATCGACAAAATTAGTGAAAGAAGAGAAAAAAAAATGATATGGAAAATAAAGATCTGCTTGCTGCGTTACCTTTGCTTCAAGCTCCCGCACAAACTCTGGCATTTCTCTCTCTATTCTATCGTACAAGTCCACCGACGACAATAACATAGTTTCGCCTCCTGCTCTGGAAGGCTGATTACAGAAAAAGAGAACATAGCGTGGAAAGGTGGTGGACTGTGCAAGCTCATGGTGCAAAAAAATGTACAGACTTGAGTCTATCTCGCATTCTGTATATACTTCAATAGCATGTTTATGGCGAATGGCAGCACCATTGATGTATCTAAACTTCTTGAAATTGAACGCTCTTGCAAAAAGCGAAAATGCTTCGGGGTCATCAAGCGGCATGGATCTTAGTAATACAGCTCCGTGCTGGCGTAAGCAATCCAATAACGCTGGCTTATAATCTTTTATCCAGTCGATAGCTTGTTCGTCGCTTGTCAATTGATCATCATCGTTGCTCATAAGTAAAGGAAAAACATTTCCATTAAAAGTTTTTTGATCTTCTGTATGGATGAACCGCATCTCTGGTTGTATTATTCGGTATTCTCGCTATGACAGTCGAGGGGGGGGGAATAAGGTATGGAATTTATCAATGTGGGATAGGGTGGAATTGAACCTATGGTGGTCCCAAAGAAAAGGGAAGAGGAAAGAAAGAAGAATAACTATTTGCAAACAATACGATAGAGGATAGTTAGATGTGCGGTAGAAAATGATCCGGGAGCCCAACCAATATAATAACATAATTCAATGGTGAAAGGCTTGCGCAAGCAATCGCGGCCAAATTGCGTGATCCTCGGTTTTTAAAGCCAGCTCATCTCAGTTGCACTCACCTCACAAGCACAGACAGTCCAAGGCCACCCCATGATGCTTTGAGGAAATATGTTGGATATATAAGGTCACAAATGAGGCTTACCAGCCCGTTGTTTATTTCCCAGACAATATGGCTCCATGAAAGCCTGTTTTCCAACCGTCAGATGAGTTCTTGGTAACTTTGCAAAAACGTCTTTAAGCCGCAATATCATTCTGAAAAGGAGCTTCAACATAAAAATTTTGCTTCCGTGTGCTGGAATGAAAGTATAAAGATAAGCAGATTAATCAGCCTCTGCAATGGAGTAGTACAGGCAAAAGGCTATTTGTGTGTGGATATACCCACTTAGAGGCGTATATACCGGCTATTATAACGGAATGAGCTCATTCTTTTGCAAGGCGTTATGCTCTATTTTGGATGGAAATCACATCATCTCTTTTCGAAGTCTTGCATCCGATAACTTTCTTACCATAAGGCTATAACCAATTCCCTCTCTTCTCTTCAGTTTAAGGATATTTGACGCTTTTATATAGGCATGTATGGGTTGTTTCGTTTCTGGGAACGGTTACCTTTGGTGGAACGTGGCAATATGACTGGGAAATGATCGTTGAAGCATAACCAAACCTGTTTGGCTAAGACGCAACCGGGCATGCCGAGTATTTAGATTACCAATTTTGTAGCCAATTTTAAGATGTTGAAAGAGTTGACCATCAAGCAAGTTTGAGTGCTCGTTGACTTTTTATGCAATTTTATCCCAATTACACATGTCTCGACAATATTTTCTAATCCTGCAAACAGTCTATTTATGTTGCATTGTACTTCAATGAGGACATTTTTTTACCTAATTATGAGCTGAGATGTTATAAGATTGGTACGGTAAGTTATCAAAAGTTTACACTATCATTTCATTAGCGAACACTTCTCAATAACATTGTTAACTTATCATCTTATTCGCCATGTTCTGATAAACTGCAGTCTAAGCTCCAAAAGTTATATAAATAATATCATTGTTTTGTAACTTTAATAATAAATAATTGGAAATATGTACGTGTGGTAGTTTCTGATACAAATGTCACAGCTATCTTATGGCTGGTACCTTGATCAAATGGTCACCGCATCAGATTTTGACAGCAGACTAAAGTATCGACCACAAGATTACACGATACTTACTAAATATCTTGTATGCAGGCTTTTTCATTTCTTTTTTATTATATGTGCTCAAAGAAGAACATGTATACATTAATAGTAAAGCTTCGAGTTGTCGACGATATTAAGCACAAGAAAATCTGCGATTACTGGGTTATAGACGGTCATGTGACCTCAGGTGAGGGACAAAAAAATTTAGAATGTAGAGTTCGGTGTCCGCCAGCTTACTGGAGTTTTTTCAACTAATTCATGTCTACTTCCGTGGAAGAAATTGCCAAAGCCAAAAGTGCGTTGGCGAAAGCAAATGAAGAAGGTAGAATAAATGTATGTAGGTTTTAAACTTGTATGAAATATATCAACATTGAACACGATAAGCGTTGCTCGTGTCAACTTCATTGGTGGCGTTTCGTTTGATTCACGAGATCTAAGATTTTGAGTATGACTAATTTCTCGAATACAGGACATAATGACTGTCATGGATAGACTTGGCAAAGTTACAGCCAGTCAAGAGTTGTTGAAAGTAAGAAAATTGTTTCTAGAATTCGCATTTTGCTCGACATGCCCAACTGACAGCTGCTAGAAAACCGATATTGGTAAAGTCCTTGGAAAATTGAGAACACACCAAGATGTGGCGGTAGCCAAGAAGGCAAAGGAAATTGTCAAAAAATGGAAGGAAGATGTGGTGTCTAGTCCACAAGCGGCTAGCTCCGCGAAAGGCGCTTCCCCAGCGAACAGCGCTTTAAAAGATGTTGAACGCAAATCAGGTAGGTATTTATCCGTACTGGATTGGAAGACAGGTTGTAACAGAAAGCTTAACCAATCTTTTCAATCAGCATCACTACCTAATAGCACAACGCCTTCGGCTGCATCTTCTCTGTCTTCTAGCCCAAAGACGCCTTCTGACGCACCTGTCATCCGAACTGTAAAAAGTGATGAAATGCGGGTAAAGCCCACAGGCAGCACGCCCAGAGATAAAACCATAGAGATGATGTACTCTGCTATTGGATTAGGAAGTTTTGTTGGTATGTGATTGTGCATTTATGAATATTGCCCTGGAACATTTACTGACACTATAGTAGATGCTGATCTCCTTATGAAGCGCGCTGAAAGGATCGAGACAATTTTATTTGATGAGTTTGGGGGCGTCACTGATGGTTACAAGAACAAAGTTCGTTCACTTATTCTCAACCTCAAGAACAAAAAGAATCCCGGTCTGCGAGAGAGTGTGATCAGTGGTGAATTATCGGCAAAGGATCTATGCACTATGAGTATAGAGGTGAGCGTCAAGTGATAAACTTGTGAGAAGATAGAATCCGTTATACTAATGATCGTGCATAGGATATGGCGTCGGAGGAAAAGAAGGCTCAAGACCGAAAGATGGCTGAAGAAGCACTTTTTAATGCTAGAGGCGCTGGTTCGGCTCAAGCAGAAACTGACATGTTCATGTGTGGCAAGTGCAAAGGAAGGAAAACCACTTACTTCCAGGTAAAATATCCTAACAGTAGATGAACCCTGATTTTGCTATTGATTACTAAACGCTTTAATTTAGATGCAAACTCGTTCAGCGGATGAGCCTATGACTACGTTTGTTACCTGTGTTACATGCAATAATCGCTGGAAATTCTGCTAAATGTGTATCATCCATCCAATTTCATCATTGAGAACTTTGTCGATAATGCTAGGCATTTAGTATTTTAATACCATAGAAGAATATATGGTGCTGTTCATTAGAACGAAAATTATAAACTTTTCAATTTTTTTCTTCAGTTATTGTTGAGGCATTTCTATCTGCAGAGTTGCAGTTAAGCTAAAGGTATAGTGATCTATAGTAGGCTGTATCGAATATGTGCCGATTACTATTGAGCATTTCATCAAAATTGTATCAAATTTAAAGCATACTCAAATGCTCACTTTATTTGTATATAGATCTAATTAGGAAGGCGGCAACATCCGTGTCTTTCCAATAAACTAAATGACTTTGCAGTGCACTTAAATATGAATTCTCTAATATACCTTCTTGTATGAAATAATCCACTCGGCCAGTGCTATTAAGCATTTTCAAACGCTCGGCACCAGTTACATATGCTCGCATATCTGATTTGCTTTGACTAGTACCTTTCACCGAGGACTCCTGCGCTTTACGTAGTAAATCGTCAGATTTACTGATCATTGGACTGGCTGGTTCACTACTGGCTTTCTCTGAGTTTATGTTAAGAGTAGCCAATGTAATCTCTTCAGGTTCATCAGTTAAATCGGTTCCTTCTGGCGATGTGTTTAGTTCTTCGCGACGAAACCAAGAAGTCGCACTTGATTTTAGTGACTCAAGGACCGCTTCAGCTCTATTTGCAATGTCAGACGTTACAGTGTAGCTTGCATCAAAAATTCCTTTCAGGCCACCCTTGTGATATGGTATAGGTTCTGGTTTCAAATGAGCAGTGAAGTGACGAGCAATCAGCGGCTCTAATCGGAAAGCCACGGGGTCTGATCTGTAAAATATGTTGTATACGTTACTGCAAGCAGGATAGCATACTGGATTGGCTGAAGGAGATTCCAGATGTGTTTGATCTTTGGCAAGCATTCTTCTTGAGGCAATTTTGCTACCTCGAATGAGAAGAAATATGCCTACTGGTGAGCCAATGCAGAACAAATTCTGCACATCGAAATTTAGAGGTGGTATAAGTCCTTCTAATATATCCGTCGGCTTATACTGTGATGAAACATAAGAATGTCGTCTTTCATGTTCTGCATTGACCCTGGCTTTTTCTTGGGCATCAAAGGGTTGCAAAGTTAGCAGATCGAAAGCAAGACAAGACTGTGGTACCATGAAAATCCATTTAGAAAAGGTATACTGGTAATGTAACTGATGGCTTGATACATACCCCGAGCGAATGTCCCAGTATTGATACCTTGCCACCTCTGGCCAAAAAGTCTGGATTGTTTCTTAAAAATAGATTAAAGACACGATTGATCTCCTGGGAAATAATAGATAGCATTTGCTCGCGATATTTGGTCATATATAATGGAACTTTAACAGTGTTAGTATATAATAACTTGATCCTAGTTCACCAGCGCCTAAAAGTACGTACTGTCCAGCAACACATCCGACACGATGCTCCGTATTGGCTTTACTCCCTCTATGGTAAGGTCGTCAATTGTTGGTTGGCCCTCTCTCATATCGGGTCGATGCATTTCATCTTGCTCATCTTCGTCATCATTACCAAGACCGAATTTAATCTGATGCCTCCATAAAATAGGTAGCACTTGTATTCCATTCTTCTTTTTTGGGTTTGAAGTCATGGCAATTGCAGTTGGAAACATTTCTTTGAGCGTTCTTCGTAGAACGTTCACATCATGTACAAAGCTTTGTCCGAGACGCTCCGTCATTTTCTGGCCAATGCCGTGAATGCATATAATTAGATGGTCAATCTCTCTTGCCTTGTCTGCATTCTCATTTTCATAGTCCTCTATCTCTTGCTTTCTCTGCTTTTGCCTTTCCTCAATTTCGCTTTGTGATTCCTTTTCAGTCATAGGTCTAATAGGAGTACTCGGTAACGTAGGTGAGCGTTCATTACCCGTAGAAGTTACACCAACAGATTCTCCGGACTTCACTTCTGGATAGCCTCTGATCAACCTGGTTCCGCCTAAATTCTGATTATTCGTCAGAGTCATAAATATGCTTTTCGTGATTCTACTGGTGGTGGTGTCTCTTCATTGGTGAACAATGCAAAAGTTAGTCTGAAGTTAAAGAATAGTCAAGCAATGCAGTAATACAGTACGAGAGCAGCCAAGCTGTATCAGCGCTTGTATATACAATGTAATCATCATTATTGGGCGGGTCCAGTTGCCATTTCATTTCGGGCAAGGTGGCAACAGCATCTTCTAAACTTAATGGTGTATCTAAACCATCAAAACCGGGCATGTAGGAAGGCTTGTCATCGGGATCCAGAGAATCCGAGTCAGGCACATCGGTTTTCCAAGGCTTGTATTCACTTATGTAGAGGAATCTCATTAGCTGGTGATCAATTATTCATATCAATTAATCATAGTTAATAGTTTAGCAGTGACTCACCGATATCCTTCTTCGATCTTCTTGGCAAACTCTTCGTCGCAGGGCATCCACTGAGATCCGTCTTTGCCCCTCGTAAACCATGACGCTCTGCACACTTTGTACACAGCACTTTCCCAATATGCAGCAGATATAGTGCGTTTATCAATATCAACTTCAAAAAGTTGGTCCTCGTTTACTAAGACCTTTTTAGGAGTTCCTGCCTACAACAGCGGGTAAGATGGCTGCTTCTTATTTCGGCAAATAAAGAAACTCAGTAGCTTACTTGAAAAGCCTGTTCAAGTCTATCATTATCGCTGCTTGAAAAGCGGATCCACTTTTGTGTTTGAAGGTAAGGCTTTGTTGGCTCAACCACGCTTGATGCCCTGGAAGCTTCGGGTGACCGCTGGGCATTATGCTGAGCTATCCGTTGTTGCACTGGATCTACCAGAGGTTTATCTACAGAGTGAAACCTATATCGAGATTGATTAGAACTAGTGTCATGTGCAAATGAAAGAGTTGTAGCCAATGCCAGTACCAATAATGCTGAAGTGCTGGTACGTCAAACATCACTCAAAATAAGATGGGTAAAGTAGAACAGAGATCATTATCAGGTAGGTCGACGTTTCATTATCATATGCAACACTGTCAAAAATCGGACAATCATCCCGAAAAACGGGCCAAGGTTCAATTTTGGGTACACTGCAGCCCGCTTGAATTTTTCGCTGCAGCTTCAGAGAAGACGCTGGCCAATATGTAAGATGACGATATAAGTATACCGTCAAATTACGTTGCTAAGTATAGTAGTATGACTGGTTGGAATCCAGGTTGATTTCATGACTGGAGACTGTACACTCGTGATAGAGGCATCACACCAATTTCAACTAACAGGACTATTTGCAACCAAGAAAAGGGTTGATACATCTAGTGGTTGCGCGATACGCATAATAAAATAAGCATTAGACAAGATTTTAAACATATCCTCTTTTCTATAGCACTCCTAGATTGTATCTTTTTTTTTCAGAGTCTTTGGTATTTTTAAGAACAAAAAAGGAAATCAAAAAAGGCTGGTATTCCCTACATAGCTGGAGGATATAAGTTAATGTTGAAGCCAAGTCTAAGCTTTTCATAATTCAGCATTTTATATTTCAAAATTTGATACGTTCCGCCAGTTTAACATATTGCTGAATGTTTGTGCCTCAGCTCGTAGCAATAGCATAAGAAATTCTTTAAATGTGGCTTCCGCTAAATTACCTGAGCCTTTTTTGGTTTTGTGCTTTTCAAATGCAGTCCTCAGACGATGATAGCGATGACATGCCTGTAGCCCTGTCCCACCAACTGCGGCGCACAAAAGACTCAGGTCCATCGAGTCAAGCAGATCGCAGACATCTTGCCAGAGCTAGGACTATGAATTCAGGAAACACTGCCAGGAATCAGGGCAACTTGACCCGCAGCAACACAGAGCACCATAGAAGCCGCGGGTATAAAGAAGAAAGGTCAGCGCCTGTAGCATCAAGAAAAGACGACGAGGATAGTAGCGATGAAAGCCCTGTTCGTGGCCGCAGCGCTAAGAAGAATGATCAAAGTGCTATTGCCAATGTACGTTACCTCAACCATTTTTGCATATGGCTGATCAAAATGTTCGAGATATACTGACAATTGCTCAATTCGATAGAAACCAGGGAAAATAAGAACACACGATGTCCGCAATGTACAAGCTGATCTGCACAAATTACAGCTTGCTTCAGTGCAGAAAATTGCGAGTCGAATTTATGTTATTGATTCGTCAAAATACGTCAATTTGCAATTGACCAGTTTGATGACCACTGCCATGGTCCTCGAGTCTATACGGGAAAGAGCCGTGATAGATCAGGAACAGAGCTGGACTCTGTTTGAACTTGCTAACAAAGTTGGTGTTGGTAAGTCTGGAGTTTCTATTCAGCAGCCCTATTTTTGGGCGGCCAAGATCTGACAATCAAATATTCTTGACTATTGATAGAACGCCCGCTTAGGGACTGGGAGATTGTCACTGATATTCTTTCCACTTGGGACCAAGACGAAAAGAACGCATTACTTGTCAAGAAGTATAGCTACAAATCAACTTTGACTCCAGAGGTATCTGATGCTATGCAAAAAAGGAGGGTTGTGATTTAAGCTGCAACTGATGTTAAAATTCAATACAGAGTGTTCTTGGCAAAAGTGAATTTGTCCCACCAAGCGGTCAACTTCACTTTGAGTACAAAAAAGGCAAGTGGCATAAGCGGTCCTTCATTGTGAAGGATAATGGAATATACCTTAGTCGTGAGAGTAAGGTATGTTATGTTCCGGATATCAACGCCCGATCTAGATAACGTTATATAACATCATCGACAGAAAACAGGAGACGCTCCAGTTGTATCACTAGGAAATGTTGATGTATACACTTTGACAATGCCGATCAAGAAAGCTCCAACGCCGTTTGGATTTGTGCTAAAAGCCCAACAAAAGGCTCGCATTTTTGAAAATCCAGAAGATTTTGTATTTAGCTTTTGTGCTGATGACATGGAGCAGTTGAAATCATGGGTGTTGGGTCTGCGACAAGTGAAGGCAAGTATTCGGCTGCTTAACATTCTATTTTTATTGCGGCAGTACTTATTTGTTCTTTATCATCAGAACCTAGCCTTCTATGCGTCAAACCCTGAACGTTTACTCTCACCCCTGAAACCTCTTGAGCTTCCACCGCTACCTCAAAGCGTTGTGCACAAAGTACTCTCTCCGAGTGAGAAGACGCCGTTGATAGATCAACAACAACTTTTGAGTTCTGATCCAGAACCAAAACTCATACCCTCTGTGTCTAGTGAAATAAGCAAAGGCTCTGCATCGAAGATCCATCGGTCTGCCACACTTCTTGAGCGAAATATGCAATCAGAGCGAACAGATGATGGCAATAAGGTGTCTGTTCGTAGATACAAATCCACCCGCGATATCATGAGCAGTTCTCGGCAAGCTGAGCCTTTGGCTGGAAGTGATGTTGAGACCGACTACAGAAGGCAGCCTGACATGCCACCAGCAAAACTAACTATGCTAAGACCTTCGAAATCTTTGGGAACTAGAAGAACAACTAATAGTGCAAAGCACCAGGATCATGCTGCCGAAATTCCCCGCGTTGGCAGATCAGAGGACCGACGACAGCTTGAGAAGAGCAATATTTCAGCATGGAACGAGCGATATTCTCCTATTCAGCCTGATGACAGTGCTTTGGTAAAATTAAACGAGAACTTTCAGTTTTCGGAGGGATCGCTGTTACAGCAAGCCTCGGATACTGTTGCTCCCCGAGGTAGATCAAAATCTATTAGCAGAGATCCAAGGAGGGGTAGATCACAAAGCCGGCCACGCCTTGTTAGTGTAGGCGACAACAAAGAGCAAGGTAACTCGACCACTCGCAGCAAGTCGTTGAGACGACAGCCCACGGTTAAAGGAGCTAGTGATCGGGAAACAGAAGCACACCCGCCTTTGCCCAAAGCATCAGGAGAAGACGGACCACTACTTCAACTAGATCTAACACCTGAAGCCTCTCATACGAAAGCTTTGCGTGACCGACAAGTCAAACCATTACTTACGTTTTAGTATTATGAAAACCGTAATACTGACTATACCATGGCTGCTTATTCTATTATCGTTATTAAATTTAATCTAATATTTGGAATCTAGGGAAATCATGATTGTGGGTTGAACTGAGTGTAACCTGGCTTGTTCGTTGTAGAATACCAAAGTTACGTCAAATCTCAGATATGAGGAAAGCGTTATAATATTAGAACTTTAACAGATAAAAATTACATGATTGAGGAGAGGGCAATGCAAAAGGGATGAATAGAAAAATGGGTAAAGAGGTTGATATTCAAAAAGTAGAAGAATAGTGTGTATCAGCTATAGGGATAAGCAATTCAACCAAAAGTTATGTTGAGCTACGTAACATATCCTGAGATCATTGCTGTCTTTGCTGTTAGCTCCTTGCACCATTGGGAACTAAAGCTTCGTGCAAGTGTTCGTTATTCGTCAAATGATCGTCTGATTTCAACATGCCATCTTTATCAAGTTTGCCTTGCTTCTCTAATTCGGCAATCTCAGAAGCAGCTGTTATAAAAATGAGAAAAAAGTGGCCAAATTAGCTGCCAGTCAAAAATCACTCTATCAAAGTCTGGTCCACTCACTCAAAAAACGGCCACCTGGACCTCTAGGTCTTCGCATAGCATGCTTATGACGGCTTTCATGCAAGTAAGGCTTTCTTGCCTTGGCTACTCGGTTCATTTCTTCTAATTTTGCTCTAGCTGCTCTTCGCTTCAAAATACGGTGATACTGCTTTGCATTGACATAAAGAGGTTCTTCATCGGCAGGCTGCGTAGCTGGAGTGACGACAGCAGCGGCAGCAGCGGCCGCAGTGAGATCTTGATGTCTGTATAAAGCTTGATTGTGCTGCAGATCCGATGAATGTGAATAACATATTGGCAAATGTATCCTATTCTTTCACAAAAATTTACCATAGAAACTGAAGGTTGTGCATATGCCAATTGATGAGTAGGATCATATTGCATTTGTCGATGAGTGGGCTAATAAGAAAACCATAAAGATGAATACATGTTCTGAGAAATTACCTTGAATTGAACCAAAAAAAAAAGTGATAATAGCTTACCATATGCTCCGTGATAGGACTTGCACCTCCAGAGTGAGATTGAGAACCTTGGCGTTTACAAACAAGTGTCAATTTCGGCGGTTTTATACTCAGTAAATGTTGCCAGTATCCAAGTACCTTCCATGTTTAGATATTTTCAGATATTTGGGCTTATTCGTTGAACAATTCAATCAAAAACGATTAAATATCGATTGATGCGCTATCACCTCTGTAGTAAGTCGCTGCAGGTAGGTGCCGATGGTATGTAAACAGCTGGAGAATTACAATGTAATGCAAGAGCGGTTCGGCCATCTGTTATCATATTGTTGAAGTGAACAATACTGCTTCAAAGCTACTTACGTTTCGACCCGACTCAAATATTCTCAGGTACTGCTCTGGTGACTTTGTGTGTTTGGCCAATAGAGACGCTCACAGGAATAAAGGTAGATAAGCTATGATAGGTTGAACTACAGGCGAATCAAACGTTTTGATTTTTGAAGAATGTGACGTCACGTCTCAGCTTGAAACTGTCCATCAAAATTAAGCTCTGAGGCTGATTATGGTGTGTATATAGGGACTTCGCTGAGATTGCCCAGTGCTGAGTACTTTGTTATGGTGGGGGACAAACCTTTGGAGTAAAAGCTCTCCGGCGGTGGAGAGTGCCAGTTGTGTGGCGAGGTACTCTTTGTCGCTATTGATCGTTATCATAACATAAAGCAAGACCATATCATGCATGGCATGGTCATTCGAAGTCCGTTTGTACTTTTTTATCGCTGTCTTCCTAAAGGAGTATCTGTCAGACTTGATCAGAGACTGAAAACCTGTGTTGTTCATAATTCTAAAATGTCATCCGTTTGGGGGCAAGCTTTCGCTTTCTTTGTATGATTCCGCTAAGCGAAGGATATCAATACAGCTGCTGACAAGAATCAATAACAATAATGAATCTATCGTAATTCGAAAATAGCGATCGATGGACTAAGGCATCGAAAACTGAAAATGGGATCACTTAGTGGGTCAGTGGATCTCAATCCTGTATAATGTGTTAAAGCATTGGAATATGTCATTTAGATATGACCGCAAACCAAAAACATATCACAAGTTTTTTTTGTAAAGCAGACCATCGTGATGTCTTCAAAAGGTAAACATACTGTCACTGAATAATTGTCGCAGACTATAATTGAAGCGGAAGCTTGTTTGATAATCTCACTATCTTTTGAGGAAAGCATCTTTAGGTGTACTCAAATCGTACCTCGTGGTTTCCATGAGCGGATTAAAGAACGATAGCCAATTGCGCTACCAATCTTTATTCAGTCACTACACCAATTTACAAGGGCATACATTGGGCTCTCTTCGGGCGCCTTAGGGCTTCATTGGGTTCACTTAGCATGTCAATAATGTGAATAGAAAAAGACGCAAAAAAACTCGGTCTAGAGGATAATTATTATATTGAATTATGTATGTATATTAGCCAGTCCTGAGCGAAAGGCAACTAATCTTTGCATAGCATACTTGTAGTAATCAAAATCTATTTCACTTTGACTAGTCTGAACCAGACCCCAAAGTCCCCACATTAAATGACTGGCAACACTCCAAAGTCGTGATTCTTTAGCTAGCGCTTCAGCCTTTTCTTCTATTTCTTCGTCAGTCAGTGGATTTGCACTATGTCGTTCTCGAAGGTAAGCTCTGACAAAGCGTAATTGTTCCTCCTCAGTAGGATACCTTTCCAAGTGTAGCTGTGCCGGGTCTGATGAGTGATAATCAGCAGTCCACTCGCACCAGTGATTTCCAATGTCGAACGCTGCGTAGTTGTATCCAGCATACTCATAATCCACCAGCACTAGTTCTCCGTCTTCATCTTTCATTCGTAAAATGTTTCCATATTGCGTCTATGCAATTGTGAGTCACATGAAGTTAGGTGAAACGTTGCAAGACTATAATATACTTACATCGTTATGGCAAAATACAAGATCGTTTTGATGAATGCTGAAGGCTTTCTTTGCTTCCTCAATTTCCAACTCCAATTTGTTCAAATCAAACTTTCTCAAGTCTTCCCGGCTTTCTGGCCTTCTTTTGTAGATCTCGGCGAGGGCACGCACTGCCATAGGATACCATTTTTGAACATTGTACCATATTTCTGGATTTTCTCGCTCGGTCTTTGTCGGTGGAAAGGTTTCAACAATACTATGCAATTCGCCAATGCGGCCGGCTATAACCTCTGATATAGCAGGGTCACGAATCTCGGGTTGAGTCAACGTCTCTGATTTCAAAAACTGTTCCAGTCGTCCGTTGCCGAAAGTTCCAAGCAGCTGAGGTCCAATGTTCATTTGTGAAAGAAGTTTGAGCCATGCAATTTCTTTGTCTCTGTGTAATATCTCATCAACTCCAACTCCATAAATGCGTAAGAGCACGCGCCCATGCTCGCTGGTCACAAAATACACTGCGCTATTACAATGTGAAATATTAGGCTTTAATTACGGCAAAGTTTAAGCTTGTTGGTGGCTTACTTGGTCAAAGCTCCACTGACTCTCTCCAATTCAATTTCTTGTACATCTGACCAATCTGGTAACAGCTTTTTGATCACTTTCAATGATCTTGTTTTCAGCTTGTCTCCTTTACACTCGCTGGATCACGGATTGAACAGATCAATAAATACAGTCACGTACAATATGAGCTTGCTATGATTCACACACCTTAGAGTTATGTGGTCCTCAATATGGGGTATATGTGCACCGACCTCAGCATCGTGTATGGCCGCGGCACTACCATGTAATATGTTGAGAACGGCTCTCTTCCACTGGTCAACGGGCCAATTTTTTTCAGCTGCTTCTTTGATAAGCGATCCTAGAGACCTTATATGGCGACTAGATATACGAGGTATTCGGGATAGGCGTGGGGTCGACCTCATGATAGAGCGTCGGTAGCCTATGTTATGTGTCATAGAATAGAAAGAACCTGCTACTGACATCATATACACCGCCTCAAGTCCTTTTTAAACGGGTGACTGCGCTACTCATATGGTCGGGGTTTAAACGTGTGGAGACGTCATGAAATTGGAATGTGAACGATAATAAGCGTGCACAGAGTCCAATTCAAGTAATAAGTTGAATGAAGACAAGTATTGTATTAAAGAAGATAATGCAATGCTATTTGAATAACAAAATTGTAGATTATATGATAGAGGCAGTGCGATATGAGACTTGTAGAAATGTTGAGTTATTTCTTGGGATCGATTGCTTTCTGATTAAGTATTTGACCCTATCCACATTGCAATATCGTTATATCTAAAGGTATAAGCAACTGTTTTTTTATCATTGCTAAGAAATGAAGGTACAGGCTTGCCTCACCAAAAATGCACTTGTTCCAAGTGACTGCGTTATAAATCACGTGAGTGCCAAAGATGTTTACCACCAGAAACGCGACTGCGAAACTGGAACTTATTGCTGAGAATAGCTTGACCGAACAGGAAGCTCGGTTGAATCACTGATGAGCCGCAAAACAACGCTTCCTTCCTATGCTGGACCGACAGAGCTTCCTCCTTCGACCCTTAATGGTGTCAAAGGAGGTCAGCACGTCACTCAATCTGATGCCGAGAACGATCCCGTTATGGCCACCGCAAAGAAGCACTGGGCTAGTGATAGTCATAAACCCAAATGGAGCGCTAAAGTTGTTGAAGAGATTGCCGATAGTTATTTTGGATCAGCAAATTGGGACGGTCGCAAGATCATGCTTCTGGAACTGATGCAATATCTCGAAAAGGTATGCTTAAACACTATTTACCATGTCAAAAGGTGCATTGTTGATCGCCACTCATCAATCGAATCATTTCAGTTTCTATGGCCACACTTTACCGCCGGCAAAAGCTCACTTAACCACGTCATTTCCATTTGTATTATGGTGAACGAAAAATGCCGCCAACGTATCTCACCATGGGGTAAAGATTCAAAACTGTCTATATCGTATTGCTGCGACATGTAACTCAACTTTTTGCTATAGATACTATCACTCAGGACGCAGAAAAGTTTTCAGCATTTTTCGATCAAGTGACTGATTTGATCCTGGCCGATAATAAGGATATTGATCTGAACACTCGCCGAATTCTTCTGATGTTCATTATTAATTGCTACCGATCGTTTGAAAACAGTGTTGTCAGGCGAGAGTGCATGAGGTGAGAATGTGTGATATGAAAGAGAAATGGCAACGTTTTTTTAACCTTTTGATAGCCTCATGTCTATTTCTATTTGGAAATCAATGCCCGAGCCAAAGCGAGAAACTTTCTTTGAGGAATATCCACCGTTGCGAAAATTGTGGAACAATTCGCTAAAGAAAGCAAAGACTGCTGGTAAGTGTAGCGTGAATTGTGATTATAATGAATCCACCCATATACTAACTTGCTTTTTTAGATGAATCAGGAAAGCGATTGCTTGAAAAAGGTGGCGATTGGATCTCGAATTTATTGAAGTACTTCCTTACTACCTTATATAACATTCCACAAATTGGCGATGGTAAGCTAAGGGCCGTATAATTGATGTAGGCTTATCTCAAAGTTACTGATGCTTTTTAGTTTCATTGGATGTCATCCGTTTTGCTGAACGATGTTTCGAATTCATGATTGATCTTGAATCACAACTGCCAACACGCCGCTTTTTCAATGGACTATTGGCTGATCAACAAATTGTCATACTGTCAAGCCTGGCGCCATTCCTGAAAAGAGAAGAACAGGATGTTCAATTGTTACAAAAGCTACTGGCTATGCTCAGGTTCTACTCAGGATTTGAGGTCAACGACCATACTGGCCTTGCTTTGACTCTGAATGATATGACGCAGGCACATTGCGATAGATTAGTCTCCTTGCAGCATGTTGCCTTTCAACACTTTAAAAAATCCCTTCCCGACTTGCCATTGGCTAATTTGGCAGCCATCGAAAAACGAGATGATTTGATGAAGCATTTTGCCCCATTGTCAGACAAAGACCTTGTCAAGCTTTGTGAATCTCTCAACCTGAGAACGTCCTTGATTGTTGATGTAGCCATTTTAAAGGAAGCCGGCGTTGGATTGAGAGAGGTCCTTCTAGAAACCTTGATCGTTACTTTTGAAAAGAGAGAAAGTCAAATTAACGTGATCAATTCAACTCCCCTTTATCCCAACGAAGTAAGCCCATATTAAGACTACCTACATTCATATTCACGATAATAACATTGGCAATTTGCAGGAAACTTTGTTCAGCGATACGTTGATTAATGCGCAGTTCTATTCTGGGGATGTGCCTCTAGCCTTACCAAAACTCAATTTGCAATTTTTGACGATTCATGATTACCTGCTTCGTAATCATGACTTGTTCAATTTGGAAGCGTCATATGAAATTAGACAAAACATAGAAGATGTTGTGAAGAGATTAGCACCACGTTTAACATACCCCGACAGAAAGACCGAGTTCGCCGGATGGGCAAGAATGGCTGTAGGCATCTCGAACTTTGCAATTGTTGACGTGGCGAAGGCTAATTTAGGCGAATCTCAACCTGCATATGTCAAAGCCGATATTACTTTTGACATTGGTCGCTATGCTGATTCAATCAAAGTCGAGTGGGATTCTTTGAGACCCCACGATGTTTTGTTCTTGCTCACTATCGAAGCTAATGATACTACCAGCAAGCCTTACAAAGAAGAAAGCGATTTCCGCGCTCATTACGGATTGAAATCTGTGCGAGGTTGCGAAATTTGCGATATTATTGGCAACGATGGCAAACCCATCGCCGAGCAAGGAAAACCACGTATCGACAATTTCAGCCGCAAAATAAGTGGATCTTCACGAACTGTACGAGTTCTTCTCGATCCAAATCAATACAAGACGGATATGGACCGATTCAACCGAAAAGAAACCGGCGATGTCTATGAGACGTTTAACGTTTTAGTTCGCCGCAGACCTGAAGAGAACAACTTCAAAGCTGTTTTGGAGACCATTCGAGATCTCATGCAAAGCGATCTTGTTGTCCCAGACTGGCTCCAAAAGGTATTCTTAGGGTATGGCGATGCCAGCAGTGCTCATTACACCAACATGCCCAATCGTGTGCATAAGATAGATTTCCGAGATACTTATCTAAATTGGGAACACCTTAAAGAGAGCTTCCCCGGAAAGAAAATCGTGGCTGCTGAAGGCGGTAAGAAGGCTTTGGAGCCACCATACGTTATCGAGTTCCCAGAAGCGGAAGACCCTGAAGAGCCACCAAAAAAGAAGAAGTCTAAAGCTGTTAATGGTGTTCAAAAATCAAAAGGCAACGATACTCTCAAAGTGTCAACCTACAAGCTTCCGAACATGGGCCCGTATCCTCAAGATATTCCTAACAAGAATTCTATTAGATTTACGCCTGCACAATCTGAAGCAATCCATTCCGGCATGAATCCTGGTCTAACAATGATAGTCGGACCACCTGGTACAGGCAAAACTGACGTCGCTGTTCAAATCATTGCCAACTTGTATCATAATTTCCCCAATCAGCACACCCTCCTTATTACTCACAGCAATCAAGCGTTGAACCAGCTTTTTGAAAAGATCATGGCGCTAGATATTGATCAGCGTCATTTATTGCGGTTAGGTCACGGCGAAGAAGAGTTAAATACTGATCAAAATTTTGGAAAGTTTGGTCGTGTCAACTCATTCTTAGAGAGAAGAATTTTCTTGCTTCAAGAAGTTGATCGCTTATCCCAATCTTTGAATATTGAAGGTGAACACGGCTCAACTTGCGAAACCGCTGGGTATTTCTACTCTGTACATGTGCTGCCAACTTGGAATGCATATATCACAAATGCAAAGGAAGTAGGAACTTCGGAAGCTTTGCAGTCCATGTTCCCTTTCGCCGCATTTTTCGCAAGTGCTCCTCAACCATTGTTTGCGAACTCCATGACTTTTGAAGATACACTGGATGTGGTTGAAGGTTGCTTCAGACATTTGGAGAAAATTTTCACAGAACTCGAAGACATCCGACCGTTCGAACTATTGCGAACTGGCACAGATCGAGCCAATTATCTGCTCACTAAGGAGGCTAAGATAATCGCAATGACTTGTACACACGCTGCACTCAAGGTAAGCTTTATCTTACAAGTGGTATAGACGTTATAACTGCATGTTAATTACACATTTGCAGCGCCGGGAATTGGTGGGACTTGATTTCAAATACGACAATGTCATTATGGAAGAATCTGCTCAAATTTTGGAAGTGGAAACTTTCATACCTCTGTTGTTGCAGGATCCAGAGCAAGGTCGGGGTCGTTTGAAGCGTGTGGTGATGATTGGCGATCACAACCAGTTACCACCTGTTGTTAAGAACATGGCATTCCAGCAATATGGTAACATGGAACAAAGTATGTTCACTCGCTTCATCCGACTGGGAGTACCTGCTGTTGAGTTGGACGCGCAAGGTCGCTCAAGACCTTCTATTGCAGAGCTTTACAACTGGCGTTATAAGCAACTTGGCAACTTGGCTACTTTAAGCGAGCTGCAAGAGTATCAAAAGGCTAACGCTGGTTTTGTTCACGACTATCAACTGGTTAATGTTGATGATTATCAAGGAAAAGGAGAGACTGATCCTGTTCCCTACTATTATCAAAACCTTGGAGAAGCTGAATATGTGGTCGCTGTTTTCCAATACATGCGTTTGTTAGGGTAAGTTAAGAGTACATCGTCGTGTACGTGTCTGTCATATACTAACTTCGAAACAACCACAGCTATCCATCTGATAAAATTACAGTTCTTACTACCTATAATGGACAAGTGTCACTTATCAACGATGTCATTAATCAGCGTTGTTCATGGAACCCATTCCTGGGTCGTCCCGCAACTGTTACAACCGTTGACAAGTATCAGGGTCAGCAGAATGATTGTAAGTATCTCGTGCTAGTTGTTATGTTAGGCTATTAGAAGTAAATAATTGACTAATCATTTTTCACCTTCTAAGACATATTGCTATCTTTGGTCCGTACCAAAGCTGTTGGCCATTTGAGAGATGTGCGACGTCTAATTGTCGCTATGTCTCGTGCACGTCTTGGTCTATATGTATTCTGTCGTAAGCAGCTCTTCCAAAACTGCTTGGAATTGTCGAATACAATGAACAAGTTGTTGGAAAAGCCAGACAAGCTGCAGCTCCAATTGAATGAAAAATATCCACCGGAACGTGATATTGAAGCAAAGACTGAGCCCTACGAGATTGAAGATGTCGATCATATGGGCAAGTACGTCTACCAAATGATGCAAGAGCAGCTCGAATTTGCAAAGAAGCAGCAGGCAGAGAAAGCTGCTGAAAATGAAGAGATGCAGGTTGATTCAACATAAAAAATCACAACAAAAAATTAGAAATTCTGTATTATAGTTTTTATCGCTCATTTCAATAAAGTCTATAACCAACTGCTCTAGGCCTGTGGGAGAGTTCATAGGTCAGAATCAAGTCTTTGTTTAATTTTTGGTAGCTTTTCAATTACCAATGTAACAAAAAGAAAAAAGAAAGTGAGAATGATGAGCAATGAGGGAACAGATTTTTGTTTTAATAATACCAAAACATCAATACAATAGCACACCATATCCAATACAACCGTTGAATATGATAGAAATTCGTAGATGGTAGTAGTAGTAATCAGTGTATAGAGAAAGGCGACATTGTTAAAAAGGAGAAAGGCGATAGAATAAGGGCAAAAGGCATAAAGAAGTACTGTTAGAAATAAGTTGTGTGCAGCGAGGTGATGAAGTGTGGGTATCAATGGAAAAACAAATGGGGTTTTGAGTGTACAATTGAAATTTAAACTAAAGCTAATTCCAATGTCCACGTTCGTCTTGCCCAAAGTCTTATAGTCTCATTGTTGATCTCAACGGCATTTCCATCCCACCAGCATTTCCTCTATAAAAGATGAGGGGGGTCAGTATATCAAGTCTTATAAAAATATATATCGAGGTCTCAAATGCAGGAAATAAGTATTACCGCTGGTTTCCTCCAAAAGAGGAGTAACTTTTGTGCTGTAGCCATGTGGTTTTCAGGGCCAGTCGTCTTTAACATGACTAGCGCAATACTGACTATACAAGTCTTGAGAGGCTCCATAGCTCTATAGCCCCACTTGTCCTCTCTCGAAAAGCCTGAATCACAAAGCATATCTATAAGATGCTGTTCAGCAACATTATTTTCTTTGCTGATGTTTCTTTGTAGAGCTGTAAAGATTTGATCTCGTTCCAGCAAATACTTTCCACAATCCAGCTTGAGTTTTCGCATGGATTCATTGGTAGCTGGGGATGTGCCCTTCTCCTTTGCAGAGGGTGGCAACGCAAAATATTCGAGCTCCTCCCGCAGTACGATAATAGCCTGCTTGGTTAAGAGTGGATGTTGATTGGGATTCATAATGGGCATTGAACTGGCGCCTTGCTGAAAGGCGTTGTTATCTCCAGAGTGCTCTTCGGCAAAGACCTGCTGCGCATGACGGTAAAACTGGAGAACAAAGTCGAGACATTTGGGGTCGAAATCGACATAATTGACTTGGTCTTCCAAGGCTACAGAATCATTGGATCCTTCGTCTTCATCATCTTCATATTCATCGTCATGCACTCTGCCCAAAATCAAACCATTTGGAAACATGACAATTAGCAACGATTCTGGTAAGCTGACCAGAGTATCTCGATCAATGTCTAAGCGGGTTCCTCTAAGATCCAGCTTTAGCTTGTTGGGAAAGGAACTGTTAGCCTGGTCGGTGGGATTACCAGGTTGTTGTTGATATATTAGTTGATCTTGGTCACCGCCATGGCCGAGATGAGGCGAAGTAGTCTCTGGCACCTGCGTGATTGGTGATTCCGAGGTCATGTCAGGGTGTAATAGAAGGAGAGACAATGCGGAGGCGTACCAAATAAATATGACTGACTAGTTTTTTGGTCACACAGTCAGCCATCTCGACCAATATGTTTTTTACTGTTTTGTCCTACCAGAACTTATAATATCTGTTGTATTACTGCAAAATTCTAAAGGAAATAATTATCATAATTATAGTGTCACTTTTAAAATATATCGCCATGTCTGTTTTGCCAGTGATAACGTTGTGGGGGTGCAGCCAGCGTGAAGAGGTCACAGCGCCAGGTCATTCCCAGAACTTGAAACTCAGTCTCCCTCAACTCAGGGTCAAACACCGCGAATTGACCCTCGGCTGTGCCTCAACTTTCAGTCAAATATCTAACAAGATATGATACGCAGATCTGTTGAATTAGTCCCGCATCATTATCGCTCTTAAATTGAAGTGTAATATCGTCTAAAGATACTTTACTGCAACTGATTTTCCAATCTCCAATTGGGTCAATATTCTATGACCGTACACCAATGTCTTGATTATCATATCGAGACACTTGTTAGATCAAATAAGACTATTACTATGCTCAAACAAATCAGTCATTCTTAAACATCTACCGCCATTTATACGGATTTTATGGGTGCTTCAAGTAAATGGGTGATACAAAATTTTAGAAAACAATGAGTTGCGAATAAAAAAAAAAGCGACAGCTTTTTCTAAATACACAAGTTGCTCTAAATTAAAAGTTAGAGTTGTGGGGCGGACAAACTTAAGCAGAGGAAGACTTCTGCATGGAAGAAGTGCGACGTCTCTTGATCTCTTGCTTGCGCTCCTTGGACTCCTTGACACGCTTGGCGAGAAGCTCCTTGTAGTTAGCCTCAGCCTCCTTGGAAGCCTCAGCACGTCTGCGCTTAAGAGCTTGTTGTCTTCTCTTGCGTTGAAGAGTGACGGGAGTGACAAGACGTTGGATCTTGGGAGCCTTGGTGTAGGGCTTCTTCTCGGGGTTCTTGGGTTGGACCTCACGACGGATGACGAACTTGCGGACATCATCGGTCTTGTCCAAGTTGAAGAACTTGCGGATGTTGTTGGCACGCTTAGGTCCGAGACGCTTGGGGACAGCAGTGTCAGTGAGACCGGGAATGTCTTGCTCACCTTGCTTGACGACAACGAGGGAGATGACGGACAAGTCAGAGGAGACAATGCAACCACGGACGGACTTTCTCTTGCGCTCACCAGTGCGGCGAGGACGGTAGGTGGAGTGACCCTTGGACAAGAGAAGACGGACACGGTGGGGAAGAAGGACACCTTGCTTCATGGGGAAACCTTGCTTGTCGTTACCACCAGAGATACGGAAAACGTAACCCTTGAACTCGTCACCGATGGAGTCACCGGCAACTTCAGCGGACATACGCTTGTCCATGAAGACACGACTGGATACAAACAAGGGAGAGTTTAGTACATTTGAAAAATCTTGCATGTGACTGGAATTCATACTGCACATAGCAGCATTGGAACTGTAAAGATCGAATGCAGGCTGTATGTAACAGAAAAAAAGCAGCACATTATGATAGCAGATCACTCACACGCGACGTTCGTCTTCAATTTCAATAAGCTTTTGGCACCCAGTGGCGGGATTGGCGATGTTAAGCTGTAAAGAAAAGAAAAGTGTAAGTAAACCAGTTACATAAAGATATGGGTGAAACTGAACATATTTCGTAAACAAATTGATAATTGGCTGGAATGTCGAAGGCTTTTGTAATGTTTGTAAAGGTGTGAATGTCGTAAATGTGTATTTGGGCAATGTTGAATGCAAAATTGTTCCAATGGATTGAGGTCGAAAAGTATACATCAATCAAACAATCGATCATCCATCTACTGTCGTAATGATCCATCTGTTGCATCCAGATTGCAAACTCATCATGACATTCAGATACTTGCCTTCATCGTGTCAAAGAAAGAGGAAGTCTTGTAGTATCCAGATCGTGTGCCCGTTTTGTCGCTGCTGGCACCGACTGACTGAAATTTGAGCACGGTCACAAAATAATTTTCGTGTAAGTGATTGGCTGAGCTGCAATAATTAATGCAATTTCATAGGCCGTAATATGTTGTTACTTTTAACATCTATTGGCTGTATGAAAGCGCTTTATAGCTGGAGTAGTAGGTATATGTTAATTGACCATCGTTTGATAGAGACCTGTGTAAAATCGATCGATACTACCAATTTTCAAGACCATACTACAGATGCTTTATATCTTTATACATCAATACTGTATCATTATGTGCATAAAACGGGCAAAAGATTGACTATGAGTCTGCTGGGGACTGCTTTTCGCGACCGAGCTTGTTTCCCAAATTTTTTCGAGTAGACATTTTTTTTTTTTTTGGCACTCTCAGATCCCCTCGACCTCTTAGTTCACAACATGGCCTCAGTCTACAAATCCGCCAAGGCTCAAGAGTCTGAAAAGAAATCTAATGGAACCGTGGATAGACGTATCAACAAGCAAAGAGTTCTTTTGCTCTCTTCTCGTGGTATCACCTTTCGGTAAATACCTTTGTCATATTGATATTGAACAAACTTTAAGTTATGCATATTGACTTAATCCTATCTAGCCACCGTCATTTGATGAACGATCTGGAGACAATTCTTCCGCATGCTAAGAAAGATTCCAAGCTTGACTCAAAATCACACTTGCACATACTCAATGAGCTAGCTGAACTCAGCAACTGCAACAACTGCATCTTCTTTGAAGTGCGAAAACGTCAAGATTTGTACATGTGGATCAGCAAAACTCCCAATGGTCCTTCAGCCAAGCTTCACGTACAAAACATTCATACCATGGATGAGCTTAAATTGACCGGAAACTCTCTCAAAGGCTCACGACACATTCTTTCATTCGACAAGAACTTTGATTCAGCACCTCACTTTCAGCTTTTGAAGGAGATGTTTACTCAAGTTTACGGTGTGCCAAAGGGTTCAAGGCGGAGCAAGCCTTTCATTGACCATGTCTTGTCCTTCTCTATTGTTGATAACAGAATTTGGTTCAGAAATTATCAGGTTGGTAGCATATGCTTGCTTCATATTATTGATCACCTTTTGAGAAACAGCCCTGACAAAGATTTTCATAGGTTGTTGAGAAGAATGCTGCCAATACTCCAGGTTATACCGCCAAGGATAAGGAAGATATGACTTTGGTCGAGATTGGTCCACGTTTCTGTATGACTGTTATTCGTTTGTTCGAAGGTTCTTTCGGCGGTAGCACCGTCTTTGAAAACCCCGAGTTCGTCAGCCCCAACATGATCCGTGCTGCCCATAGACGTGAGAAGGCTACGAAGTATAACGCTCGCCTGGCTGCACAATCTGAGCGCAAGGCTAAGTTGAAGGCAGCCGAAGGCAAGGAATCCGAATTGAGCACACGCAAAGTATTCGCATAAGCATTTTTCCACTTCCAATGTACACTTTTCATCCTATTATAAAATCCATGTTTGCACATTTGAAAGTAGATAATGTTAAGAAATGTATTTACAGTGTGCTATAAACTATTTTACAGTCTGATAATATCCATTAAAATCCAGCCTCAATAAGAGTCTTTCATAACAATTGACCGCGCCATCATGGGATAGTGCTTTTTCGTGATATTCAGTAAACATTTGCACCTTGGACATCCTTCGCTGATCTATTGCGAATCGAATGTCTCCACTGTCACGGGATTTCAGAGCAACAAGCAAATCGACTAGGACAGTCATTTGCTCGTGGAAGCGATCTGCAAGCTTGGAGCAGTGGTGGCGAAGCTTTTTGATTTCATTTTCAGTAGGCTCTCGATCATGATAGCAAACAGCATCAAAATCTGTAAGCATTGCCGACAAAGAAAGAGCGCACGTGAGGAGAGTCTCTATCACTCGTAGGATACCTTGCTGTTTCTTCTTTAATATACATTGGTGTAACAAAAGTTCCACAAAGTATTCATTGTAGATCTTCAGTGTATCCAAATCAACATTGAAACTATCGCTTTCGTTGCCATTAGTCGCAACGCTGCTTTTCGATTTGTGCTTGGTTTTAGTCACTGTGGTTAGCTCGTGTAATCTTTGCATATACACTCCCCAGTTCATGGCTATTACGGCATCAAAGACGTAGCCATGGAGCGCATCTAGAAAATGAATTATTTCAAAATGTAACGGTCCAATGCTGTGATATACACTATCGTGCATGCGAGACCCTCCGCATCTTTCGCGCATTAGTCTTTGAATATCCTGAACGATAGTTCGTACTCGAACTATTTTAAGCAGGTACGTAAACACCCGATTGTACTTCTCAATGATTGTTGCAGTGATAACAGCATTAAGCGGATGAGGAGGTGAATATGCCAGTTGTAAAAAGTCCACTGCTTCCAGGCTGTGAGGATTAGTCCACTTAAGTCCGTCATCAGCATCATCTCGAATACAGAAGGATATGAACCGGGCTGGCGATTCGCTGCCCGCAGCAGCTCGGTGGCCAAGCACAAAGTCTGATCCTTCTGTGCTTCGAAGGAATATATCATTTAGAGCGGTACTAAGTTCAATAGAGCTCGGTGGCCATCGTTTCCCATGACCGATTTTGGTCACAACCGGACCGAGAAGACCGCCAGGGTTGTTATTAGTAGGATCACTGCGAAATAATGAAGTGACAATGTTGGTGTAAAAGTTGCCATTGCCCATGGCGAAATAGTCTCTCAGTGCCTGTACGTATGAGAGTAATGTCAAGTCCCTAAGAAAATAGGCGATCACTGATGCATTTAGTGATCGGCAGAGTTGGAGAAGTGGTCGTTCAACGCTATTGAATGTTATAATATTGAGAGGAGGAATGTAGTCGGACGTATCAACGTCTTCGTGATGTGAGCATTCTGTACTTTGTAGACTTTGGAGCAATTGCAGAAATGGTGACAATTCTGGTGTTTGCAATTCGGGTAATACGAAGCTTTGGGGTAAGTGTTGCGCCATAACATTATTTTGAAGTCCCTTGCGACTTCGCTGCCGTTTTGCACTTGGAGTAACGAGTGAGTCTTCAATGCTATGTTTGGAGCCTTGGTAACATAGCCCGTTTGCCTGAGAATGATAGCAATGCTGAGTGGTCATACTTGATTGAACTTCTTTACTAGCACAGATGCCACTGCTGATATTATCCTTGTGTTTAGGTGATACTACGAAATCCCAATGCGGTAAACTCTGATGCATTTCTGTATCATCGATGAATTCCTTAATATAATTCTCAAAAGAAGAATAATCTTCTTGGAAAAGATTTCTTAATAGCCGTAGTGATTTTCCAGTTTCAAGGATATCGACAGCAAGTTCGTAGGAGATAAAAGATGGCCGCAATGAATCATCCAGCTAAACAAAAGTTAATATTTACGGTAGCATCGTATCGTTGTAGGATTTCGCCTACCTCCGAACTGTGATGTCGGTACTTGCTGCCAACATGGCGTATCGTATTATGCGAAGGCTGATTAGGGAAGAAGACGTCAAGTATATTTCCACTTTCCCTTTCGTCACTAGCTGAAGGTTTTGTTTCGTTTGTGTCTTGAATAAAAAATTCTCGATGCGGATCTATGTTACGGAGATCCTGGTGGTATATTAGAGCATCTAAATTGCTATATCCACTACCTCTCTCTGGATTAAGGCCAAGCCATCGATGTATGAATGTGAAATATGGTGCGCTCAACTTTGCAAGAAATGCTAAGAGAATGTTTTTCAAGAGATGCGGATAGTCCTCTGTTTTTGTAGCTTCCAAGGACTCGAGCTTGTTGTAAATAAGGTCAATTAATTTAGGACCCTGAATCAACAAAGTTGGCGATTCTTTAGGGGTACGGCCCATAGTATTTGTGATGGTATCATGCATCGAATTGCCTGCCTGATTTGAAATCATAAGTTAGCGCGCCCAATAAAGAAGATAAGAAAGAAACAGAGCGTCGAGCAATAAAAATAGCTATGCAACTTACAGATGATAGCAAAGTTATCAACTGATCCAAAACATAATGCAATCCATCAATCGAATAATAGAGTTGCAACAATGTGAGCTTCTCATAGCCGCCAAGTCGCTCAACCATCGCCAGCAATGATTGTTGCAGATACACATGATAGTCACTTAAACATTGTACAAAAGCAGTAGTCGTAAAACTCCTAAAGCCAAGTGATTAGTAGGATCACTAATAGGTCCTGAAATTCGATCTAAAATTATAAACCAACCTTGAATGCGCTTTGTTTGCGTATATTATTTCCTCCAGAGCCTTCATTTTGTTTCCAAAAGATATGAAAGTTTCCAGTACACTGATAGAACATCCTATTAGTAAGATGACTTCAACTTGATATCATAAAGATGGGCACCTACGAATGCAATGCTTTGAATCCAATGCCATTTGTCCTTATCTTTGGTATTCTTGAAGCAAATGTCCTACTTTTTTGGCAGTACTGGAAAAGATTCGACGAGCCTCCGAGAATTAACTGGACAAGATCCTAAAAGACAAGGTGTCAGTCATTTTGAATATCGACGCAATTACAGCTTTGGAGATTTGCACTAACTTTCATTAGATAGGATTGTTGAATTATATTTTCAGGCACAGAATGACGAGACGTTTGCCGGTAGCTTTGAAAGCTGGTTAGATTTTCCGTTCGACTATTGAATATATGACATCCTCAATATAATACCTTTCTTGTACTTTGGCAAAATGTGATAGCGAAACATGACTTAAATATGGAGTTTTTATATCTGTCTGTGGTGCTACCCGCCTAGCGCTCGCTGGATCCAGTGCAAAGGTTTCCCAAGTATTACAACTTTTCGCTATTTGTGATGTCTGTTCTGAGTCTTCCTGTAAATCTAGCCAAGTATCAGACGTTGGTGGTTTTGCAACTTCTACGAACTGCGATTTGCTACTGGTGACGTCTGGAATGGGTGTCGTTGGCGGTGACCGATTGTGCGCGTCTGATTCCGTTGGTACTCGAATCGCGTTTTCTAACGCATTATACGGCGAAGCCAAAGCTGGTATTACAAAAAGGTCATTGGTTCCATTCTCGCGACACCCTTGAAAAAAATAACAATTTAGACACGTTTAGGATACTATGTGCATACAAAGCTTTAAACCAGTACCTTTCGGTAATTCTTCAAATGGACGAACGTCGCGTTTCGATAAGTGGATGGACTCAAAAGATTCTTCGAATATACTGTTATCCAACAGCATCTATATTTAAATGAATGTAATATGTATAATACAGTATTGAATGGATGAGGGGGAATTATAAAAGAAAAAATGCTAAGTGTTTGATATGGGGAAATGGCAGTCTTTTCTGCTTTGTGACTCAGAAAATTCCTTTTGATGAATTTGACTACCATTTCTTTGCACGCTTGGCCTTGAGCTTCTTGAAGTCTTTCTTGCCTCCACTTTGTGTTCTTGCTTGAACTTCCATGAAACGTCTCTTGTAGTATCCTCTAGCTTCTTCATCTGCAAGCAATTCGTCCACAATGGTTTGTTTGCGTTCTCGCTTGGTCATGCGGCTGGAGAAAAACTCGGTAGGGCCCTCGATGATAGTTCCCATCTGGAAATAAGTTGGGTCCTTTTGATCGCCTTTCTTATAATGCCTCTTACGATCCAATACGTTACGAAGACGAATGACTTGCAAGTCTCGTTTGATTTCAGGTGTAATTTCGGTTTTTGGCATATCGAACCATCCCTTTCCAGCTGTTGTTTCCCGTTCCTTATGATAAGAAAAATAATCATTTAGTATTTACCAATCTTACATTTGGCCCATCGCCGTTTACTACCTTTTGTTTCTCGGCTCTTGACTTATTCGGAGCATCGGTCTTGCTAGGTGTCAAGACATTGAGAGCTTTCGACTTTGAGGGACCTGCTGAACCGTCATCCAACACAGCAAGTTCCTGTGTCATCTTCGCTCTGTCGTTCTCACTGACAATATACAACTGATCCTTCACAGAGAGACCAGAGTCTAGTTTGGGTAGCCTATATAAAATTTATGAGTAAACGATACGGTTGTTATCATGAAATCATTACATTTAATGCTGCACACCTAAACTTCTTCTGGTCATCTTCCTTACTGCTGAAATAGAGAATTTGCATTAGAGTGAGTGACTGAGACAATAGCAAATAGTCGATGAAGAACTTGGCAGTGTGCTCACCTTTCGGTAGTTTCGCTCTGCTCATGATTTCGGAGGGCTTCTTCGGCCTTGATCAATAAAGTTTCTATATCATCATCCTCGTCTGTATCGCTTTCATGCGCTTCTACTTTGGATTGTTCCGTTTTTAACACATTCTTTTGTTTTCCTTTGTCAATGTTAATCTTGTGCTTGGTGTTCGAATCTACTTTCTTCTCCGATTTGACCTCTTCTAGCGTTACTGCATGACCTTTTGAATCAAGTCCGGCCAAAAGTTTGTCATCATTGCCTTTGAGATGCACCTGGTGACGAGTAGACACCATGATAGTTGGTAAAGAATGAACGAGTTTGGAAGATCAAAAATGTAGGAAGCTACGGTAAAGAAATTATTCTTCCTCGGTGGCTTATATTCAATTCGAGCACAGAAGGCAACCCGAAACTCAGACAGTCTCCTCCAACCTAGTTCATGTCTACTGTAGGGAATTCGTCCCAGCCTAGGCAGGCTAAGCAAGCATTCAATTACCAAGACTATATACCTTCCGATTCGGAAATCATATGCCCGATATGCCAAGTTCAATGTACATCTCTACAACGTTTGAATTTGGTGAGTAACCCTCGCAGTTACATGTCCGCCGGCTCGAGATGGATATATCTCTATTCTAACTCAACATTTGAACCCGTTTAGCATCTTGACCAAGCCCACAATGAAGAAGACACTAAAGGGGCACTTGTCTCATGGTTTAAGAACGCACAAAAGAAAGTCCTTACTCCACTTACTCAAAAAAGCGGAACCTCTCCGCCGGGCGGCACTTCTCTCACCAAATCATTCAATCAAATCCTAGAGCAACCTAGTTTTATTAGTGGCTTGAATATCAATGGCTCACAACCAGTTTATACTCCGGAAATGGAGCAACAGATGGAGTCAGTGAGCCGAGCGCACTGGCAAAGGGAAACTAACCACGATGTTTGCTCTGAAAATGGCTGCGGGAAAGTGCTCGGTCGCTCTGGGAACGGAAAGCAAAATTGTTATCAGTTAGTATTTGAGATATGCTATAGGTTGGTCGTACTATGCTGTAGACTCATCTGATTTTCAATATAGCTGTGGACGTTTGTATTGTGCAGCGCATACACGATTCGAAATGAAATTGAGCAAGTCCGCGAAGCATGATCCTGAGCGTGGTATTTGGTGTAGAGTATGTCGTACGTGTTATATCTCGAGAGACGGATACTTGGATAATGAAGGAGTAATACGATCCAGAACGGCTATATTTCTGATGAGACGAGCAAAAACCATTGATCGAGTTCACTTAGAAAGCAACCGCCTTGAGAAACGCCTGGAGAAGGTATGGCCCACTTTCTGCTTATACATTTTGCACGAGGATAAAAAACTTAAACCTATATTATAGTTAGCGAAAATACACGCAAACCCAGAAGCAGCTGGCATTCGACCAGAGCGACCATCGCTTTGGAAGTCAATCACCTCTGGCTCTCGAAGTGATAGTCTTGTTGTACAAAGAACATCATCCGAGTCCTCTATCGATAGTATTGGAAGCCTGCTCAATTCCAATGCTGGCACAGGAGGGAATAACAGCAGAATAATAGCAATAAATTTAAAACATAGGGATGCCGAACGAAGTGTAGTGGCCTGGGAAGACGATAGAAGTCATTTGAGTTGCCCATTATGCAGGTGAGTATGGCTTTGACAAGGAGCTAAACAATTCATTCACTTATATTTTATTTCTCGTCTTCCGCAGTAAACCATTCACTATTACGAACAGAAAACATCATTGCCGTTTGTGTGGCAGAATCATTTGCAGCAACCAGACTTGCTCTTCCATGATACCATTATTTCTTGATATGAGCTCAGGTATTTAAATCATATAATAATCTGAATTCGAACACAGTTTTTAAACGTTGATTATCAGATTCTGTAGATCAGAATCCAGTAGGAGAAACACGAGCTTGCAAAGATTGTAAACGCATAGTCTTCAGGTATATTGCACGCATCATAAATATAAGCTCCTGACATAATTATTTTCCTTGTCTCCTAACTTCACATTGATTGTTGCATATAATATTCCAACATTGTAGACGAAAAATACAAAAGGAAGAAATGACAAAACCTCAACCTATAATACAGCTATACCAACAACTATCTGCTACAAAAGCAAATATTGATAAAATGCTACCGCGTTTTCAAGATATGGTCATGATGCTAGAGTAAGTTAAACCTTTTATAGCTGTTATACTTTCACCAACGGATGATTGCTTTATATGGTCATCTAAAAGATAGGCAAAAATCTGATTTGGGTATTCAATGACAGGCAAAAAGATACTAGCAATCAGTCCCATGAAACATTCAAACTAGCTGGTCAAGTTCGTAAATCATTATTGGATAGTTTTGCAGCGTTCGACACTATCTCTAAGCGCATCAAAATGCTTCCTGCGCATTCATCTAGTATGAGAAGGTTACAGGCAAACATACACATAGCTGCCAACCACTATTTGCAGCGAAATATGTTTCCGTTACAAATGTTACCTCGAATTCTTAATCCAGACAATAAGCCCAAGTCACCAAAGTCTAACGGAAAAGTCGTCGCCCAGCCCCCCTCGCCGAAAAAGCAAGCTGAAACAGAAGAGCTGCAATCGCAGCTGTCAGCATATGAGGAGCAGCTTACTTTGGTTGCAGGTTTTGTCAAAGAAGCTCAACGGCAAAGGAAATTTGACGATGTGAAAACCTTGAAGATGAGCCTAACTGAATTGGAGAGTGAAGTGGAACGATTACGAAGCGAAATATCCAAACCAGAAAGCCATGTATACCCAAACAAATAACGATTAATGCCATGATTTATTTTTAAAAATATAATGATAAGTAAAATTAAGCAAATGTGGTATGGAAAGCTTCTGCAAATTTGTCGGCAAACAATCCTCTTGCCTTAAGACGGGTACCAAGCCAACTTGGAACACCTAAACCGAATGGCAGTTGACCAGCTGCGTCCTTCGTTCCATATGACGCCACCATGATAAGTGAAGTTTGTGGGCCATATTCCTTCAATGTGGAGTTGGTGATAAGAGCAACGATGTTGTCAGCTGCAGTAACCGCTTGCTTAGCGGTCCAAGCAGCTTGCTTGTTCTCTTTCACATTGTTACAATCGCCTACAGCAAAGATATTGTCCTGGCTTTGCAACTGCAATGTATTTCGAACCTTAATCTGTTGAGTAGGGTTTTCAACGACATCGTGTCCAAATGATTCAACAGCAACTGAGCTGTTTGCCTTAGAGCCAATGCCGATAAGGACAAAATCAGCATCGATAGTTCTGCCATCATCTAGAGTGAATGTTTGGGACTTTGCGAAAGCTCCATTGTGCGAAGGGTCGATGTCGTTGATGAAATGACCGAGAATCACATTGACACCAGACTTCTCTAAAGTATTGAGCGCCTTGCGATGAACACTATCCTTTATATCGAGATGCAAAAGTTTGGGGGTCGCATTCACAAGGGTGACCTCCTTCTTCGCTTTGCCTTTGCTTCCATCATAGTACTCGGTCACTTCTCCTGCAAATTCGAAGCCAACAGCTCCACCACCAACGATCAAAAGCTTCTTAGCATCTTTGATTTCGCCTTGCAACTTTTGGAAAGCTTTCTTGGCGTCTTCAGGACCCTTGTAATCAGGGACACGAATAGGAAATTGAGCAACGGAACCAGTGGCGATGACAAGGTAGCTGAAAGGGATGTTGGAAGTCGACTTTCCATCCAAATCGACTTCACGATCAAGGATCACGCTATTTTGATCAATCTTTGTTACTGCTGCTCCAACGAGGGTTTTGTGAGCAGAATTAGCCGGGAAAAGTTTATCCGCCTTAACCATAATCTTATCCTCCCAACCTGGGACGACAGCAGCTCTCAGGGCAGGTACAGGATTGAAAGCGTATTCATTTTTTTCCTGTATGGGTGGGACGCTTCAGCAATCAGTTGTATTACGGTAAATATATACGAGGTCGCGTATGCTTACAATGGCAAGAATTCTGTATCCTGCAGGCAACTTCTTAGCTAATTCGTTGGCAGTGGCCACACCTGAATGAATATATTAGATTTAGTAGGGAAGTTATGAAGGCTATGGAGGCATCAAATTGCTTACCTGAATAGGAGAGGCCAATAATTACCACATTTTTAATTTCAGACATATTTGAGCAATGGTAAACAACGAGGAAAAGGGTTTGTTGAGACTAGGCACAATCCGCTTTATACTCCTCTTAGCTTCCCAGCTTAGCTGATTGGATGACAAATTCCCGCCCAGGTATACTGAATCCATCGCTGTCGGAGAAGAAAAATGCTAGACACATTTGTCATCCACGGCCGAAGATTGAAGAAGTTCGTTATTAATCTGCTGGTTACTTATTTGGCATTCCATTAAATCCGAACTTTTGCGGAGATAACTGTGCAGACTTGATGGCCATTATATCCGAGCTATTGCCGGGATAACTGTCCAGACTTGATGGCGATCGCTCCATATCAGCCAAATGAATCCAATAAGACATTGGTCATAGGTTTTGCTTTTTTTCATCGATCGGTCAATCTTCATTCAACGCGATCGACTGCTTCATTATCAGTAGTTGCGACTATCGCTAGTTCGCCCAGATTTTCATAATAAATGATAAGATACTACAATCTCACCTGATATCCTTTAACCCACATCAGTATTCCAGCAACGCTTACATATGTGCACGTCATTTCGTATCAAGCTTACGGAACGTGTTATTCTGCATTTTCATATGATACTAGTGTATATGTCAAGCAATGTTCAATAAAGCAATTACATGTAAAGCAAATACTTCGGATGCACATCAGAATCTGTACAACGTTTTATATTTTGCCACAATGGGTATAAAATACAGGCTGACCGATTACTCAAGATGCAGAAATAACTGGATTGTTTATAGCTATATCACTGTCCTACGCTCTTTCTCATATACTATCCTCTACATGATGCGACTAATACTGTTGATGAGAAAGTGATACTATCCTTGGAAATCCAGTGCTGGATTGCTCTGATACATCAACAACGTATAGCTGGCTGTACGTTTTTGCTCAAACTACTCCAAATATAGCAAAAGGAATTAGACATATTCCAAAAAAAGGGCTTTAATAGAATCAATGGTATTACATACTAGTCATAAACCATATGAAAACAAGCATAGAATTGAATAACATTAAAACAAGCTCTTTTTTAGATGCCATGTAAAATTAAAATATATATATATATATGTACAATTGCAAATGCAGTAAACGTGATGTTTGTTGAGTCGAAATTTGGAATTTTCAAATCCTTTCAGTCGTGCTTTGACCCAGGCTTTTGGCCAGTCACTGCTTGTAGCATCTCATCCAACGCTTCATTAAATACGGGATCATTTCGTCGAGCCTCATCTAGAGCTTTAGCTGGGTTATCTGCCGAGTCAATAGCACGAAGTAATTTTCTGATCTGGGGGTACATTAAATATTCTCGAAGAGCCTCTGATTGACCAAGACTTTGAAGTTGCTCGACAGTCAATTGTTGGTCATCGTCATCGCCAGTAGGTTTGGTATCTCTTTTGCTAGCCTTCTCTTGCACTGGACCACTTGATTCAGATTTCTCTGATACTGTTGGCTTCTGACATGGAGTTTCTATGATAATTGATTTATTAGTTCAAAGTGGTGTCGAGCAGGATCAGTCTGATAGATGGATAATATACCTTTGTGCTTTTTATAACAAGCTAACGAACAACTTTAGGAAAATATTGAGTCAAACAGCGAAAGCAGTTGTTTTCGGAAAAGCAAAACCAGCCTTACTAGGGTATAGTGCACGTAGGGCATTTGTACTTTGAGACATTAGCTTCACAAACTTGACATTGTGCAGCAACCATCGAGGAAGTAAAAAAGTGCAAACAATTCAAGCTCTCTGCTGTTTTTTTTTGTGACTGACATCGCCTTCAGGTCAGTGATTTTCAAGGGCTATTCAAGTAGGAGTTTCATACTGCAAACACAACTGGATCGTTTAGCTTCAGCATGAGCCAGTTACGAAGATTCAAAGCAACTGATCTCTTCAGTTTTAATAATGTGTAAATATCATGTAGTTGTGTGCGCATCTGCTGCTTCTGATTCTCGCTAACTTTGTCACTTTCTACAGCAACTTGGATGTTCTGACTGAAACGGTGAGTTTTGCCAGAATGGATCTTTTGCCAGACGCGCTAGTATTGATTAACGTTTAAAATGATCATAGTACAATATATCCTTCTATTTACAATATCTTGCCCGGTGGCCAGATCTTTTCTCTGTACAAACGACTGCTAAAGGCAATGTTATGGGATATGGTAAAGTTAAAGAAATAGAATGTTCGGCTCATTATATCTTTAATAACAGCTGTTTAGTGATGGGAAAAGCTGAAGGAACCGGAAAGAATTGGCACGGCCACGTCACAGCTATTACTGTTGGCCCAGAATACCGCCGTTTAGGACTTGCAGATGGTATGATGGATCTGTTGGAAGAAGTATCTGAGAAGACGTAAGGCTAATATTATGGATCCTTATGGTAAGGTCTGTACAATGAACTAACAAATTTTCTGAAAAGCTATAACGGATGGTTTGTGGATTTATATGTGCGTGTATCAAATGCTGTGGCGATAGGCATGTATAGAAAGTTTGGATATTCGGTTTATCGGCGCGTCAAAAACTACTACGCAGGAGCAGTTGATGAGGATGCATATGGTATGGCTTCATTTGCAATTTCATCTACAATTCACATGCCACTAAATCGAGACAACATTGATAGATATGCGGAAACCTTTAAAGAGAGATAAAAAACGAGAAACTATACGGGAAAACGGAGAAAACGTTATGGTACATCCAGAAGAATTAGATTCATGGCGTTAACATCAATCGGGAAAGACAGTGTAAAAGTGCAATGTAAACCACATACAATAAATAAACTTCAGCGATAGGATGAAATCAATTCAAGGCTGTTGTACAGGGCCAACGTTTGTTAGAACAAAGTGGCAGAAGACAGGAAGGCTTTTTATGCAAGCCAGTATGTTGCAATACAACGCGGGATGTTCTTTTTTTGGTATCATGCCAGCATCCTTTTTTCCAAATTTTTTAGTTTCTTTATATTTTTTAAGATTATCTATATTCATTATTTTTGTGCTATTTGGTTAGTTTTCATTGAGGTGCTTCTAGGTGTATGGATAGTCATAGTAAACCACTATGGGCTTACAATCTAGTTTATAGGTGATTGATGATTCGTCGTTAACTCCTGATATGATTTTGAGAATCATTGAGTTAGTAAGGTACTCATTTGATCTAAAAGAGCGGCATCAACTTTGCTCAAATATGCATTGTTAAATGCCTCAGTTCCGCCGTTCAGATATTCGCTTTCTTTTAGCTTGGTTTGTATAAACGAAAGAAGGTTTGTAGTATGGATAGGATCACGCTGCAGAAGCTGGGAGGTCATAAAGATTAGCACTTTCAGAAGATATCTTAAGAAATACACAAGGATTACTTACTTCCTTCTTACGCCGTGTTTCCGGTGTGCCTTCAATTTCGGAAGTATCAACTTCATTACTATTGTCCTCCCAGTAAACAAGGGCACTAATAACGAGATTCGATAAGTCTTCAATGTGCATCTCAAGTCATACATGTTTTGCGTTTACTTACTCTCCTCCTCCTGACTCTTTCACTTCGCTAAGGACATCAGACCAAACGACCATAATACCATGGAGTCGGTCCAAGATTACTGGGTTCGTGGTGGCGATCAAGTTAGTGATGGCCATGCATGCCAGCTTCCGTTGTCGGGGGTGGCTAATGTTATCAAACTGAGCAAGAAGTTAGAACAGCAAATGTTGAAAGCTGATACAGTTATGCGAGTGTACCTTATCGAGCCAATTGTCCAAAAATGCACCCAGCAATCCGGGCTGAGGAGGACTAAATTGCTGCCCAGCAACCTCAGTAAATTTAAGGAAAAATGATTGATCAAAAATTGCAATGCGTGCAAAAATTGACAGGTATTGTGTCAAGATAAATGCATATTCCTATCACGAGGAAATTAGCTTATGAAGAGCAATATACAATATATGCCACGAAAGATAGGCTCACCTTATTTTCCATAATGATGTTTAACATGCGCCAAAGTAAATTGGAATTGATCAAAGCTTCTGCATAAAGTTGAATTGGAGCGCAGAGCAATATAGTATCCAGAAGATGAATGATCGTGTTGGTGGCTTCAGGCTTGAGATCGCCAATCAACCCGGCCAAACTAGTGAACAATGGCAATGCAAACTGAGATAAGATGGCCTCCGGTGCAAGCATAACGTAGCTCTCTATTATTTTGAGCACCTTTCTCAATGTTTCTGTTCCATACTCAAGATACTCAACGGCAGCGGGGAACATTCGAAGTAGTTGAGGTGTGCATTCGGTGGCACTTTGAACGGTTACCCACCAAAGATCCAATCCGTCTTCAAGTAGATAAATATGTGCTTCCTGTTATGACCGTGACATGTTAATTATGTTCTAAAGCTTTAGTGAGCGCAGTCATCTACTGTACTTGCCTCGTTGCGGTTAACACTATGCTCAATCAGCGGCAAGACAAACTCATGCAAATGAGTTGATTGTTCTTTCAGTGACTATACACAATTGGTTAGAAGATATCGACAACAAAATAAATGCGTAGGTAGGGTCAACTTACTCCTACTAATTTGGTCAAAGTCACCAAAATTGTGGATTTGAACAAATGGTCGTCTTCTGCTGCTGCCCATAACGGAGGCAAAAGCTCAACTATTTGTTGGGCATATGGGGCAATCTATAATAATTTCATTAGCTGAAATTACACATCGTGACAAGGGCCTATATATACGTACTCTAGTTTCAACTCGATCGATTACGATGTTCAGACAGTTGAGAATGCGCATGCGACTGTCGAATTCTTCCACGTCTTTTAACAGTGCTGTAAGTAGAAGAATGGAAGATTCAATGTAGGGAACGAAATCTTCGGTCTCAAAGTCCCAGTCATCCACACAGTTTCTAAGGTTATTTGCAGCAACCAGTCGCACAACCATATCCTCTTCAGGAGCAAGTAGTTGGAGCATAATCTGATATACATAGGATCGATATTGCTTGTCTATCTTGACACCGATCCAATGACCAATCATCCATGCAATTCGACGTCGCAAAATCTTAAACGTTGGCTCTTTGTTTGCAACCTCTGGCACAAGGCGGTTGACCAAGAAGTTGTTGAAGTCGAAAGTATTGAAAAGTTCATTGGCACCGAGCCCAATGGAACAGTATATAGCGTCTTTGAAAAGCAGACTATTTTGATCATTGACAACTATCAACGCAAGATAATGCGACGGTCAGCGCATTTAGCCAGCGGATCCACGTAAACTCATTTGTAATTTAACTCACCAGCTACGGTATCCACCAGGTTGACCAAAATTGGAGATAATTGCTCAGTGTAAGAAATAAGCAGATCCATAAAAACTTTTTCGGCACAAGGCTAAGTAGAGATAGCATTAGATATATTATGCAATGTACGTGAATAGTAAATAGACCTCACCTTAAGTTCAAATTCCCAATGGTCTGCCTCTTCCCCATTGACCCAGCCTTCAGGATCGCTTTCCCAGACATCGAGATCTTCTGGTCTTAACTGCATATACTTGGTCACCAGGACTTCAGCACAGGAATGTACAAAAGCTGGAGTCAGAAGTCTGCTGTCAATGAGTTCGCGGGCTTGTTGAGCGTTGACATTTTCCTCATCGCTGTTTGCGGCATCAACTCTGTAGAAGGATCCCTTAATGACTCTTTTGAGCAGCAGCAAACCCTGTACTAAAAACTTTTCGAAAAGAGGTGGATCCACTGCCCGGCCAGCGCCGTAAAATGATATTGCCCTCTCTCCTTCTTGGACGATATTTTGCCAATAAAATTGAATTATATCAATGGCGCAAGGCAAGAGAATAAAAGGTACAGGATGTGATTTTTGAAGCTCATTGTACAGTTTTCCTAACTTTGTGATATGAGATTCCACCAATTTGCGTAACGGTGAATGCTCATCAAAGTTCATCGACAGCAACACCGTACCTATGAATGATCAAAAAATCAGTACAGGATTCAAGATTAATGCTGTAGAATGGATATGATACTCACGAATCTCAAAGTACTGTTGTATATGCTTATAGGTGATGATAACGAATTGCTAAAATCGAAAGTATGAATTTTAGCTGATGTTTGACGCGAGCACCCCTTCAAATCTCCATACCATACCTGAACTTCTTGACTCTGTTGATGATCACTAAAGCCATGAATGAGTAGGCGTCGTATACACTTAAGGCAGGTGGCTGACACCTCCAGATCCGCTAAAAGCCGTCCATGCTCGTCTTCATTATTTACAATTTCAGGCTGACCAGCGACTTTGGATATGCACATATCAGCGATAGAGACGTAAATGCTGGCAATATTTCGAAACAAATCTGGCGCAATTTGCTGAAATTGTCGTCTTGCTGGTGCTAATGTTTTCGAACACAAAGCTTTAATTACAAGGTTTAGAACATGAAGAGAACGGGCTCTAAGCAGCTGTGAAGAAGCATCTGGGGCAGCTGCCGTTGACTGTATAACATGGAGGAGATTATGAAGCAGATCTGGCCTAAAGTGGCAATTCGTCAATTGGTTGTGATCGGTAATAATGTCGCATTTTGAACATAAATACGCACCAGTCTTGAGGAAAATCAAATCTTGCAATCTTTGATATAACTACAGCATTGGCGGTAGCGAGCTATGCCATTCAATCCATCAATAACGTTTCAATCATACGGTGCTGTCAAAATCCACATTTACCTGCTTATTCTCTTCATTTAAACTTGTCAAAAGCCGGCTTCTTATCTGTGATCGCTCTTCCGGACGTATAGAGCTTCATTATTCAATGGATAGGTTGGTAAGTTTCCACAGTCAAAACGTGCTGTGCGATTCAACATGATTCGTCACTCACTTCTTTGCTGTCTTACGCCAGTAAGCGTCAATACCATTCTTCAGATATAAACCGGAAACAAATCTAACATTCACAGGAAGAGATACATCATAGAAAATATCCTGCAGTATTAGAAAAAAATAATCATTCGCGGTTAACATGTGTGGTTCATTGGGGACATAACCAGGCATTATGATCAGCGACTCACTTGAAGTGTAGAATAGAAATCAGGTGAAGTTTCCCACTGTTTCAACTGCTGTTGTGCATTTTTCAACTTCTCAGGATCTTGTGAAGCAGCCTGATATAACACACCAAGTAATTGGTCTCGAGCACCAGACATTTTGGTGTACCAACGTCAAGATCAACAAACTCGTGGCAGTGGCAACAATTATGGCTAAAATGAATGTGGCTTTTTGGAATTCAGCTGGAAATTTTCATGATTTTTACTGTCAAAGTGGGGAGGCGAACAAACTGATAAAGCAGTTCAATGAAGTGAAGAAACTGATAAAACAATATAGAGAAAAGTCTAATTGAATATGAAAGAATCCCTATCTTGATGTCTATATACATAATTTATGAGGATATTGGTTTTATGCTAGTTTCAAACTGTGCATGGTGTCTTGATGATCCTTTTGCAAACCATCTGCATATTGAAGCTCTCCAGAAGTTTCGTATTCAGCCATGTCTAATGCTACCACAACACTATCGCGAACAACAACTTCTTCATCGGTTTGAAATTCTTTCAACAGATCAAATACTTCAGGAGTTGCGATTGATCCCAAAGCTTCAGCTGCTTCGTGTCTGACCATGTGGACTTCGTCCGGTCTTTTCAAAACCTCGGTTAACGATGGCACTGAAGCGGGATGTTGCATCTGGCCAAAAACATATGCGACTAAAATCGGATGATCATTAGTACCAAAAAAAAAATTACAAATCTGGCCATGAAAGCTGTAATATACGTACTCTCATGACGGAAAAGTGCGCTTTTGTCATTGAAACCCTTTGCCAATGATTCGACTGCCTCAGTGTTACCAATATCTCTCAAAGCGAACATAGCGCGATATCTCTCAAAAAGAGGCAACTTTGTGTTGGTCAATTCAGCCTCTAACTCAGGGATAGATTGTGTGTTGACAGCTGGAGGAGCAGGATCGATTGAGGTATAAACACTGTGATTCTTCTCTCTCTCCTCTTTGTTCTTGGGATCATTGTCATACTTGATCTTTGCCATGGACAATTCACATGTTTCCGCGACAGCAGTGCTTGGATCATGTAGGTATTTTTCCAAAACTGGCAATGATTCGAGCTGGCCAAGAGCTCCAAGAGCTTCTGCAGCCTCATGACGGACCATTTCGTGCTCATTAGAGTCAGCCAAAACTTCATTCAAGATTGGGATGGATGTGAGGTTTCCAGTCTGACCCAAAACATAAGCGAGCTCGTGTTTGAGCAAAGCTGAATCGTCCTTTAAAGCTAAGAGGTACCGAGTAAATATAGTGTACTGTCAGTACTTCTAAATTTGCATTAGTGCCTACCTTTGCCGATGATCTCTACACTTCTGTCGTTAGGAATGTTTTTCAGGGTAAAGAGGATTCTGAAACGTTCGCTCAAGGGAACGCTGCCGCTGGTATTACAAAGCATGCTTTCCATCTCCTCATACTTTGCCTCGGTAGGCTGAAGTGTATCGACAGTTGCCATTGTTAATTGGAAAAAGTGATGTTATGTATTGAATCGGCACCTGTGGTCTGATTTTTTTTTTTTTTTTTTGTGTAAGGGACGCTAAAGCAGTCACTATGGCCAAACCCGGATATGAAAGAAAGTCTCTCAGGGCATGTACTTGTTGTGGAGATTCATGCGTTGGAATCCATATATAATAATCAAATCATGTTAAAGGAAGAGGAAGATATTGTTCAGCTGTAATATATGGCATCAAATATGACGTTTTGATGGCCAAAAGAGTGTGTGTAAAGCTGTTTGCTATTTGCTTCCCCACAAACACGTGCAATTACAGCGGAATTTGATTTCAATATCTGTCAGCGGTATTGTTCGTTTGCTCAACTCAACTTTCCTGTTCTACTACACAAAATGCAAGCTCCAGTGCCTTCCAGGGAGTACGTTCCACCCTGGAGGCGTGAATGGAAGGACATACAGCCAACATTACAAAAAATGCGGAGATCTATGGCTGGGCTACAGTCTTCGCCTTTGAGAGTAATGAGAGTTAGTCAACTCGATTCCGACCTGTTAGATGTTGAGCTGTTTGGCATGCTGAAGGAGCAACTATGGAGTGCCTTCTCACTGTTCAATGTAAATATAAGAATGCTAGTGGCTATTGTTTTTAGTCTTTCTGCTAACTCTTGCATAATCAGCATTCTTTCCGAGAAACCTTTGAACCAGAGCTGGTTGCAATCCTAGGCTTCTTATTGTACAAATTCTCTATATACGATTCTTCGGCCTCGTATGGCTCACAACTTCAGAATCTTAAATACAGAAACGAAAGATTGCATAAGGGAGCATGTGAGTACTACAAGAGTTTGCCAATTGAGCTTTACACCGAACCTAACGCCTTCATCTTTAAGTGGAATCTTTCGCTAAAGATGCACCGCTTACAAGAACGCAAAAGATTATGTATGGTCTATTTATGGTTGGAGGACAATATACCTGGTCTCGTATGTCCCGATTGATGACCACTCAAGGATGGGGAGCGTTGGATGAGGTTTGTGGAATATCATCATCTTTGGGGGGTATAAATTGAACAAAGACTGATCACTTTGTTCTGCTGCAGAATGACATGCGAAAGAAAGTTTACGAGATTGTTCAAAGAACAGAAAAATATTGGCAGGCACTATCACTTGTAAACTTTTTAGTATTTTTATACAACGGAAAGTGAGTATCCAGCAATTTTGACCTAGGTTCATCATGAATTATGAATAGCCACTGAACAAGCTATATCTTGTTTCTAGATTCCGTACTTTGATTGATCGGATTCTAAGTATGAGATTGGTATACGCCAAAAAGACTTTAAACAGACAAGTCAGTTTCGAGTTCCTTAATCGACAACTTGTTTGGCACGCATTTACGGTATGATGAGGTCTCACTTTGCTGCATCTGATAGAATATTGAGCTAATCATACCGCACGGATGCATTAGGAATTTTTACTCTTTTTAATGCCCTTAATCAACCTGGAAAAATTGAAACTGAAGGTTTCTCGCATGTTATTACCAAAGTCTTATCTGGCATCATCTCAAGGTTATGACCAATTACCAGAACACCAATGTGCCATTTGCCATGAGAACTCCACTGCTCAAGCTGCCAACAGTGGAACCAGCGCTCCTATTGGTCAAGCGGAAGATTTGACGGTTCATAATCCATATGCTGCCAACTGTGGTCACTTGTATTGTTATGTCTGCCTCAAGAACAAAATGACGCTTTATGAAGGCGAATGGGCCTGCCTGAGATGCGGTGAGCGGGTAGAAAGCATGGAAAGGCATACAGAGGTTGTTGAAGACGAGGAAAGCCATCATGAAGATAGCGAAAAGAGTGTGAAGGATGGGTCAAGCAAAGACGATATGAACAGCAGTGGATATATGGTAGAGAGTGGTGATTTGCATGATTAAAAGCAAAATATATATTGTACATTATCATAAACAAGAAATTCTTTTGATATGCTGAAAGGGATTGTTATATATATACATTCGAGCCATATGAGTTTCCTTTAAACATAATTCAGTTTTGTCGGTCTGGAGCTGTTTCTACTTCATTCATATCTACAATCTGCTTAGCTTTGCGGATATGGTCGTCCATATAGATGAGTTCCTCGACACGGGCCATCTTTTTGGGGTCCTTTCTAAGAATAAATTTAATATCATCAACCTTCACTTTTCCGCGCTTTTCTGCAACTTTGGCCGCCTTGAGACACTATAATGATTGACAGAGTTAGTGAGTCGCGAACAAGTTTGTCAGGATGAATATAGATGTCTGCAAATACCATCTCAGCGATATAATCAATAATTAAATCGTCCATCAGTGCAACAGTATCAGAGGCAGGTTGAGGGACATCCCCAGCTCCATAGATCATGGGCTTTACTGTAGGATTTGCAACAAGAATGGTTAATCTTTCGACAGTCATTACCCACAGCCATCAACTTTGGTCTATGGTCTGAAAACTTACAGTCTCTGACAAACATTCCCTTTCTGACAGTCTTTCTTCTTCCAGGTCCTGGGCCGGAGCCGGGCTCGCGTGTACTACTACCTTGAAACTCGCTCATAGTATTGAACTTCTTTAGCAAAACCAAGGAGGCAAGCTGTGTTAAGCAGGCAGTTGTTGAGTTGGCGATCTTTGAACTGGGAAATGTGACAGCGTCTTTAAGTTGCTGGAAATTTGTGACCAACTTTTTTTTTTTTTTGGCCAGATCTCGAATCCATTCAACCTTTAAGCAGTAGACCATGGTCTGGGAAGTCAAAGACATTGGTACCAAATCTGCCGAGCCAGCGAAGCATAAGGTTAAAAAGAACGGGAAGCAGAAGAAGCCTGCTCTTTCTGCCGATGAGGAAGCTTGGAACAAGTTGTCTATGGAAGCTCCACCGCCGTTGCCTGAGTCGATTGACTCGCCTCTAACTGGAACGAAAAAGAGAAAAAGAACAAAGACTCAAGTTGAGACGATTCACGATTTGGACTGGTCAGAGGTGGAGCAGTCTTCTTCAGCCCTGTTGACGGATGACGCTGGCGGTTTCGTCTGCTTGGAAGAGCTGTCAGACATCGATGTCGAATATGAAGGCGATGATTCTACCGGCAAAATCATCAAGTTCAAGGTAAGAATGGTACAATTGTGAAAGGTGAAGAGCCTGAGACTTATATATATACGTATTTGATATATTAGAAAGTAGCGCCCACGAAGAAGGGCAAAAATCAGAAAAAGGAAAAGAAGCACGCCCCTGCAAATCCAGAAAAGCCATTAACAATCGAAGAAACGAAACAATACTATGATTTGGACACCTTTGATGAAAATTTGGCAGCTCAGCAGCTTGAAGCAGAACCTGAATCCAAGGACTCCGATGGCGACGATATGCAACTTGATGAGCCAATCGCAACAAATGCAGAGACAGTGGAGGAGTCGCCAGACGTAGAGCAATTGAACGAAGTCACCTCCGAAGCTAAGCTCACTGCCAGCGAGAAAAAATTGCAAAAGAAGCAGGAAAAACTTGCCAAGCTGAAGGAAAAGAGAAAGGCAGCAAAGGAAGCAGCAAAGAAAGCTAAGTTGGATGTCGAAGAAGAGGAGCACCCAGAGGAGCAGCCAAATTCCCAAAAGAAACGCCCATCACTCTCGGATGTTGATCAAGGTATGTTACTTTGATCTTTCTGGAAAGCTTCGCGGGCAGATATATACTAACTGATGGATACCTGCAGATTTCGATACCTCCAAATGGGATGAGTTCAACTTAAATGAGTCTATAATTAATGCACTCAAATATCACAAATTTAGTAGTCCTACCCCAATCCAAGAGAAAACTTTACCGTTGGCAATAGAAGGACGAGATATAATCGGTGCTGCTGAGACTGTAAGGACTTTCATCTGCAACATCAGCTGTAGTTGCATTACATGTACTCACCTATTGATATTAGGGCTCTGGTAAAACTTTGGCCTTTGGTATCCCAATTGCCCAATATCTTGCAAGTTTGGACAAAGAGGAAAGCCATCACAGTTTGGGTGCTTTGATCCTCACCCCAACACGCGAGTTAGCCATGCAAGTCAAGAATCACATTGAAAACATTACTTGCTTCATGGATATAAGGGTAAGCATCACTGCACTGGAATATCTTTGTCTCGCATTAACAGAACTGATGTTTGGCATTTTAGACCATTGCTATTGTTGGTGGAATGTCAGCTCAAAAACAAAAGAGACAGCTGGGGCAAAAGCCCAACATTGTTGTCGCCACACCAGGACGTTTGTGGGAGCTGTTTTCGGAGGTTAGCTGCTTTCATATCTTATAGATGTTTGCCTCCTACATGTATTTCGTTATTAACATGCGACGACACTAGGAGGAGGAATATCTTGAGAATCTTAAGCATCTCAAGTTCTTAGTAATGGATGAAGCGGATCGTATGATTGAGGGAGGACATTTCCAAGAGCTTGATGAGATATTGAAAGCAATTTCACTGTAAGCCTGATATTTCTTGAGGCCGTTTAGATGATATGGTACTAATCCTTCTTCCATAAGCGGAAATAGTAATCCTGATGGCACTGAAGCTACACTGCAGCGACAAACTTTGGTTTTCACTGCTACACTGAGCAATGCACTGCGATTTGATAAAAAAAAGAAGAAGTCCAAGAAGTCTAAGTCCCCTTCTAGCGATGGGACAATGGGTAAGCTGCATGCTAGAATATATACAAAACTATCCTAAATTTCTAACATCGAGGCAATTTAGACGTTATCATCCAAAGATTAGAGCTGAACAAAAGGGACCCTGCAATTGTTGATATCACCACCACTTCTGCTGTGGCTTCAAGACTTGTGGAAGCAAAAATTGATTGTCTGCAAAAAGAGAAAGATTTGTTCTTGTACTATTTTGTCACAAGATACCCAGGCCGAACCATTGTGTTTGTGAACAGTATTGATGCTATTCGACGACTAGTTCCAGTTTCAAAGTTACTCGGACTAGAAGTCATTGGTCTTCATGCTCAAATGCAACAGAAGCAGAGATTGAAGAATCTGGATCGGTAAGTTATGGTTGAACAGAGGTGATAATTATCTGGATTCCTGCTAATATCAATTCTTCAAACAGCTTCAAAGCAAACAAGAATGCCGTACTTGTGGCGTCCGATGTAGCAGCTCGTGGTTTGGATATTCCCTTGGTAGATCACGTTATACATTATCAACTTCCAAGATCTGGAGAGATTTATGTACATCGTAGCGGAAGAACTGCTCGTGCAAACCAAGATGGTGTCAGTTTGATGCTTTGTAGTCCCGAAGAAGTCTCGCTTTATAAGAAATTGGTGTTAACACTGAGAGATGGTAATATACGTTCTTGATGAACCTTTCAAACCTCTTTGATCTTACAGCAAACTAATCAATTGAAACGTTTAGGCGAGCCATACCCTGATTTTCCAATCGATTATAGCATCCAAAGAGAGATGAAGAAGCATGTGGAACTTGCCACCAAAATAGACAAAGAAGAACATCGTTTGCAAAAGGTACATGTGGAACTTACAACAACACCATACCTGGCTGTATACTGAACTATAAATTTACAGATAAACCATGACGATGATTGGATGAAGCGCATGGCTGATGAATTAGATATAGAGTATGACGAAGATGAACATAGCGTCAAGAAGAAGAAGAGAAAGAACGCTGAAGATGAAGATGAAGAGGCAAAAATTCAAGCCAAAGTCAGAGCATGGAAGGCAGAATTGAAACAAATGTGCGCACAGCCGCTTATGCCACATGGTGCTTCCCAGAAATATATCACAGGATCCACAATGCAAGACTTGGTCGAGCGCTTGTTGAACACAGAGAGTAAGCGATCTGTTTGTGCTTTGCGATATGGTGAAATGATTTTTTAATTGGCATGATTCATAGAAAACGAAAGACTACCAGCTTCAGTTGTAACAAAAGCCATTGATGATGTCAAGGAAAAAGCAAAGATAAATCAACGCAGAAAACTGGCCAAAAAATAGTTAAAATAGCATTTACACATAATAAATAGACAACGCATTCTGCATCCAGAGAATAAAGTACTACTTGTAAAGTGGTCATAGTAGTGGTTCTTACGTGTCTGATTCGATGCTTTGTGCGGGTATGCATGACACTACTAAAGTATTCCAAGCCAATATGAAGTAAACAAGATCTTTTACTTGACGAATCATTGAGTTGTTATAAACATAGCCCAAACGCTGACGTGAAGTTGCAGCTATGGTATATTTCAATTTTCGATATAGACATGCTGCTTGTCGCGTGCAAACTTCAAGCAGAGTTTACAACTTCGAAATTTTTTTGTATCCACTCGTATTCAGGTTTCTATCTATTTCAACTAATGACATGGGAGAATGCCACCATGTCAACCATTAACAAGAAACAATCGAGAAATGTCAGCCGCATCGGAAAATATAGAATCTAGCAACGAGCAATCTAGTGTGGTTGTCCCTGATTTAGTGGCCAATGTGTTATCTGTCAGCACCGTTCAAAACGATACAGTCACCAACAATAGCGACTTTCAAAGTCCTTTGACTTTGGCTAGTAAAAGAAAACGAGAACTATCGACTCAAGCTAGTGATAGCGATGACGACGAAGCGATATGCCAATGCCCAATTTGTTTTGAGAACTGGTCGAATACCGGAACGCATCGTATAGTATCCATGAAATGCGGACATCTTTTTGGTCTCAGGTACAGTTTGATCTGCCTATATACATGCAGCAAGGAAGCTCACAAATGGATATCTAACCCTACTGGCTACATAGCTGCATAGAAAGATGGATCTCCAGAAGCCGAAAGGACGTCAAACCAAAATGTCCCCAATGCAAGTAAGTAACATTATGTTCTCAAACCTAAAAATCGTTTGCAACTGGAATCAACCATGAATAGTGCTAGCATTTTCAAAAGAGATATCAGACCGGTCTGGGCAAAGAAAATAACGTCTGAAGATTCTATCAAGCTTGATAAGCTACAGGAAGAATTGAGAACGCAGCAGGCGAGACACTTGGAACATGAAGTCGCACTGTCGAAACTGCACCTGGCTTATGAGATGACCAAGAATGAACTTACTAAGAAAGATGCTGAAATTCAAACACTCAAATCAATGCTTTCAAAGTGAGCCTATCAAAACTTTTAACTGTGTACCATGCTTTGTGATTGACTAATTTGCCTTTGTTGCATTAGTGTTTCGAATAACAGCAATATGTCACGGCGATTGCCATCTACAACTGTTAGTTTGATTGAACTACTACAGATGAAACAAAAGTTGAGCTTTCATTCATCGGTCTGTAGATTTGGAGCCATCATTTTTTATAAGTTTCAGCTCACTTAGCTCATTGTTCTCATAGGCAAGAGTATGTCGCGTGATGGCCTTTAATCAAGGGTTTGATATGATTGTGGCTAGCAAATCTTCTTCTCCTAACGAACATGCTATACAAAAAATTAGCATGGTTGATAATTTAAATCTGGAAACCATTACAACACATAGTCGCGGCATTCGAGACATTCAGTGCTCACAGTCGGGTTTATGCTTGACTACCGGCTTGGATGGTAAAGCTAAGATCACATCTCTTAAAGATAACTGCATAGTCCAAAGGTAATATATCGCTCTTCCGTCGAAGCAAATGTAACGAGTCATTACCTACAACTTAATCTAACCTTTGGCGACCAGTTATAACTTGGGAACAGCAGGATGGTGCTGCAGTTGGGATCAGTCTGACGAAAATCGATTATATTGCGGTCTAATGGATGATTCCGTTATGATGTTTGACGTTCGCAACACCAGAAACCATGTACATCACTTGAAAGATCACACAAAAACCAACAGGAAACCTATACACTCAATAATACACATGGGAGGACCTACGAATTCTGTCTTGTGTGCAAACCTGGATCATTTGTATACATGGAACTTGGCTGGGGATGAACCTTATTGCTCCATGATTGACATGGACTATCAAGGTAGCGTATCTATGATGAAATATACAAAAATTATGTTCTATTGCTAATTCTTTGAAATAGATTTTCATCCCTATTCAGTCTCGTATGACAAGTCGTCCATGACGATATTGGCGTCACTAAGGTCTCAAACTGCCACAAAACATGTACATGGATCTCTTGCTAATAACCATTTTGAAACGCAAAATACATATCGCAATCCTATCAAGCAAACAGCCCTTGCCCGAACTTGGCATTTCTCAAAATTTCGTCCATCTGAAGACAGTACTACCAGTACTGAGTTTGTGGTATGCGCAGGAGATGAAGAACAAAAATCGGTAAGTGTGCTTAAATGTCAAGTTGTCAGCAGCTCAAGAGGAAACTAATTCCTATTCTCTGACACCAATAGCTTCGTCTTTGGAACGACGAATATGAAGAACGATCTATTCAAGTAGGAAGCGAGATTTTGGATATCAAAAACACCATCATAAATAACGAGGTATACCTTGCGGCGTTGACAGGCAACGAAATGTACTTGTACAAGGGTTGAAGAAACTCAGACGACATTGTGAAGAGTTGAGCACAAAGCTCACAGTAATTGTTTATAGATACATCATTTGTACAGTATTTTGGGTATTCTACCACTCTGCTTCATGTTTATAATACTGGCGAACCGCCCTTTTCAAATCTTCTTGCATAAAATTTCGTAATCAAATAAGCGTGCCTTTCTGGCTGGAAGGCAAGCTCCAGGGGAAATTTCGTCTAGCTCAAACCTGTGGGGAATACATATTAGCAGATTGTCATCTACAGCGTCAATTGAACTAATGCTCAGGCACTCACCCGAGTTTCTTTATGTAGAAATCAAAAGCACCTTTGTTTGCTAAAGCATCCGGTTGTGAGTAAAAGCAGCCGTCCATTCTAAAGATTTCAATAAACAAAATTACCTTTAAAGACAGTCAGCATCACTTTATCCATCTGCCAACGCTTTCCAATCTCTTCTAGTAAGTTCATCAAGTACTCTCCAAGGCCCTTTCCGCGTGCGCTTTCCTTTAATTGTATTTCATAACTAGAAGACTCTTTGAGTAGGCTAGATACAATGACGCTTGCGCAACACAAACTTACCAATAAGCGACATTGCACAGTGTATCGTCGTCCATTGTCTCCTCTTGTACCATTTGGAACAAAAGCATTCCATGAAGTTCTGCCGGATCTTGTCGCGACCGTGCGATAAGGTATCGAGCTTCTTTCGCAAACATCTCGATCTTTTTTTGCTCTGCATCCCATCCGTCGTTCGAGTTTGTGTACCTTCAAAATGCCTTAGCCTTCAGCCATAAATTCATACCAAAATATCATATCTTATCTTACAGAGTAAACATATTCTCTTTGACGGTCTGAAAGCTCCAGTCTCTCAGGTCGTTCGGTAAGTTGTCAATGTGGTAATAATCGATATCGACCTGCCAATCATCTCTATATATCTGATTAAACATAACTTATTAAATGAAAGTTGATCATGAAAAATTTATTCTACCTTTCATACTGTAATGGTAGTTCAATACCATCCACTAACGATTTCACCTGGACATAAAGGTTAGCGCAAGTGATCGCTTTACTTAGGTTCAACGATGCAAATAATCATTACCCGATTAGCAGCCGCGACTTTGTTGTTAGAATCACCACTCTAAATTTTAAGTTAGATCCTTCTGTCAACGTCTGCCACATACTAAAGTGTTTGTTGACTAACTGGTTGAGTAGGCATGGATTGTAGGACGCAGAAAGTAATATGCTCAAAAACGAAATTTCTAAGTCTTGCCAAAGTTCCTTTAGGCAACTTGTCACGTAACGCCAGTTTGTCACGTAACGGCAATTTGTCAATCTTCTCGGCACTAAGAGCCAGTGTGCAAACGCTACAGTAGACCAAAAGACCCAGTCGAGACTTGTCGATCACAGACAATCTATCTCATAGTATTGGCACCGATTATCAAGTTTTTTTCACTCGCAATATCTTGCTGTAGTCAAATAACCTTCGTTTTGTACATGATATTTTACCATGATTATGGTTTTGGCTTTCGTTACTCTCAAGTCCACCGATTATTGTCAATTTTCAGTAGTGAGCCGCTTAAATTATGTCAATTGACAATTTTTCACCCCAAACATTATAGTATACGAACCTTTTGCGCATTTACGAGCAAAATGTGATATTTCGACGATGTCATTAGCTTGAGTAAATCATGTAACCAGTGTTCAAGGTATATGATGAGTTGTCGATAATATTTGAAACTAAATCGCCTTATCCACGTTGAAAACATTCAATGCCCTGCACGAGTTTCTCAGAACAAACCATATCCATCAACAAAAAATCTCTCAATAAACATAAGTACTAAGTCAATGACAAAATAGATATTGTCAGTTTCTCACGTTATAGCACTGCTCATGCTATAGTAGTTGCGTTTGTGATAGCTCGATCATGCAAGCAAAGCTATTTTCATTAGTTGGCATCTAGCATGATTTGCCTACATATTATCCATTAAGCAAACTTTTTTTCGCTTTGAGTGTTTGTACATAGTCGTATTGACATGCCCATCCGAACGATACCTGACTAGGTAAGAAGCAGGCAAAAGTAGGGGTTTAGTAGGTGTTCGTTTACAAGGACAGGGATGTGGTGTAGAGAATAGTTGGTGCTCTGAAGGACAAGCAAGATACTGAAGTCATGGCAATTCAATTGAACCTTCTCGACCGTTGTGTTCATTTTATGAAGAATACAAAGGATGAGGCTTCATTGCCGATACTGTGTCACCAACTCTGAAGAAGCCACTTCGTGAAAATCTCAAAATCAATTGAATCGTTGTCTGGTTAGTAGATTTATTTTATACGGTTTATTTTGTATGAGGATTAAATGTGCTAGTATATGTAAAGTGAAGGGAATCTAAGCGTATAGGATCTCGTCGATGCCCATACTTCTTCGTACTTGAACAAGAGCAACAAGCTCCTTAATACATTCCTCCAATATGACCACGTTATTAAGCAGAGTAGATAGATTGATCTCCGTAGACTTATCTTGTCTTTTTGGCTGCGAAGGATTTCTACCTTTGGGCGCAAAGGTATCTTCATCATCATCATTTAGGTCCAGAATAGTCTCACGAGGTTCGACTATGAAGTTGGACGGAAACAATGGTTGTATACGGATGTCTGCAGTAGTGCGCGCATGTGTTATAAGAGTATCGGATATGGGTACAATTGAGTTGTTTGCTACCGGTGAAGTAGTCTGTTGTGTATTTGCCGCAGCCTTTGCTTTACTGCTTTGCTTCTTGTTTCCGACGCCAACACCAAAGAACAAGCTCATAGCAGACGAGTTTTGAGCATCTGATTGTTTGTTGGCAGCATGATTGGTTTCGGTATCGGTTATATCCAAATTGGCCATCTCGTCACCAAAGAACAAACATTGTCTTCGTTCCTCGAGGTATTTGTCGAATTGAGATATCTCAGATCGGTAGTAGTCAACTTGTTGCGTCAAGGTACGGAGCAGGGTAAATATTGGTGGAAAAGATCTAAAGTTGGTCGCTGCCGTCATATAAACAGAGTTTCGATCCAAGGCAAAATCAATAGAACGATCATCGTCCTCATCGTCTTCGTTGACAGGCGTGGGATCTTTATCAAACTGAGCATATATGTCATTGACTCGAATCTTGTTACCAGGCTTGCTGCTATGACGTTCGGCACTAGTTTGGTCAGCTCCAAGAACAAGAACATCGGTTGCTCGATCCTCCTCATTGAAAGCCAGCCAACCTTCCAAGCTACGTAGCGGACAGACAGCCAATGCAGAGATAACAGCTGTCAGTGCTAAGTTGAGTTCAGAAGACTGTGCGAAAAAGTGAGAAAGCAGGCCAAGCAAGATCTGAAGGAGTGGATCTGTTTGCTTCAACCTATGTTTCGGCAGTACTTGCGACAGTAGATGACTGCTCTTAGTCTTCAATTTGGATTTGCTAGCTTCGCGATCTCTTGTGCGCTTCTCGTCATATCTTTGACCATATTTCAAACTTCTTCGTTTCTCTAACTTGGACTGTCGTTGAAGACCCGCCTCAGCCTCATCGTTGCCAGCGGTGACACCGTTTTGATAGCAGGGATCTCCAAGAATCATGTTTTCAGCATCAGTGATATACGACTCATATCCCAGAGATAAGATCTCTTGAGAGTGTGGATAGTCAATAGTGCATATCAATGAAAAGAAAAGTTCAATCTCTCGATTATGGTGGGAAATGGTGGTTGTATGCGGTTTATCCGTATATGAATGGACTCCATTGTTGCTCTCTGCAAACCGGACTTTTGGCGGAAAACTTGTTGCTGCATCATCATATTCAATGGATAGTAATCTCAAGGAGTACAGGCAGTGTTGCGTTATCAGTGTGCGAAGTAATTTCAACGTTGCAATGACAGTTGGTTGCGAACTGGACTTCAGGCGAGAAAATATCAGGTCTTTGAGTGTAAACCGACCAAGCGCAGTAAAGTAAGGTGAACTCTTGATTTTATCGCCTTCAATGCCCATATATATATCAGATATTTGCTTTGCGTCTCCAAACATACTGCTCTTCTCCACTTGTGGGCTGTTCAATCTTGAGTCGCTTTGGGTGTCGTTGACTGCCATAAGAAAACCAACTACGACATCAACCAATTCTTCTTGTTGAAGCGTTTGAAGGATCATGTCAATATAGCTAATTACAGCCACTGCTGAGCCGTCTGTGTCTGAGCACTCTAGTATAGAGGGGTATAGGATATTTTCGAGGAATATGGAACGTATGTTCTGCAAAAGCGACATAGAAATCTCCGCACTTGGGCACCGAGTTAGCACATCTTGACAAAAGTCTAATAATTTTAGGAAGGAATCCAAACGGTCTCGGAAGTCCTCAGAGTTGGAACTTTCAATATCAATTCCAAACGGAGATCCTAACGCTTCATCTGGCACACTTGCCAAGAGAAATGATGCACTTCCATTGACAAGATCTGCTTCTTCTTCGATAACGAGCTTACGAGGTAATTGCGAGTAAAGAGCACCCAAACCTGCAGCCATGATGGTCGCAAAATCAGACTCTAGTATGAAGTCGGCTAGTTGCCCTGTCGCCATCTCCATCAAAAACAATAATCCAGTTCGAGCAAAGTCGCCAGATTTGCCTTCGCGATGCACAAATCGCAACAAGTATGTAAACAGCACAAACTCGTAGTCAGGCTTCTTATCATTGGTTCTATTTCCATTAGCATGGACTGATAGTGGGTTCTCTTGTCCAGTCATATAATCCGGTGTTTCAGGAGTGGCGGTATGTTGGGGCTTCTGTGGTGTGGTCAACCATTGGCGATCATGGAAAAAGATGTTTAATAGAGCAGGAAATCCATGAATCTTAGAGCAAATGATGTACATAAGATCGACTAAATCTTCATCATAGGAATCACTTTGTGACTCCTCCATCACACAAAAACGTAAAAGGCGAATGGTAGGCTTATGAACAGCATGTTGCACCAGAAAACGATCATCCAAAAGGTCAATCATACCAGCCACTGTACGTATGGTTTCGCTACGCATGCCAACTGGATAATCCTCTTTCTCACACACATTAACAAGAAAATGGAGAATGCCGTTTTTCAAAAAGTACTCCATACAGACACCAGTTGAACTATCTTCTTGTCTGGCTCCTTCATCAACCAGCAAATCGACCATTTGTCGTAAACGGCTCGGTATGTCCGTTTGTTGAACATGCAGGTTCGTCTTTCTATCCTCAGCAGCAAAAATATTCTAGCGAAAATCAAGCCAAGCGCAAGAAGAGTCAGTGCTGTTATGCATAGTAGAAGTGGTGGACTATTACTCGAATGCTTGAGAACCAATGATAGCTTACATGAACATAGTTCCAGCACTTGTGGAATTTAGCAAGCTGCATCGCCCCAGTAGGCTGAGCCTTTGGGGTAACGATGCGCTTCCTGAATTTGGAGAAGTAATCCATCTGCGCGTCAGAGACGAGCAGATCGTAGAGATGTCAGAAGAAAGTCCGCTGAAGCAGCAGGCACACGCCTGAAGTAAAGTCTTTTAATTCATTAAATGCAACCTCCGCCTGCTTCTATACCTTTAGCTTAACTACTATGGTGCCGATATCAGCATATAATATATAATGATATTAAAAATAATTAACAAGTTTATTGATCATCAGCACTACCATTTCCATAGGTATTGAGGAATTCGTCCATATCTACATAATCCAAGTCATCAACGTTGAGATGGTTGGGATCGAAGCCGAGATGGTTGGTTAGGGTGTCAATGTCGTTCTCCAACTTGCCAATCTCCTGGTTAATCTCTTCAGCAGATCTGCTGTTGTCATTGACCTTTTGAGTAACAGCTTCCAATGACGGTGACCCTGACTGATAAGAATTCCCAGTGTCTCCATTGTATAGCGGTGCCAACAGATCATTGGCCGAAGCACTATTTGATACGGCCGGATAGCCGACGTTATGGCCTATGTTGGGATCAAAACCAACCAAAGATTGTGATGGTGTGTTTGTTGGTATACTGGTTGGAGCCTGATATGACGCGTATTTGAGATTGTCAAGCAAAGTAGGGTTGTTCATGGCTGCATTCAACACTTGTTGCAAGTTTTGTAGTTGTTGAATGTTTCTGATGTTGTCCCAATTGATGATATCGCGATTTTTATTGGGATTAGCAAGGGAATCTAAAAAATTTATTTGGTCAGTTAGTTGACATACTTCAATAGGAGGGTTTAATGATACAACTTACTTTGTATATCAGCAAGTTGCTGCGACGCTGTAAAAGTTGGTGGAGAAATGGAAGTGGAAAGAGGAGTTGAGGGATTGATAGTTGGAGTTGTACTCGCTGAATTTTGCCGCGTACTTTTGTTGCTGGCCACACTGGCACTTTTTGAAACTTTTGGAACTTTATGTGGTGGTTCTTGGACGTCTGGAGAGTCATGAGCATAATTATTGAGCTCTAATATGGAATTGCTATCCTTGCTCGACAAAGGTATCTCCTCAATTTCTTCTGCATCTTCATCATCGTCGTCTTCTTCTTGAATTCTTGCTCCTGCATCAGCACCATATTCGGTGTTTGCATCACCGATCAGATATCGTCTCTTCTTGGGTATGATAGCGCGTTTCTTGTCACCAGAGAACACTGATGCTAAAAAGCGTAGAATTTTATCGATGGTCTCTTGATGACGCTGATGCCTCTCCCTAGCCGACAGCGTCTCTTGCCACAACACTTGATTGTCTTGTTGAATGTTCTTCAATTCTGAACTGATGTTCATTTGATGTTTTTTGATAGCCGTTATTTCATCTAGGATGTGATGCAAATCAAGACTAGGAGCTTCCTTCTCTTCTTGATCTCTCCCTTTCTTTCTAGTAACCAACAATAGCAAATCAGGGTGATTTCTCTGAAAGTGGGGATTGCTGAACTCCCACCACTCTGTATCATTGTCAGACTGTAGCACGCCTTGCTGAAGATGTGGGACTTTATGAAAGCCATACATATTCAGTTGCCGCACAAACGAAGAGAAGTTGTTGTGCTTAAAGAATCGTGGCAGAACCTCCTTTGCCAAATCTTCATGGCGAACAACAATAAACGATTTACCGTCTTCTGACCATCGAATTAGATCGTTTGAAGCAGGATCCTGTACCATGCTACCAAAAAAAAATTATTAATACAGTAACAGAGAATCAATTAGACAAACATAGCTTTATACTTACTTGTACAATTTGTTCAAGAATGCCGGTACATTACGTTGGAATCGTTGGTTTTGCAAACTTGACATAATAGCTCTTGGAGGTTCGTTAGCGGGCTGGGTTGAAGCATTTGAACTGGGCATGGAAGTGCCGAGTGAAGCAATGTCAGAGGCAAAGCTCGGACTCGACAAATTCTCTAGTATTGACTGAGGTGCGATATTGGTCGAAGTCAATGCATTTGCGAAATCGTCTGCTGGTGGCGTGGCAGTTGAAATTTCACTTGCTTTTCGCTTATAACCATGAGAAGAAGCAGAAGGGTTTCCAGAAGCACCTTCAGGGTCTTTGTGTCTTTCGAGCATATTGCTAGCGATATAGTGTAAGTGTTAAGAAATATTTGCACCTAGCAGTGTGCTAATGTATAATTTGGAATCGAACGAAAGCAATTGTTGGTCACTTTTAATGGTCCGTCGCTCACCCATTAAAAAAAAAAAAAAAAAAGACGATTGGAATTCCGACACGTTGGTTCACGTCATTGTGTTACAGCCCAACATCTTGTTGGCAGAAACGTCTTGAACAGACGTAGTATTGTGAGCCACGAGGTGATTTATCCAGTGACATGTAAGAATTGAAGAGCTTTAAGCCTTAGGAAAAGGTGCAGGGTCATTAATTGAGCCGCAATATGCCAATTAGCTCCCAGACAGCACTGTTGATGCTTATATGATGCAAGAATTTTCGCATTGAACAAGTAACCCGCCATTTTTCGAATATGGCTCCATTGTGCCTGCATGAATACCAAGCTAATCCTACGAATATTTACAATATCATTAAATGGCGTGTAAAAGCTTACGAGTGGTGCCTCCAGCCAGCTGGTCAGAACCTTTCAGCTGGCCAATTGGACTAAAGGAAGCTATAAAGCATTTTAGATAGTAAATGAAATCTGCCAAAGTAAATAATCCAAAGCAGCATTTAAATTGCATGCTCTATAGAGAATAAGTACAGGATAGGGCTCCAATGTTCGCGGTGCTTACATTGCTGCTAAAATGAATCATTCAACCTACTTTGGCGGATTAAATCGATGACCATGGATATTTCAGCATCAATTCAATAGAAACCATGTTGCATCAACAGTTTGCAAATATTTGCTGATACCAAAAATCATTTTTTCCTTTAAAATGCTGGTCTATCAATTAAAGCGTCAATGCAAAACATATCTCCTAAAAGTTGCACAAAGCATTCAGGCAATGCTACGCTTGATAATGGCAAATTATCTCTGACACAGCTGTCTAAGCACTAAGAATATTCATCCATCTCTTTGACTAATGCAGTTGATTGATTCTATTATCTACGTTCATTGAAAGCAGGCATCTGTAGCAAGTCTTATTTTGATGCAAGCACTTTTGTATTATAATGGCAGGACGCGATAAGCCCCGTCTTGCCTAGACAACGACAGCCAAAGGAGCTCCTTACAGTTCTTTTGGGGTATGAGCGAAAAGGCAGTATTCAAATCATCTTCGGAAGCGGCAGAGATGTATCATATTTACGGTATATACATTCCGGTGCGTAGCACTTGCGTCTAAATTCGCTTCAAAACTTCCAGCTCACCAATAAAGATGGGAATGATACCAAAAAAAATCAAGATTATAGGGGTAATATGTGCTAATAATGATAATCTCTGACGATCAATACAAATGGCGGTCTGCTTCTGCGGTAGAACACCGTTAGCAATATTGCAATGTTTTGTGCCACATTAGTGAACACGCGACGTTTGGTCACATTTGGCAACCAATGTTCAAATAATAATATTCCTTTCGCATATTACACCGGCGAAGGGGTAAAAGTGTATATATAAAAAATAACTCAACTCCTCAGTCGTATCCGGAGGAACGGTTCCTTGTCATGTCCTCCGCTGGCCCTGCTTATGAGATTCGTTTTCGTGACGATGAGGTCAGTACTTTGATTGTCAACGCTTTGGCGTTCCATACTTGCTCAAAGGCGACTGAACATTCCGCTCATAGCATGTTCAAATTATCGACTTGACACGAAGTGGAAGTGGTGCGGAATCAAGGCGATTGCCAAATAGTAAGGGTTCAAACTTTATTTCCACCAAGCAGTACCACATTTTTTATGCAAATATGTAACTCTATGGGAAACATAGTATATAGACAATCATATTTACTCCGTCGAGAAAGTGTCATGCTCTCTTCAAGCAGCACACCAACGTCAAATGTTACCACTGAGAACCATGAAAGGGATAGCTTGCAACAAGAAGAGACGGATCACGATGTAGAGGTGTCTTCTTTGGCTGTTAGAGATGAGCCACAGACTACTTCAACTGCCCATCAGGCGAACGCAGCAACTGCAAGCCAACCGATACCCATAAACAGAGCAGCGTCGAGTAGTAGCACACGACAACTAGCCAAATCAGCTCCGTTAGATCGCAATAGGTATGATGATAACGAGCAATCGGACACCAATTTTAGTTGGACGACGGGTCGAACCACTAAAAATTTGGATGTGATACCTACTGTCGCGCGACGTCTCGCTGAAGAAGAGGCCATGGACCATTTGAGAAGGCAGGAAGGAGAGGAAGCTATGCGCAAGGCAATGGAACGAAAAGCTAAAATAGCTGCTGCAAGGCAGAATGCCAACAAAAGTACACCAGGTATTAATCGTAATGTTTTTTAGCATACAGAGCTGACTTCAATGTTTAATGAAATCTCAATCTTTATTTTTATATTTGACTGATAGATCTGAGACCGCAAGGAGGCAGTTACTCAGAACAGACTACACATCAGCGCAACATTCAGCATCAGCCAAAAGATAGGATTCGGATGGCCTCTGTAGATTATGTCAAAGATACCAATGCAGCCGATCGAAGCAAAAACCAATCAACAACATTTGAGCAAAGACAAGTACAAGATAACAATACCCGCGACATAAGGAAAGAGGTGGAAGCGTATCTAAATGGCACAGACCTACGTAAGCCAGACTGTAGGCTGGACTCTCAACCGAATGTCTACCCTTACAATTCATATGAGCGCATGGACACGAGTACGCAGCAACCTCCCAAAGGCTATGTTGCCAATGCTCAGATGAAAGAACAGTATTTAGCATATAGTGGTCCTCAGAAATCAACCAAAATGAAATATGACCGCGAATACGAACTTTCAAGGCTACAACAAGGAACTGTGCGTGCAGATACTAGCATATCAGCTCAAATGAACTCAGATGCACAAGATCTAGGACATGACTCCTCTAATGAGAAGAAAGGATGTTGTTGTATTATATCCTAGAGAACATTGGCATGCTCCTTCATAATCATCTATTTTCACTCCTAATTATCTAAACCATATCTTTAACAACTACGGCATGAATAACATTTTGTAATAAATTTTGTTGGTATTATTGTATTTTCGAAGAATAACTATAAACAAGGGCGGTAAAACCAATATGTGATTTAGAAGGCGAGATAGGTTATGAGATCATCATGCTGACGGCCATAGCAATACATGCCATAGAGACATAAGGACTCAGTCGCTCACCGACTCGAGCAGCTTTCCAGAAAAGCCCCAAGAAACTAAGCGGCAGAAAATAGTGTTAGAACATGAATACAGAAACACATCGTGGGCTCTTGTAGGCTGTCGTGTTCGCTTACCCAGTCTTGTTTCTATCTAACAGGGATGGAGCCTGGGCTCGAATGTACGTACAAGTGCAAATCCACAACAATACGACCAGCAAGAGGCTCTGAAAGTTAAAGATTGCTGACTACAGGAGACGGAAGTAAGTATGTTAGTATACTGATGAGGGCGATCCAGCCATCATGCCCAAGATACACGGTGCCACGTACCATTATGTCAAGAGGAGGAAGATTCAATTCTGGTCAGCGGCGTTCAAAAAATGATGAAAAAGTAAAAAAGTTCAATTTGGGTTTTGCACAGAGATTTTTATTATTATTGAATGCATATATTATAGCAACTGCTGCTTCATATACGATAATGAACGGATATTTGTGTTTGATACTTCGTGAAAAAGAAATATTGCTTTGATAAAACGAAAATACAGGGGGTTTTTTAAAGATACTACAGTTCATACGAATTCAAGGCTAGCAATACCATGGGTGGCGGAAAGTACAATGGCGGAATCCGATTTTTCCTTGTAATAACCAGCCTTGAGGTATGGTCTTAGCTTCGTGACATGGATGTCGGCTGGGTTGGGAGCCTGGACGGTGGGGGTGCCAGCAAGAGCAGCAACAGCGAATTTGCCTTCATATTCCTTGGCAGGGACCTTGACAGAAGATACACCTCTGAGAGTATGAGCCTTGATTGTAACATTGTTGCTAGTGGGAGTGACAGTTATGTTCTGGGCTCCACCAAAGGTTCCAGCCCCAAAAAGGTTCGAGACTTTGTAGGAACCAGTAATCAAACCGCGAACAGCAGCAATATGAAGTTCTTCACCAGTGAGATCATCAAAGTGGATGCGACCGCGGCCGACACCAGCTCTGAACTTTCCAAAGGTGAGTTCTTGAAGAGAACTGGTAACAAAAGCAGCGCGAAGATGCAAATCCAGGTCTTCATAGTACTTCATGCCAGCAGGGAAAATTACGGTGATATGAGCCTTCAAGCATGGAGGTTCAGGACGGTGCTTGGGTTTGTCGGTTGATTCCTCATCCATTTCCATGGGAGGTGGGGATGGAGGGAAGCGTCCGAAACCATGATGGCGGAAACCGCCGTGAGGATGGTGGGGAGGAGGACGATGGTGAGGTGCTTTAACCTCAACAGTGTATTTGCCTTCGTGGTCGAATGAAGTAATAGAAACAGCCTTTCCAAGCTTTTCATTGCTGGACAAAATTGTCACTTCGACCTTGACTTCGTCAGAAGCAACATCTTCACTGGTGGCTTGAGTAACGTTGACTTTACCCCAGACTCGACCATCAAGAATGACAGAAGCACCCTTGAACTGGTCGGGAGAGAAGCTTAGGGTTGTGGTCTCGGAAGTCAAGTCCTCGTCTTTGCATCTACCACGGTGGCGGCGACGACCGTGATGAGGGCCTCTATGTGGTCTACGACCAGGGAAGCCAGGATGGCGTGGACGACCGGGATGATCTGGTTCTTCGGGTTCCTCAGGTTCTTCATTGTCGTCTTCAACTTCTATAGCGTTTTCAAAAGTGAAGTCTTCATCTTCTACTGGAAGATCGGCATCAGGATGGATTGGAAGAATAGAGAATGTTTGTTCTTCTTCAGGCTGCTCATCGTTTTCAACGTCGAGTGAAACATCGGTCTGCTCATCGAGGTTGTTGGCATCTATCCACTTGTAGACCTCGACATTTTCATCAGAGTTCTCGAAAGCTGGAGTATAGAAGTCCTCTTGTTCGATATCTTCGGGTAAATCGTCGTCACCGTGATGCTTTTTTCCTCTGTGCTTGTGCTCGTGCTTCCAGCTATGTTTTCCATGATGCTTTCCATGGCCACGATGACGGTGTCCATCATGAGGTGGTCCACCATGATGAGGCCCGCCGTGATGACGTCCGCCGTGGTGAGGTCCACCGTGGTGAGGTGGGCCACGGTTGAAAAAGCTGGGACGACCATCGACAGGATGACCAAATTGTGGAGGACGAGGAAACATATCAGCAACTTCGAAAACAAAAGAGTCGGGTTCCGGCAAGTTGTATTCTGCGAGTTCTTCAGGATGATAGAATTCGACATCTTCAACTTCCTGGCCGGCAAAGTATTGACGAGCCTATCAAAAAATAAAAAACATATAGGTTAGTTGTGCTGTCTATAAAAACGTGAAAAAAACTATTTTCATAGCCATGATCCACTCACCCCCTTCCAGCAAGAGGAGGAAGATGAAAGCTGAGATAGGGCAAAGAGGGTAACAATTGCACCTAGTCCCAGGCGTCTAACCATCTTACGACCTAAAGTATGAGAAGAGAGTGAGCAGAGTGGTAAAACAAAAATGGATACGTGCAGGAGAGCCAAAGTGGCGATTCATACGCTTACGTCTGCACTTATTGTGCATAGGAGGAGCCTCAACGTCTTCATACATCGGCAACTGAGAGTATTGAACGTTTTCCTTCTTTTCGCTCATATTTGTTAGAGTAAAGAGAAACAAAAGGAAAGTAAAGCAACCTCGTTGCTAATGTCTTATATCATATTTTTGGCATTTTGCCAAGAACCGAAGGTCCCCGATCGGAATTTGAAACATTTTGAGAGTGATCGAAATTTTATTATGCTTTGATTGTCAACAGATTGCTGTGCAATAAACGCGGCTCTAATTAATGACATATTTTTTTCCGGTATAAAAAGTAGCAAAATGAAGAGAAACAAACAGATATAATAAAGTGAGAGATATTATGAGTGTTATGAGATATCGTCCCCTCTCCTCCGTCGTCTTTCATCTAACAGGGCAGGGCTAGCTCGACCACTGTCACTGTCAAGTGATGGAACACTCAACACGGTTGAAGGACTATTTGCAATGGGCGGTACAGCTAATCGGGAAGAATGATCTTCCTCTTCTGGAACTTCCGTCACTGAGTAGCCCATTCTAGATGGCTTTCTACTAGGGACTGCGGAGGCAGGTATGTAACCTGAACCATCTTCGGGGGCCAGCGCTGAATTGTTAGGACTCATGCCGTGTTGATAATATGTGTTCAAATTTGGTGAACTGCCCGTTCTCGCAGTCAAGTTTGTGAAACTGCCAGTTCGATTAGATAATCCCAATGCAGAAGATGAGCTTTTGATTCCAGAATACTCTCCACCTGGAGTTGACGCAGCGGAAGACGCTCCATGCAATCCCAAAGCAACACTGTCGCCACTGTATCGCTTTTTGGCCCATGGCCGAGTAGGTATCGCAGGCTGAGACCGTGTTGATGTAGCTGTGGTAGGTCGACGTAGGCCCCCTAATATGGGACTAGACCCAATATTTATGGAAACTCCTTCGGGGTCATCAGAGTCTAAGTTCGAAACCGATACTCTAAAATCGCCATCGTCAGCGTCCAAATCGTAGGATGCCATTGGTACTTGCGTAAATGATCGATTATGCCTCCATAAACGTGAGAGCCAATAACGGCTGGTGCTTGAAAGTTCACGCAGCAACCTTGATGGATAATAGAGTGAATGAGCTGGGCGAGCACTATGGAAATATCCATTGTGGCTGCTATCTGAACCACCGAGGATCCCCGCAGTGGGATCATAGCCTTTTCCAGACCGTCTACGAGCTCGACTGCGAGATATGCACCATACTAACATGCAACAAACAATCATTATTGACATTATAAAGAAAGCCATTGAGTGTGTTCCTCCTGGCAGCGTTTTTTGGAGGGTTTTTCCTGATACTCCGATGACATTTTCAATGGGTGGTTCACCATGCACTTGATTACCGTGTGGCCCTTCGTCATCTGTGCTATGTCCAGGTAAGTCACCATCAGCAAGTGGTATTTGGTCAGACACATATTGCAATATGGCTCCCAAAGTCCATGAGACTTGGATATCGTTGATTGTATCAATACTTTGGAATGGTGGGCTCCAGTGCTTGGCGTTGACACTCTCAATAGATTGCTCTAGAACTTCTTTCTCTTTGCTTGCAGTACCTTGGCCACCAGCATCAACGATTCGAGGTATTTCGATACCATCATGTAACACGTTCACAATCCACGCTGCTTTGAAGCACTGCATCTCAAAGCGTTGAATGTCCAAATCGCTTGCGTGCTGATGCTTAGAGAGTATAGATTCCCATTCCGTACTGCAATATTCTGTAGCTTTCTTCTCATACTCAACAAAATCATATACTCCTCCTAAGCCCAAGATATCGTGCGATGAATACCAGTATTCAGAAATGCCAACGAATTTGTTTACGAGCCAATCTATGTGTGGAGTATGCACACCATTGAATAAGCAGGGCTCAGTAGGACATTCGACGTCTTTGTTCAGTAATGGCAACGTGGTTTCTAGGCACTTGTCAAATGATCCCGTGCCGTGCAAAGTTAATGCAATACTAGTCGATGAAGAATCTGTCAAAGTAAGGTTGTTTGGAAGACATGGGTCGTCCAAGTGCAAAGTATGGTGCTCATCTAATAAGTCGGATTTAGGACCAGCCTCAGCGTATGCTCTTTTCACTCGCTCTTCCAGATATCTCCTGCGCGCCTCATTGCTGCCATAACCTAAGAAAGTGGTGACAAAAACGTCATATTCGACTCTCCTTCCATCCAAGGTATGTAGTGTAATTTTCTCCAAATCGTCCATATGCTCTTCTTTTTGATGATGCTCAGGTTCAAATGCAATCTGTGTGCTGGCACCTCCCATATCTAAGAATCCAAAGGTGTGATGTTGTTCGCGAATGCCTGCAGCATTTTTGGGTTGATCGCTTAGCGCTGCTTCAATACTGGCATCAAACCCTCCCATAAGGTAATTGACAGCTGTCCAGCCGTACAACCCTTCCATTTCTCCAGATATAATCTTGATCTGTTGGGCGCAATTATCTAATTTAAAATTTGAGTTCTTTTTGATGTAATTACAAGCAGCTCCGAGAATCTCTTGCTGATCTGATGCAGGCAGCAATCGCATTCCAGCTGTAGCCATTAGAAAAATGGGTGTTCGGTCATGCTCTTGGGCGGGCACAACTTCTTCTGCAAAGTCCAACAGCCTTTTTAAATGTTCGTCTATATCTTGCGCTCTTCCTGCATAAGATGATATGCCTGATGCATGATCCGATCAGTATTTCGCTAATTAAGTCCATGCGGGAAATAAAAATTTGGATGATCTGCCATACCTGGATGTTCTTTTAGTGTCCATTTTAAACCTAATTGATCTCCTCGCTCAACAGTAGGTATACGCCCCCTCAGTGCTTCCGGTGGCTGTGTTTCCACCAGGTGATTGTAGTCTTTCCATGAGTAGATGTGAGCTCTTGAGCCAGAGGATCCGGCATCGATAACAATTCCGTAGCGACGGTTCTGTAGCCATTCGCTATTGGTCCCAGTGCCTTGGTCAGATGCTTGCAACGCAGACATGGATTAAGAAATTACTTCTCTTCAAGACAGATGCGGTGACAGGAAGCGGTTTTTTTTAACAATGTAGTCTATGTTCAGCAAGTTATTGAAGTCAAAGTAAACATAATTTTGAGGTAGCTGTATAGTTTGCTGAAAAAGTCTAGACAAGCGAGACTCTAATGGTGAGATTGTATATCGTTTCAAGAGTGATGATCGAATGAGGGTGCCTGGCCCGTAATTTTTTACCAGAGCTGGTTTTGGCGGGCCATACGTGGCTGGGTTTGATTTCACTTTCTTTGCTTGCGACTGTACTGTATGTTTTCAACAATATTTAACTTTTGCAGAGTCAGAAGACAACAATACAAATTACAGCTATAGAAATGAAAATTTGATGGATCCATCAACAACTACGTAAGATGCACATAATTAAGTGTTGGAGTTGCCGGCGACTTTCTTGCAACGGTCATCTCATGGTCTACTAGCCAGTATGGTGTTTGACGAAAAGCCAAAGACCCAAAGAAACCTCCTTTCAATAAATCTACCGTAATTACGTTGATACATTCCTCGGATCTCAAATAGCAAGGTCGCTATCTCATTCAGAGGTGCAAATTGATGTCATTAGGTGGGCCCTGAGAGTGCAAAAATTTGTAGTCTTAGAAGCCGAACTGCAATTTATGATCTTATACCGCCGCTATCAAGGAGAAGCTTTATATATATATATATATAAGCATAAGGCGAAGCACAAGTTGCGCGATTTATCAGTTAGGAAAGAAGTTGAATTGCTTGTGATATCGCAATCTTTAATGTCCTATTGATTGGTCGGCTGCTAATGGCCAATCAGCTGGGTTTGACCGACACAATTGCCTTTTTTTTTTCTTTGGTCTTATCAACCTACCCCACTCGAATTTACCTCCAACAAATCCCACAGCAGAGTGAATGACGGATACCGGCCATTCCATACCGTCGTTAGGTAGCCGGCGACGATATATACTCGGTATTGTCTCGCTGCTAATGGTCGTTGTGATATGGGTATCGTCGTCTTTTGTAATGAATGTAAGTACCTCGGGTGGCAAAGTAACAAACCAATCAAGGTCATTGGCTATTTAAGCTTTACTGACAACGGCATTACAGAGCATCTTTGGCGAACGATCCTATAACAAGCCGTTCCTGATAACATATGTCAACACTGCTTCGTTTTCATTATACCTACTGCCGTTCCTTCTAAAACGAAAGTTTTTAAAGAAAGACACCAAAGAGAGGTATGTGCTCTTGCTACACTTTGACTCACAAGTCATCACAACTAATTGTATGTGGCAGTGACAATAATCGCTCCTCACGACCGGTATGTCTCGTACCAACACACCACAATGACGATATCGTATCTGATGAGCCAGTTATGCAGGATCATAGAACACCGTCATCGTCAGCGGATAACCAAGTTGAAATATTGAGCGAAAGCTCATCATTAATGGCCTCAGACGAAGAAGATGACCAAGCTGAAAATGGAGTGTCGTACGGCTCTGAACAGTTAGACAAGTTGACTATCCGAGAAACTGTGAAACTCAGCTTGACCTTCTGTTTCCTTTGGTTCTTAGCCAATTGGTCCACCAACGCAAGTTTAGCGTATACCACTGTCGGCAGTTCCACTATTTTGTCTTCAATGTCAGGTATGCAGAGTTAGTAGCGTGAAAATGTTGTTGAGGGACGGTATTGATAAGAAAAATTATGCAGGTCTGTTTACATTAGGTATAGGAGCGATGTGCGGTATTGAAAAGATATCTAGTTTGAAGGTAGCCGCTGTATTCATTAGGTATGGTATCTACAAACTTGAATGCTTGCGTGTCTTAAGGCTAACAAGTCGTTTTTAGCTTGATTGGCGTGACGCTGGTGTCGTATGCCGACAATAGCAATTCATCAGGGACACCAAATGATCAGCCGGAACATCCTCACAACCCACTCTTAGGTGATATACTAGCATTATTGGGTGCATTTTTCTATGGATGTTACACCATATTACTGAAAGTGCGCATTCAAGATGAGTCGAGAATGGACATGTCGCTTTTCTTTGGATTCGTTGGCGCATTCAATGTCGTTTTGCTTTGGCCTTGTTTTGGCATATTACATGTACTCGGAATCGAAAAATTGGAATTGCCTGGCGCAGGAGCCATTTGGGGCTTGATCATCTTGAATGCTTTGGTTGGCACTTTCCTGTATGTTTTATTCTATCTTTTTGTTTGAAAGATGGCAATGTTTTAACCTGTCGCTTCTAGTTCTGATTATCTTTGGCTACTTGCAATGCTGATGACTTCTCCATTGGTCGTAACACTCGGCCTGTCATTGACCGTATGTTTATTCACGCATAACTAACTCATTCTGAGTGATAATTAACAGTATCTTTTATTAGATACCAATTGCTCTTACTGGAGATTTCTTTTACAAACATGTGGTACCTAATTTACAGTATGCTATTGGTGCTATTCTGGTAATTATTGGCTTCCTGTCGGTCAACATGGCTGCTTTATCTGAAGTGGATGAAGCTGAAAGTCATGAAGGCCGACAGCTTGTGCCACAAGAAGATTCTTTCCATCCATCACTAGATATTCAGCAGAGATTATCTGCTGAGCATATACCCAAAAGCTCGGAAAGCTTACATAGTAATAGAAGCTATCAATCGTTAGATCATGCTAGTCCTCGATAGCTGAGAATAGTAGTAACGATCAACTTTATCATCTTGGTGATGAGAATAACTTTATATTTTACTTGTAATCATATATTAAACGATTGCTCTCATGTTAGACTTTCACATCGATCGGGAACGCTTATATGTATACATCGAACATTTCAGTAGTTTAGTAAATCCATTGTGATACGTTTATTTCAGCTATAATGTGGATATAGCTTATCATGCTCAACATGAACAATAGTCTGGTAATAACTTAATTATACTTAATAATAGCTTAGAATGAAAAATTGATGGTGGAGGGATCAACACCAACAAAGACCGTGTTTCCAGCCTTGCTACCCTTGATGTCAACCAACACAGCTTCACTCTGGGCAGCAACCTTCTTACGGTTAGCCTTGATAGTCACAGTATTGCCAGACTGACTGACAGTTCCGACGCTGCTAGAACTAACAGTTTCACCGCTTGCAACGGTAAAGGTAAGAGTCCAAGAGTTTCCAATAGCTTTGGTTCCGGTGCTACGAACGTTGAAGAGACCTGAGAAAGTGGTAGCGTCAGCATTGGCCTCATTAACAACAAAAGCAACCTGAGCGTGCTGGCTCTTGGTTGCTGGCACGGCAACAGGCTTCGCAGAGAGTGCATTAATAGAGTTTGCCGAAGCACAAATCTCAGTATGGCCGCTAGCATAATCGCAATAAGCAGAGGCACCGTTTCCAGAAAGCTGGCAAATAAGACCAGAGGGACAGGATTGCAAGAGCCACTTTCCATTAACGCATTGGGCGTACTGTGTACCAGAGCAGGCATATGCTTGAGTACATGCTGCACCATTAACTGGACAAGATCCGGTGCTTGTTGGGGTAGCAGAGCTTGTAGTGGTGGTTGTTGTTGTTGCCTTCTTGGTAGAAGTCTTGGTGGTGATGGTAGTCTTTGTAGCAGAAGTAGTAGGCTTTTGGGTTGTGGTAGTTGAAGTGGATGAACTTCCACAATTGTCGCCACTATGAACGTATCCACCAACCACTGTGGCAAAATTAGGACTGACTTCAGTATTATCATATGCCTCGGAAGCATCCCCTGCAAGTCCAAAGGAGTATAAGTTAATCTCCCGTGGCAAATTACTGTATATTGTCATGGAGTTGTATAAGGACTTACACATCATTACACCACCGAAAGAGCTGTATTGACTACGTAGAGATGGTATAGTGGTCTGCAAGGTGCTTGCACTGACGTAACCACTTCCAGCTGCATTGGTACTTCCAGGAAGTCCAAGGAACACCTTGACATTAGGGTTCACAGAACTAGTCTTGGCCCAGTTGTCCCAAGTATCGAAATTGAAGCTACCTCCCTGAACAGAGCAATAGTTGTTGTCTGCAATCCAATCGTTAAAGAACAGCTATTAAGAATGATTTTTTGTAATATATATATGCATCATACTTACAAAATTGGACCCATACAAAGTCATACCATGCACTATCCAAGGAAGCACCAAGCCATTGGTCTGGGAATGGGCATTGAGGAGCGCCACTGATATAGTATGGCTTAGAGGTATCAGAAGCTGCACTTATAATTAGTAACATGGATAATATATTGTTTGGTAAAGTTTGGGTGATAGATATCAAAAAGAAAAAGCTCACCATAATGAGTTCTCATTTGAGTAATGAATGCAGCATAGCCGGTATTGGATCCACCTTCAATATCCAAATCGAATCCGTCCAATACAGCAGTATCGAAAGGACGAAGGCTGCTGTTGCCATTTCCGAACAATCCCCAAATTTGATCTGCATATGCCTGTGCAGCACTATCGCTGGTGAATCCATAAGAACCGACGGCACCACCTTATCAAGGAAACAAATTTGTTAATAAAACAGTAACGTTTTATCCGCAGCATAATTCTACATTGTGCAGCCACCATTATATTGATGAATCTGCATGACTTACCAAGTGAAAGAAGAATCTTCTTGCCGTTGCTTTGACAAGTTTTGATGTCTAAATAATAAGCATCAATATTTGAATGGGAATGACATGTCAAAGCAATACATGTGCACCTTACCAGCAGCAATACTAGGACAGTGATACAGATTGGTGCCGCTAAAGTAACTACAACCTCCATCCTCATTAGCAAAGTCAATTTCGGGCTCGTTTCCTGGGCCATAGAAGGTGTACAAGAACGCCAAAATGATAATGTCAACCGTACTGCCTTGACAATAAGATGCCAAGCTCTTAAAAAACGCAAGCCAATGGTTAAATTGAAAACCATGGTTCAAAGCACAAAATTTAATAAACCTACTTGTTGATTATTGGAAGAATCCTGGCCCCTAAAGACAGAGAGTGAGACATTTTTTCAGCTACGATATCGTAGTTCTTGATACTTACCAGTACAAAGCATAATTACCATTACAAGTAGCATCAAAAGCGCTCACGACAGCACTGGAAGCAAACAGTGCAGCTGCTGTGATGGCAGTAGTCAAGTAGCCTGAAGAAACCATTGGGCTTTTAGATTCAGAAGATTGGTTGAGTATCCAACAGGTAGCGTCTCACTACTAGTCAATTTATACCTTCATATCTGGCGCGCGCAATTATAAGTTGGATACACATGCTCTCAGGGCCCATTGAGTGTACAGGTTTCCCAGACCCTGAGATTGTGTATCGTACCACCTGCACCAAAAAGCTAATCCGTACACAAGCTTGAACAAGTTTTTGCTATCTCAAGTGCATGTTACCGCAAATGCTTAGTGATACAAAGCTGCAAAGGCTAGATGGCGCGCAGGGTCCTGCACAATAATTAAAGGAAAGGTCAGCAGATAGGAACGCATGCAACTTTACATTAAAACGTTTTTTGCAGTTGAGTTTATGTTTTTTATTACGATATAAGTCGGTATAGGCACATTGATAAACAGTAGCGAAGTCTTCAATTTTTGATAAATTCAGACAAGCAGAGAACGAAAATGTCAATGCAGGGCATTGAAGTGCAATCTGAATTTAATTGAAATGAACTCAGAAAAAAGGAATATTATCTATGTGCATACCTGCATGATGTCCTTTGTGTCTGTTTCATCTCCACATAGTCTTCACCAACGGGACCTTGTGTTGGAAATCGGGTAGCACCATCATCATGTTTTCCTTTTATGCTATATCTAACAAAAGCAGTAGCCGTTCCAGTCCCTGGGAAATTTAGGATTATTTCTTCAGTCTGGATATCCTAATTCCCATTATGTTTGCGTTTGACCACAATTATGAAGCTTCAACAGAGATATTCTACGAATCGAATTCAATATAATTTCTTTCAAAGTTGAATTACTTCTCTGAGCCAAGCTGATCTGTTTCAAACGATTGACAAAGACATTGACTAGCTTGCATGAGCATCAGTCACTCACTAATTTGCCACCTATACTACAAAGTGCCGATGAAGGTAATTCATCTTACCAGGAAAAGTACTTGCATGGATTTGTGCTACGATCGCGGGCAGCTTTTAATTTCAAAGGGTTTGGCGATCACGGACCACTCCTGCGTGACATGGCCGGCGACTTTATCTCGGGAAAGTGACACACATAAGTGGTGAGTATCATTGAGGAATGCAAAGTGGATTATTCTACTATCAACTTCCCATGTTCCCCTGACCTATCTCTAGCGCTACCAAACTAGGGAGTAAATTCTCTTGTGAGCAATTCAAGGATGGAACAAGGACGATTTGAAGTGATGTATCAAGCTAAATGTTCTTGGTCCGCGCAAATATAGTTTTTGGAGGACATATCAATTTCGGCCAGTTTCGCTGACTGACTAACATCGTTTTTAACCACAAAACCAATTTACTCCGTCAATCTTTTGCTGATAGATCAGACCACAAAATACACCTTGAACTCAAAAAGTGCTTTAAGTCATAGAATTCATTATGTGAATTTGACGAAAGTATTCATATCGCCCATGGCAACATATCTTACTATTTGGGCGCGTACTATGTAAACGTAGCTATGTGTTATAAATATTTCTAAGTGTTAAGTTGTTCTCGAGAGTACGGCCATAAGTGGGCAACTTTCGAGATGGTATATTACCTTTATGGTATAGCTTCATCATCCTCAACATTAGTTTCTTTGCGTTCATCCTTTTTTTCTTGATCGTTTTCATCGAAAGGAACGAATTCAAATGAAGTTGATTCAATTTGCGTGGCGCGCCTCTCTCGCTTTATTGCTTCCCAATCAATTTTTGATTTTGCATTCTGGACATAAGCTGGTGTTGGTGCTACAACCTCTTTCGCAGTTGGTTTCTCATCCGCTTTTGTCCGAGCTCTTATTGATCTCGCCTTCACCAAAGCAGTCTGCGCGGGTTTCACCAATGGAGTGGTTCGAGGAGCGATAGGAAATGTTGTGGGCATAGTATCTGATCGCGAAGATTTAACGGGCTCATTGACCCTTTTAGGTTGTGCTAAATACGATAAACGAGCCGACACTGTTTGCGCTCTCCGTTCTAATCCGCCAAACGAGTTTGCGTTTCTATTTTCTGATAGAATCAAAAGTTAGCTGATAACGTCTAGCATGCTCACAATGCTAGATTGATAAAAACCTTCATGCCCATTAGCATTATTTTTCAAATCCTGAGAGAAAGAATTTGATATTCGACGAGGTGAAGAGACCGCGATAGAATTTCGCTTGGAGTTGTCATATGTTTTGGCTCTCGCTATCGGTTCCTTGCCGGGACTGATTGAGATTGTATCAGATCAATTCACAAAGGGCACAAAGCCGAGATATCTACTGACCTTGCTATGATAGCTGATTGAGGTCTAGCTTTTGGTCCATCAGCTTGATGCCGTTCCTGATTATCAGACATACCCGCTGTCTTGGTTTGTGCTGCAAAACTATTTTGCCGAGATAAACCTGCTAGCAATGAACGTCAGTTTGAGCGTGTTAACAAGAAGGACTTTTGTCACAAATCCTGGCTCACCTTTTCCTTCATCATCAATAGGACTTTGTACTGAATAACTTCTATATGATATCGAGTCAGGAGAACGAGCTGGTGGAATTTTCTCCGGGACTATCTGTTCATAGTCGTGAGTTGCACTATTAGTGCTGTCAGGGTCCAGAATGGATTTTTCCAAGTCGTACTGAGGTTCCTGACCTTCAGATAAAAGCGTTTGTGCCTGCTTCTGAGAGTAAGACATTGCTGCTTAAGCGGAATGAGTGTAATGGAAATCATTCTTACTGGATTGTTTCTTTCAAGTAGCCGTTTTGTATGTAACTGTATGGTTTTACGGTCATTCGAATATAACACCGCAAAACATATAAGTTCTCGCAAAACGTTGAAAACCTCATATGGAGGCTGTTCATCCAAAAAATGATGAACATAAGGTGGCAAACTGGACAAAAATGCCTCCATCGCTGGTCAGTGTTCGCTTGATTTGCAAAGAAGCTGTGTAACAACGGGTTAGTAGCTTGAATAAAGCTCTGAAATTTCAGCAAGCTTGTCAGCTAAGGGGGGTCCATGTACTATTATATAAAATTACATTTCTTTTCAGTCTGTCTCGAAAAAAATATGATATTAAGTTTATTGTATGTACACGCCGAACAATCGGCGACCATGATATGGATTCTAATTAAAGCTAACGATAAGCTAATTCTATCAGTAACGATTGAAAAAGATATACAATGAATGTACAATGAATGTACAACGGATAGTACGATGGATAGTACTTGAATAGTACAATGTTCTCTACGACATATGATAGAGTTTACTACGACATATAATAGAGTTTGCAGTCGCCTCACATCACCAACATTTCTTCAAAGACAATTTACCGGTAGAATAGCCATATTGCTACTATCAATACAAGTACTGAAATTCAATGTGATTAGCAAGACCATGCGAGCCATTCTAAAGCTTTCGAGACCAAACTTACTTGCTATCCAGGTGCGGAACTGCTTCCAGATGTCTGAATTTCTAGTAGCCATTTTAATCACATCTACTCGAACTTGCATACTTTTCAGCCAGCTGCCATAACGCGACATTTTTTGCTCACACCTATTTATGGCTTGTGTGATAGCAGTTAGTTGGCGAAATAAAGAATAGCATTCACTTTTACAACTCTCCAATCTATCTTTTGAAGAAATGAGTTGGTTTGCTCGATCAATCTTCTCTTCCAGGCTAGGAAGTGAGCTCTCCAACAATTTCAGTTCCTCTGTATATTTTGATATATCATGCATATCCGCTCCCAGTCTTTGTTCTATTACTTCTAACATCGCTTTCTGTGCTTGTATGTGCGCCTGCGCATCATTGATTAATAAGTCCAAGTGCACTGAAGCATCCTCTTCACAAGGCGGCTCCAAAAGTTCAGCAGTGCGTTGAGATAACTGCATTTCAAAGCGGACTCGGTTATATAATTCAGTTTTATCCTCCATGTTCCTCAGCTGGAAATTGTATGTCCGACCTTCAAGCTCGGTTTGGATTCGAGTGTGAGCCATAGGATCTATCTCATTTACCAGTATCCCTATTGGTGACCACACCGACGGACCCATCTTGTCCAACCCGTCAAGCACCTTTCGAACGCGTTGCAATTTGTGGCCCAGGACTTTGGGATTATCGCCTTCGGAGTTATAGAAAGAATATATAGGGTCTGTTTTGTGAGTTTCTTCAGATAATTCTAGCGGATAGGGAACCATAAGGAGTTGCCCCGTATGACCAATGCGTAAAAAGACTATTCGATTAGGCTCGTCCAAATTTGGTATCTGCATGCACACAAAGGTTTTTTCTTTAAAGGTAAATGTAGGGTGCTTTTTGATGGCCAAGCTGCTGATGGATGCTTTATGTTTTCTATGACGCCAAGTGGATCTGTCATGGTGCACGCTTCGATGGTAAGCGTGTTCAGGGCTCATGCCAGCAGCGTAGATCACCGAGTCAGATCTAGCACTGAAGGCTTTTGTACCACTTTGAATTGCCATTTTCAATTTTCTACCTGGCGATAGTTTTCTGAATGATCCAAGTGAAGCTGCATTCTGGGCAATCTTGGGTTGAGTGTCTATAGATAAGGAAGTTCTTGAACCATGAGAGGACAATGGTGATTGAGTCCGCTGAAGACGAGCCGAACTATAATGTACGCTCATTGCAATGTTTTGGCAATTAACCAAACCCTTGGTTAGAGATGTCACAAACTGGCCGTAGCATAATAAAATTTTAGAGCTCCACAGGCAATTAATTGCTAATGTAACCCAGAAAAATATGGTGTCGAAGCTCGTGTTCCACAATTAAAACAGTTGGATCCTTTCTTAACTTGTGTCTTCGGTTATCTTTAAACTCCATTCCTTTCAACAGATGCTTCCAAATTCGAGGATCTTGCCCTCATCTTCACCGTCTCAAATATCATGGTCGGCAAGACCCACGACAGTCAACCCAATGACTCCGATATCTCCACCGAAAGATTTGACACCGTCCCATTCATCCCCTACCATATCGAAAATGCCACAACACACTAGGCAAGAAGTAAACCCACTCTATAATCATCATCACAACGGCTTGTGGAGCCCAGCACCACCAAATCTAGGAGCCACTGATCTGCAAAAATCTATTGGAGGGGCCAAAAAGGTACATAAATTTCGGTGTTAATAAAATGTTATGGAAAAAATGTGAAAGAGCGTCAGCTAATGTAACCTCCTATTGAAACCACAAAAAAAAAAGAGCACAGTGCGTAAGGGATGGGAGTGGATCCGAAGAAAACCAAATGAGCCTCCTCAATCTATAAGCTCACCAGCTTCAGTATCCGTTCAATCGATATCCAGGAGCGATACCACACATGGCAATGTGAAGTCGCAAATGGTATCAAGGCCATCTCCGATGACATCTAGCAATTCTGACTACTGCCTTGACAGAGAGAGAAGGCTACATAACTCCATGGGTGTTCACTCAACTAATATGGGGACACATGCTCCAGCTATCGACTCACGACCAGGCATAACAAAATCCAAAAGCGATTACCAAATTCGTCCGCCTGTACGAACATCAAGTTTGAGACGTAAGAAATCGTCTAGTGAAAAGTCGGTTGATTACGATAAGAGAAAATCGGATGGAACCATGTCCATATACAATACATTTGGATCTGAGGATATTCAGGCCATTGTGGACGTAGTTCCCCCTGTTAGTGTGCGAGCTACTAATTCAGGCATTAATCGTCCAGCGACTGAACACAAGAGTGGTGGCGTTCGTGAGGCACATGTGCTAAGTAAGGCTGCCTTGGAGGACTTACAAGGTCCAGAGACCAGTAATACTGATGCTGCATCTTGGATTGCAGATCAGTTTCAACACATCAACCCAGCTCTGCTCGCAGAATCTCAACCACAGTCTGACTCACCTCAAATACCTAACAGCAACAGTGCGGATGCTCGAAGGTCAACGCAGTCAACCAATACGGTTACTACCGCCGAGTACGAGTCAGCCGAAGATATTTCATCTGATTCTGATTTGGATAGCGACGATTTTGTAGATGCTCTATCTCCTGAAGAGGCAGAACGAGCAAAAGCGGAAGCCAAGCTATCCAAACGCTTAAGTGGTCATAATTTTGGTAGTGCTGGAGGTCTTGTTTTGAACATCCTTGATGAACCAGTTAAACGGACCAGTTTTGATCATAACAATCCAACACCCGAAAGTTTGGTCAAAGCTATGCTAGAATGGAAACGATCAAGTGTGGAAGGGAAAAGGATTAGTCCACAAAGTTTACAAGGGTTAAGATCGTCCTTAATACGTGACATGCATAACCATGTACAAAGTGACAAGACCAAGACAAAGGAGAAGAAAATGCCGTCTAGACTACAAACTGTACCAGATATAAAGTTGTCACCATCAAGTGCTCCGTCAACACCAATGGACATGAAGTTGTTTGTCGACAACTTTGCCAATAGCTTTGACTCATTAATGTCAGAAAGCGAATCATTCCATTTATCAGATTTGAAAGATCCTCGCCAACTTTCGACGCCACAACTTTCTATTACCCCTGCTGCGCAAGACACAAATGATGGTGATAAGGAGGATGATGTTGATGAGGCTGTCCGGGCAGCGAATGCCCTATGGGATGAAGATGAATCATTTGTAGAAAAAGAATCAATGACTGAATGGCTTGGACAAAGGTGATTGGTTGATCACGGAGTCGAATGGTCATTTGTGGAGCTTTACTGACTTATCCTCGTATATAGCAAGAGTTTAAATGCTAGAGCATTACATCTATACATGCAAAAATTTGATTTTTCCCGGATGAGATTGGACTCTGCTTTCAGGTACTTGTCAGACACCCTATAGTCGCCAACACAACTTTTCTAACGTATATAACACATTTTATCAGGAAATTATGTAGCAAACTGTTCCTTAGAGCTGAGGCACAAGTAATAGACAGGGTACTGGAAGTATTTGCTAGGCGTTACTGGTCGTGCAACTCGGACAGCCTATTTGGGAGTTCAGGTACATTTTGAAGATCATTTAAATATTGCGTAACAAAAGGGTTGGCGCCATGGCTAAAAAAGTCTATATTAGATGTTGTTTACGCGGTGGTTTATTCGCTCTTGCTGCTCAATACCGATCTACATGTAGCTCAGGGGAGCCATACTCGTATGACACGCTCAGCCTTTGTCAGGAACACAATGATGACTGTTCGTGATACGCGACCACCTGTGAAGCAAGAGGGTCGAGCCATTCACCAAACAAAAGTGTGGGAGGATCATATGGAAACCATGCTTCGTGACATGTATACGTCTGTCAAAGCCAATCAAATTCTACAGCCTATCCAGCCTGGTGCTCGGAAAAATGGCTATCTCAAACGTCGTATGGGCTCCATTCGCAAATCAATGCGAAATAGTATGCTGTTCAGTTCTAACCCTGAACTGAAGGATCAGGTACGTAGCAACGTTAGTCAATTAGACGATTTGACAGGCGGCATAACCTTCCTTTCGTATATAGGCTGGAGAAGAGTTGCAAGCTGACTCTAATGCACATGCCTCGCCTGTTACACATGCTGCACCAATTCCTGCTGTTGAGGTGGATGAGCCAGTCAATGAGACATCCAATATTTCTATGAGCGCTAGTTCCACGACAGCTACACTTCCCAGCGTAGTAAGAACAAGTGACGATGACTCTATTGAAGAGACATCTATCTTATCACAAACTGACACTCGCTATTGCAAAAATGGATTTGTGATAAGGAAACATCTTTTGGAAAGTGCCGAAACAAAAGCAAGGCATCGTAATTGGTCCGAATTCTATCTTAACATAGAAAAGGGCCACATTTGCGCTTATTATGTAACTGGAGTATCCTTAGGCGATAATGTCAACCGGAGAAGCGTTTTCCGTTTAAGCGGCATCAATGGTGTTCCCAATGGCAATCATAGTTCCCTCGCACTGTCAGGTGAATCTGCACCAACATCTAACGTTGGCAATAATTGGAGGGTAGGAATAGTAGTCTAATTCAACTTGAATCAAGCAAAGTACTAACCAGAGAAATATAGGCAACTTCTCAAATTGCTGACAAGATCTCACTGCTACATGCGCTAGCCAATGCCTTGCCTGCGCCTGGGTACAATCGTCAGCGACCATATGTGTTTGCACTTCAACTTCCTAACGGCGGCGTCAACCTGTTTCAAGTCAATTCAAGTGAAGAAGCTAATGCTTGGGTTGACTGCTGTAACTACTGGGCAGCTCGCCAAAGCAATGTATCTTTGGCTCAGGGAGTCATTAATATGGAATATGGCTGGAGCGAACGAGTCTTGGAAGAAGATATTTCCAATGACTCCATCAATTTGTATGACTGGAGTCCTCCAACACCGTCAATGACGGCCAGTCAGCTAGATGAGTTCAGCCAGCTGAATCAGCTTCGCAAATATTTAGACGAGCTCAATGATGAAATGGATGAGCACTGTACATTAGATAAGAAAATTGAAAGCAAAGTATGTTGAATCCTTTATATTGCAGCTATAATTTAATTGCTTGATACTAATGGACACTTTTGCAGTTTGCCAGCCGTAAAAATCTTCAGGTCAAAGCCCTTAATAACTGGCATCACAAGTTTAACTATTTACGGCGAGAGATTATCAAGTATGATAGTTATTGTAACATACTAACAGATTCGATGGTAAAGCAAGACAAACGGCGACGAGAGATTTTCTCGGCCACGATGAAGTCGACACCACCGCTCAAGATTGAAGAAAGCAAGTTTGATCTAGTCAAAGAACTCCAAGACGAACTCTTGCTTGTTAGCGAGAACAAATGGTTTTAAATCAACCATGACCTGCCGATACCAGTATAAATAACCAGATAGATAAAATGTACTACCAAATTCCTATAGTTAATAATATTCTGCTTCCATAACACTAATATACCAGTTGATCAAAATTCGAATTGAAATGTTGAAAAAGCAGCGTTTACTCTTTACGTTTTTATTATTTTTGTTGCGAAAAAGAAATTAAGCAGAGGTGGCAGTGGCGGTCTGCTTCTTAGCTTGGGTACCTTCGCGGAAACCGTTCTTGAAGCGACGGGAGACGTCCTTCAAGTGGCGCATGCGGCCGGTACCGGTGGTCTTTCTACGCTTAGCCTTGACAGACCAGTTGACTAGGACACACAGAGTTAGTTTTTACAAAGTCGGTGTACGGCTATTAACAAGTAAATTCATCTTATACTTACAAGAACGGATCTTGGCAGCGGGGTAACCGCAAGAAGCACAGGTCTTCTTCTGGTTGTGGAAAGCACGGTTTCCGCAGCGTCTGCAGAGAGTGTGCGACTTGGTGTGACGCTTACCGAAGGAAGTGGTACCCTTGGTCTAAAGAAGAAAATAGTGTTGGTGATTAGCACTTTGTTCAGTTCTATGGAATTTGTAATGAGGCCAACTGGCAATTGCAGTGTCGAGGTATGCTGAAGGCTGGTGAGCTGCTGACGAAAAAGGCATATAAAGTTGCTTTGGTACGTTGGTTGACGGCTTCGCGAAAATTTGCGCTTCATCACCATTGTGGCAATGTGCCCATTCTCAACATTGGGTAATGTTGATCCCAAAGAAACAGAAAGTCGCTTGGCTGTTGAAAAGCTTGGATCCATCCATCATCCATCTTTTCAATCGCCAAACACAATCATCAAGTACGGATGCTCACCATTTCTCAATAGATTGAAGGAAAAAAGAGGAAGATTATGTATTAGCCAGGTGGCCTTGATATTGAGCGACATTTTGGGTCGGACTTCAAAAATGCATTTTGGCCCCATCCAAAGCCGAGACATTCAATACATTTTTTGATGATAACGCTTAAAGCTTTTTTGAGATTACTTTTGCAAAGTTTCTTTTTTATATGAATATACGATATGCGAAAGGGGGATTGAGGCACTAACAAAGCCTGCTTCTAATGCACATTTTTTTTCAGTGAGAAAGGAAAGGGCGATAAACGAAAAAGAATACACAAGTATTGTCTAGTTTCACATATCATCGTCACTGGCAGCAACGGCATCACCTTCGTCTTCATCACCACTAACAAGTTCGTTCTCCTTTTCGGCCTTGGCCATAAGAGCAGCAAAGTCACGGTCGTCGTTTTCAGATACGAGCTGAGCTTCCTTTTCGACCTTAAATCGTGACCACTTGAAGCCTTCCAAGGTCTCCTTCATGACCTGAATGGCCTTCTCCATCACCTCAAATCCAAGTTGTTTATCCAAGGCGTCGGCTGTGACAACATAGAAAGGCGCAGCAAGGTATGTGACTTTGATGGGAACTTCTTCTGTTGAGATGGCTTCACCAGCAGTAAGAGCAGCCTTGATGGCGTTGACACCGTCCAAACCGGTACATCGCAAATCGAGTTGCGCGCGAATTTTGACGGGTTGTGGAGTCATACGACGCTTGATGTTACCGAGCAATTCTGCACGCACTTCGTCTGACATTTGAATGCCTTCGAAAACATCATCTGGTTGACTACGGATACAAATGTTAGAAAACCCGAAAGATCCAGAAAAACCGAATCAGTAACACGTTAACATACATAATAGCCATTTTGAAAGCATCAAAAGCATGACCAAATTTTCTATACAAGGGCCATCCAATAGTCTCGTACAACTCCTTGAGGGCGATATCGTGCTTCTGGGCAACATGGGACAAAATTGAGTGAACAGCCTTGCTCTTGTTGAACTTTTCCTCGCATTTTGAGATTTCTTCCGGGGAAACACGACGCTTGGACAAATCAATATAACCTAATGGAATCAGAAGGATTAGTGGCTGATTGGCAGTGGAGGCAATTCATACAAAAGCTTAACAATACCTTTCTCTTCGTCAACTCTGAGAACAACAACAACCTCATTTCGGTTAACACGAATGAGCTTTTGCACTGAACGAATACGTCTTCTTGACAATTCTGAAAGCAAGATCATTCCTTCTCTGTCATTGTACTCCAACTATTGAAGCGATTGCAGTGAAAAAAAAAAAAACAGAAAGAGCGATGGTTACAATTGGTGAATTCGGATCTCAATGCACAGCGATTTGTTATTTCTTCTTACAAGTTTGACGTAGGCTCCCATATCAGCAATCTGTCTGACGTTCACCATGACGAGATCATCGACCTCTGGGAACTCCTTCTCGTACATTCGACAGTTGAATTTATCGTTAGACATATTTGATTATCTACTGTTGATGTAAAGGCTTAAGCTTTTTTTTTTGTGAGTCACTTTGCTGTTTTGGTTCCAAGCCGCAGCCTTTCGCCCTAGTGGCGGGATGTCAAAATTTTCAGCAATGATAAAAAAGTAAGAAAATCCCCCTTCAGTGAAAAAACCAATAGTAATAAGCGTGCAAGTCAAAACACGTACAAACCTTTGAGCTCTACCAAGCTTTTGTTAATAAAGACGAAGAAAAATAAACAAAAAAAAAAAAAAGTGAATGAAATACTGCTAGTGTCAGGAAAGAGAGAGATCCACATTCAGTCAGTTGCAAAAAATAAAAAAACTGCATGGGGGCCATGTCCAAACGGAGTAGCTTGCTTGTTATCCATTTGCACGGCAAATGAGCAAACTTTCGCGAAAACCGGCTGGCTTGCGGCTCGCTCCTATCAAACTTAAAGCATCTAGTTCGGCAACTACATCAGGAAGTGATTCTTTGCAAGCTAGCCTCAGCTTGAAGCCTTCTCACTCGTTTGAATCCACGTGTTCGTGGAAAGAAGATATTGCTCGCATCACTCATGACAACTCCTCTGACCCAGGCCCTAATAACTCGACTGCATCAGCAAGCGAGAATGGGTCGACGCGCCAGTTTGGTGAGTTAAAGCCTGAGGAGTTCGAAAACATCAAGAAGCTCGGGGAAGGTGCGTCAGGTATCGTTATGAAGGTTTTGCATAAGCCGTCTAACGTGATCATGGCCAAGAAGGTACGTTTACATATCTCTCTTTGTATTCTGGATTGAATTACGAGTTTCTCACAATGAATATTTATGCCAACCTCACAGACAATCACGACTGATCCTGACCCGGACGTTCAGAGACAGATCTTGCGAGAGCTTTCGTTCTTGAAAACATGCCACTCCCCACAGATCGTATCCTTTTATGGTGCATTTTTGGACGATGGCGATACTTCCATTGCTATATGTATGGAATACTGTGAGGCAGGTAGTTTGGAGGATATCTACAAACGCGCAAAAGATCTTGGTGGCGTCATTGGAGAGCCTGTGTTAGCTAAAATCGCTGAATCAGTGAGTGAGTTTTTGTTTACATCAATGGTACAGTGCAAGCATCTTATACTATGTCCTTGTTGTAGGTCTGTCTCGGACTGGTATATCTCCACTCGAAACAAGTCATACACAGAGACATCAAGCCGTCTAACCTTTTAGTCAATAAGGCAGGCAACATTAAGCTTTGTGACTTGGGTGTTTCAGGAGAGCTGATCAATTCACTCGCACAAACCTTCACTGGCACTAAGTATTACATGGCGGTAGGTGAATGTAATAATAGCTATGGCAGTAAGTATCATCTAATCTAATCAATGTTTTGCTATAGCCTGAACGTATCAAAGGATCACAGTATTCGGTACAGTCTGATATCTGGTCGTTGGGTCTCACTATCATTGAAGTTGCTCAAAATTGCCCTGCTCTACCTCCCGCCGGGCAACCTCATTTGTCCGTCTTTGAACTGTTGGATTACATTGTTCGACAGCCAGTACCAACTGTCAGTAGCGACCGTTCCGCAGACTGCAGTGACTTCGTTGCCACCTGGTAAGTGTGATTGTGTGTTTGGCACAATATTTAGACTTGTTTGCTCATGAAAATCAATCTAGCTTGATAAAAGATCCAGCTGATAGACCTGGTCCTAAAAAGATGTTGGAGCATCCATTTATTCAACAATGGCAAGGTGTGCAAGTTGATATTGCATCTTGGATAAAGGAAGTGTGGGGATGGCAGTAGTTGTTACCTATACCGTCCATTAGTCAATATACCGTTATCATATACCATTTCAAATCATGCCCTTGAGACACAGCTGAGATTTATAGTTTACCCCAAACCCCCCCCCCCTCTCCTCCTCTCCCATTCATCACATATGTCAAATTTTGATCATTTTGCTCTCTTTCACGTTCATTATTTTGCATTCAAATTAAGATAAAATCACAATTAAATAACATTGGCAAGTATGGACACTCCTCTGCCGTTGTTGTGGGCGGGAGATATGATTAGCAAGATGAATAAGGTAGATCGAGGTGATAGGAGAGCATTAGGGATCATCATGATAATTTAATGAACCAGCCGAGATCATGATAACCCAGAATCCACCAAAGAATTATGTAAGATAGTTTCCTTCAGGGCGGCAAATACTTTTCTGTTAAGTGGGGCCATATATAATCAATAACACGGTGATAACGTAACTCTATGTAAACGAGGATATGACTTACTTTAGCTATAGATCACAAAGGTATGTAAAAGAAAAAATGGTTATATTAGTTCAAGTCAAAAAGATTGAAAGACAATAAAAGTTCTGAGCTTCTCATTTGCATGGCTGAATCAGTGTAATCACTTACGCTAGAAGTATCCGTGGCTTGAGTTAGGCTTTTAAGAAAGAAAACCATCAATAATCAGTTTGGAATGATGATAACTTTTCCAAAAGAAAGTTTTATCAAAGGTTATAACTTACTGTGGATAAATCGTAAGTTTCATCCTATTTGCCTGGTTGAATCGCCACAAAATGTATCTTGCACCTTTGGTGATGTCGTTACCACCTGTATAAACCACATTAGTATGCAAAGATGTTTAATGCAACTCTCTTATTTCTCATTCAAACTTACCCGTATAGTCGGGGAAGTACCTTTCCAGCGGTACTTTTGCTAGTTTGATTTTGAAGAGATCAACCTTGTTCAGGAACAAGATGATAGAAGATCTGACGAACCACCGACTGTTGATAACGGACTCGAACAAGATTAGACTCTCTAGCATACGATTCTGTTTACTTTCTTCTAAAAGAACCTGGTCATATTCGCTTAATGCCACACAAAAGATAATGGATGTGACTGATTCAAAGCAATGAATCCATTTCTTGCGTTCTGAACGTTGACCTCCAACATCAAACATACTGAAAAAGGTAAGATGAATTACTGGTTTAGTTCAGGTACCAAATGTGGCAATACTTACTGTATGTTCAATTTGCCCATGTTGAACCTTGTTTCTAGAATACCAGTGGATTTTAATCGAGCTCTCAAAACATCGGCCACAGTCGGTATATACTCCGGCATTGTTAATCGTCGAATCTCTGCCAGAAAACTATAAAAAAAAAAGAATTACAGGTGGTTAAACTTTAATGTCAAATTCAATACATATATAGTCATATTTGTGATGTATAATACGCACTAAGGTGCCGAATCCATTATATAAAATTCGCTTCCTCCACGGTCCATGACAGTTTGAACCACAGGATCATGCCATACACTCTCAATGCTGCTGATAATTTCTGGACTAAAGGTCATTTTAGGATCTGTGGGCATCAGGTATTCCTTGATGATTTGAGCATGTTGCTAGACGTGAATGAATAAAAATTCCAACAAAAAAAAAGCCTGCGTTAGCTGTTGACAACATCATTAAAAAATCCCCACTCCACTCCCTTCCCCTGTGTGCCCATTCCTGGTCATAGCTTCCCACCATTCTCATAGTTCCAAAGCTTATTATGTTCATAAAATAGATCTGATTTTTTGCTTACAGGCCCAGTTTTGCCATCAAACACTGTCTGCTGTCCAAATATAAACCGTTCTTACCTCATTATAAGGTATTTGAAATTGGACATCGACTATACCTATAGCTTTCACTAAATCTTTGGCTGATTCTATCAAGTTTTTAAACACACAAAGTCGCCATGATAGCAGCTCGTCTGTGGAATAGCCATCCTGGTGGATAATCTTCATTTGCTTGACGATAGTTGATTTTCCAGATTCACCACTTCCTGTACAAAAGCAAAAAGTAAGAGAGCTGGCAAATGTTATCCACATGTTTCATCTTTCAATCATATGTACCTAGGAGCAACAGCTTAACTTCTTGCATCAAACGCTTATTGTCCTCTTCCAACTGCTTATCGATATCATGGCTCCGCTGTCGATTCTCTCTCTCCTCTGCCGAAAGACATACACCCATTGTGGAAGAAAGTGCAGGCAAAGTGGACAGTTAAAGTTAGTGAAGCAAAGATAGTAGCAGGTCAAAAGCGAGAAAAGGGCCAAGAAAACTGCAAGGCGAAAATAGGAAAACACGAAGAATAAATGGCGGGAGGGAAAAAGGAAAAAGAGTGAAAAAAAAGAGAAGGACTTGACTATGTCAGATCTGTTAGAAAATGTGTTTTCCAACTAAAAAAGTGAATGAAAAAGAGGGGGTTGCAGCCTTTGCGCTGATGCACAGGAGATTGCATGTGGTGGACCTCACCATCCAAAAGTAGTACCGTGAACCAGGTGATTGGTTTGCCTGTCAATGGTAAGCTGAAGCAATACGCCAATGGTAAGGACAATAACATAAAGTCCGAGATTAGAACAACATAATTTAATCGTTTTTCTTTGGCAACGTATAGAAGAAGTGTAATGAAGATTAAAAAAAAATTGACACTGTTTAAATATTTTAGTTGGTACTTCTGAAGCGTAAGGCAATCGAATCAATTGTGCGTATGACAATAAAACAAGGTAAAAGCAATCAGAAATGTGGAAAAAAAGGAACCAATAGATGAATAATAAGAAAACGAGCGGCTGGTGCGTAACAAATTTTGTTAGCTAACACAACGGCTCGGTATATATATATTATATTTTCGATTGAAACTCTCCAAGTATGAGAAAAACTTGGTAGTGTAGTGCCAGAGAGATCAACGCAGTATAAAATATTGGTCCCAAGACAAAAGGAACAGGAAAGCGATAAGAGAGATTATGTACATACGTATTGCGAACAATGGAAAAAAAAAGTGTTGTGGCCATTTGAACCAGAGCAAATGTCCAAAAGGTTTGTCTTTTTATGTCTTTTGTCTAAAGACAAGGGAAACACTCTTCATCAAGGCTGCTTGCAAATAAGCGATTCTTTTTGTGATTCGACATGTTTCCATTCCATGTTTCTTTGCTTTTTGTTTTTTTTTTTTGTTTTTTTCGTGTTTCTTGATATCTTCTTTTTGCGCAGACATACTGTTTTGCATAATCAGGCCAACTCCCCAAGGCCCGGTCATAAGCGTCGGCGTTTGTTATAGTCGTCGGCTCTTTCGTGCTCTCTGGCTATTCGGGCTAACACAAAACAATTTAGTATTCATTCTGCATCTTCCAAGCATTTGCTAATGTATTTGCTTACTGACCAGGTGGATCTTCATTTGTCATATTCAGTATTTGAGATTCGCGGCCAAGCGCCATTTGGGCATTTTGTTTTGGAGGGTATGGCGTGCTTCCTCCGCGCGGCGGCATGGACGGGCGGAACGGTGAGCGATTGATAGGAGATAGTTGGGGAGATGATTCCGCCCACTCTGACGGTTCTCCAGCATCACCGCGGTAGTTGTAAGGATCAGAACGTGTGGACATGGGCTCATCTTTGACAGATTGCCGACTTGACATGGTTCGTGGTGATGGTAACGAGTGTGCTTGCCTTTGGTAATTGGCTGGCAGTGGTAATACTGACCGCATGTCCCGAAGTTTTTGACCAGTGCTTGAATCTCCAGTTGAGCTATAAGCAGAGTCGTTCCATGGGCTGGTCTGATGATTTGAATTGTTATGATGATTAGGGCTATACCGAGTTTGGGAATGTTGGAAACCAGAATGCCGCGGTGCAATATCCATATGACTTCGCCTACTGCTTGGAGGCGACTTATCCCCTGAGCCTGTTCAAAAAAATGTTATATCAATAAATTCGGGTTGTTCTTCTCATTGGGTAATAGAAAAAGAATACTATTTACCATTAGAGCTTCGTTGTTTTGACGAATAATTATCCTCGTCTGCCAAAGATAAAAATTGTTAAGTTTACAAGTCAATCAGAAATGCGCAAGTCTGCAAGACAAACAAGATGTATGTTGAAACTTACTACTGTATAATTTAACATGCGCCGCAATATCAGTCAGCATCTAATCAAATCATGAAGGGTTAACGCGAATCAATGTTATGCATCCTTATTTAACACGAAAGACATACGTGATTCTGCCTAGCCAGGTCAGACTTTAAGGATGTGGTATCTGCAAGAAGTTTATCATAGGAATGTGCCAATTTTCTTATTTGGTCTTCCATAGCATATATATGCTTTTGTAATGCTTCCGGTGGTTCATCTGGTGAATCCGTATTGACGTTTTCGGCAGCATTAGCTAAACGACTTGTACTGGCCACGGTGGATACAGAGCCTGAGCTTGTTGTCCTTGGGTACGCCGTTCCTTTCGCGCTTTTTCGTTTGATATTTTGTAATTCTAATATTCCACCTCGTCGGAAACTGGGATGTCGAAATTCCCATGCTTGACTTTCGTTGGTGATATTAGAATGATGTATCATATCATTTACTTTGTGAAAGCCGTACACTGCAATGAACAATGATTGAATGATTAGCATTGATGACATTAGTAAAAACATAAATGAGCAATGTAAAGGTATATTTACTGTTCAATTGCCGGACAAAGCTTTGCCAGTTGTTGTGCTTAAAGTATTGTGGTAACACGACCTTGGAAAACTGCGTAGGATTCGCTACGCTAAACAAATCTCCAGATGGTGACCACGAAATGAGATCCTGCATTTCCGGGTCTTCCAACATCCTAAATGAGTTGTTAGCAACATGTAGTTTGCACAATGGTACAGTCCGGACCCAACTTACCTATACAATTTGTTGACAAAGGCGGCTTGCGTCTTGTGTACAGGCAACGGCGCCGGATCCGAGGATGTTGAAGAAGAGCTCTGTAATGAAGTAGAGCCCTTTTCTTGAGTGACATTTGACGGCAAAACATCTTCTGACTTGGCAGAAGAGTTTGAGGACACTGAATCTCGATCTGATCCTTGATTATCTTTACCCGCTCGCATGCAAAATTAATATAAGTCGAACAACTACAGCTAGAATAGCAAAATGCCAACAACCAGCGGAGGTCGGATGTCCAGATAGCAAAAAAAAAATTAAAATTTAAAATTGAGAAATTGGATGAACGTGGTCCTGCAGCGATATGCGAAAGCTTGCGAGAGAAAGAGAACACTGGGTATGGCCTGTTTCGTTTGAAAGGTTACTGGGTTGCTATCAGGGGATACCAAGTAAGCGGAGAAATAGCTTGGAGAAGATGTTGGGGGGAGATTAAGTATATGGTAAAGTAAATGCCAATGTAGGTCGCCAAGAGATGATTTAAGAAAAGAAGTAGAATGAGAAGAAACTAAATGGCAAAAGATCCGTTCTCTAGTCACGAGACGATCCACGCCAAGGAAAAGATTCTAGCAAGATGGGGAACAATTTATAGATTGCTTTTTGTTGGTTCAAGCACAAAAAGACTAGAAAAGGCCCAAAAAAAAAAGGTCCAAACGAGAAAAGAAAAGGCAGATCGACGAATCAACGCACGCGCTGGACTTTCACGTCACATACCCTGGACCCAATGCGATGGGAGATAGCGCCAAATATGTGTATTGCGGAGAAAATTAAGCAGTTCCTTCTAGGATGGTATTGGAACCCCTCAGAACAATGTCTAATTTACAGTTGCATAATGGTCTTTTTCTTCTCATCCAACATCTGCAAAACGGGTAAAATATTTTGTAGGCACTTTAAACACACCCCCCAGGACGAAAAAACAGCGCCGGTTGGTCAGTCGGGACTGCCGCTCATATTGTGCTTCCAAAATACGCCGCTTTCGTCACGGCGCAAATTTTTGTTATTGTTCAACCACCACCACATTGCATATCGGCAACAAGCTTTTTAGTCATATATAGTCTATTCAGAGTGTCTTGGCAACCCTAGAACATTTGTAGACAATGCCATTTATTGGTTTATTTTTAGTGCCAAAGTTATTCTCGCTTTCTTAAACGAGTAAATGGCCCGACCTTTTGAATTTTTTAAACAAGCCAGGAAATCATGGGTCGCCTCAAAAAGATTCCAGACTCCTACTGACTGCTGGCTGGTCGGAGTGTGAGACAAAAGTCAAAATTTGACGATGTATCCCATATATGGGCAAGTGAACCGGACTATCGGTCATAGGCATTAAGAAACTATGCAGCTATTTGTGCGCTTCTTTTTCTTATTTTCAGGTGGTAGACTGGTTTGTTTTCTAGATTCCTGACTGACAGGTTCTTCCGCTGTGGTTTCTTGGTGGCTATGTTGCTGTAATGACAAGGCCAGGGCATAACTAAACCGTTCATGTTAGAAAAAGTCAATTCCGTTTAAGCTATGTTTCATACCAGAAGTCTGGGCTTACTCCAATTCTTCCTGTTGTGGTCTGTTCAAAGCCGTAGAATGATCTCCTGTCTCGGGCGGACCCGTATAGTCTGCATTAGATTCATGGCTTGGACAAAACCAGCTGTCGTAAAAGCATGACAAAGACTGATCGACATCTTCCAGACTTTCCCAGACTAGTGCCCTCTCATACACAAACCCACTGTCTGTGACTAAAGTGTACAACAGCTCTAGTTCCGGATGCTTGTACAATGTAGAGAACTGAAATAGCGCCATAAAGGCAATGTGGCGTTCATGAAAAAAATTTTATGTCCTTTGTTAGAGAATTTGCCTTGGCTTGTTAAGTTGTAGAACTGTCTAGAAAGAAACTTTCTTACATGATTATTACGAAAGAAAACACACAGTTTGCCTTTGGGTATGGAATCCATCAGTAACTGTAACCCATGATAAGTCAACTGAGTGGCACTTGACTCCAAGAATTGAGATATCACCAAACCTTTTGATGGGTGCGCCAAAATAGAATTTTTTAGTATCCAATAATATTTCTTCTTTTTTTTTTTCTCTGCCTGCGTAACACTTTTTTGGGCGTTTACCTGAATGAATCAATTCTGGATCAATATCATCTGCTTCAGGTTTAGTAGCTTGCTTCTGACTGGCAATGTCACTGGAGATGACATGTTCAACCGCTGAGTTATACGAGCCACATTTATCCACTACCACTCTTTGTGTCTCATTATCCTGGTACGGGCTTTCAATTAGCTAATTTGCTGCAATGGCGCAGTCATAAGGCACTACTCAATATTTATACCTCTGGATCCACTACCCATCCATGCACCAAATCCACATGGAATAAATCAAATAATGCCAGTTCTTTGGTAGGTTCAAATCCGTAAATAGAGTTGAAATAAACATTGATGTCTAAGGCATGAATGAAAATAATCCAGGTCCACGCGCGATGCCCCAAAAAGTAAGGAGGAAAGAAGCTTTGTTAAGTCACTCGGTAGCACAACACGGGCTCACTGATATTTGTTTGCCTGGCTCCTTACCCAAACCTGATCTTAAATTAGGTATAATAGACAGGGCGTTGTCCAGGTTAAACCGATAGTCCATCACATAGTCATCTGTTTTTTGCCTGGTCAAGCTGCCCTGACTGGTTTCCTGGTGCGTAGACGATTTCTTTTGTGGTGACTCGTCATTTTCTTCCATAATCTAGAAGTTTTTACATCAATTTTGTCTTTCTAGAACAAATCTTTTCATATCGTCATTGATTATGATACCACACCTTTGCAGTATTCTGCGGAGACCGACGCAATAAGTAATCGCCCAGCTGACTAGCCAAGTACTCGAACGTTACTGTCGGCCGATTAAATGGTGTTATACGAATATCTCCTCGCAATATTAACACGTTGCCTATAATACCCGATATAGCTAATGAATCTTATTGCGCAAAAGTGTGTATACTTTTTTTCTGTTTTCTTACTTATGGCCACCAATGGACACGGTCCATTTTCTAGAGAGTTGATGAGAATGCATTAATAGGAAGAATTGATACCGCGAATTCGATGAGAGTATTCTCAAACGACGTACTATTTTGCGTTATTATCTTCACTCTTTTCTCTGCACCTGTTTTGGGATTTATCCAATCAATCTCTTTCAACAGATATTCGTCAGCCTCTTGTTCTGCACTGGTTCTCTCAGTAGTATCTTGTGGGGTGGTTTCTCGGCTATCAGTGCTTTTGATTTCTGTAGTGACTGGTGAAGCATCGGCTGGTATATCGTGGTCATGTTGTGAACTTGAGTCCTCTTTGCTTATGTGTTGCTGATCCAACTTTTGCTCTAGCTCATGTACAGCATTGTCTGTGGGGACATTAGAGTCAAGGTTTGAAGATTCTGGGTCCACTATGACAATATCATGCTTAGTTTTATTAAAGTATTATGTTAGCACGTATATTATTACTCACGTTGCTGGTCTGACGACGGATTGCTTGACGGCATTCTTTCCTCGTGATATTTCGATATTGGGTATAACAGGAAAAGGAAGGTGTAATCTTTGATGCGGTCATACTAAATTCATCCGAAAAGCGAGAGCGTCTTTTCATTTTTCTCACTCTTCATATTCCTTTTACAACAGAACTAATGTATTCACTCAACGACGCTCAAGCACAAGCGAGACAGCAAAAGATTGATCTGGATGTCGAACTTTCCAAATACAAGGTGTTTCGAGACCTAGAAGCTCAGACTAAGATCAACAAAGTCTATATTTTCCTTGGCGGTCTTGGATTGCTTCTTATCCTGATCGTATTCAATATTGCTGGCGAGCTTGTAACAGATGCTATTGCTTGGATCTATCCAGGTATGTGTTATTGCACCTTTGGTGTCTTTCATGGTGGTATCGGTGTTGCACACTAGCAACTTCAATATGACCTGATATTGGCCAAAAGTTTTTCTCTAAATTTTCCTCCTCCTCCTTCCTTTCCCCTTGAAACTATTGCCCTGACTTGCTATTACTTTTCAACCAAACAGTCATTGCTTCTGTAAGTATGAAGAAAAGTACGGAATGTGGTTTTAAAAAGTAGCGCTGTTATTGACAATCCTCCTCGCGGTGGCGATGAAGTTCCAAGCTATTGATTCGCCAACACCTGCGGCAAACAGACAATGGCTGACATACTGGTCCATATTTGGCGCGGTCAAGATGCTGGAATACTTTTTGAATGCGCTGCTTTACTGGATTCCCTATTGGTTTGTTATCAAAACTATCTTTTTCTTATGGCTTTCTCTTCCACAGTTCTCGGTAAGTGATATCACCGCGAGGTAGTACAATACCGGTGCGATAACGTAACTTAACCGTGTGCGACGTTTTTAAATGACACAGGGAGCTGAGGTAATTTATAACCAGTACCAGCAGCGGATTTCCAACGGGAAAGGGCCAAAGATAGAAACCTTCAAAGCCAAGGTGTCTCAAATCACTGCCAAAAATAAGGATATCTTAAGCCCTAAAAGCCCCAAGTCTCAAAAAAGTCTATAGTGGCGCTCTCAATTTAATACTTATCTGCACGTCCACCACATCCTTATACATTATAAGATTAGGTGATATCCGGACGAAAAAAAAGCAGTTTTGTGTGCCTATGTTATTTTATCAAAATAGTGTATAAATATTACCAGATGGTTGTATTCTGTGTACCTGAATTATTCGCCATTATTGGAGTTTTGTTTGCAATTGACATCACTATGTGGCGACGGCTGCTCTGTCCACTTCACGTGGGAAGACATTTGATAAAGCAGAGTCGAGCCCATGCACATCATCGATACTGTCAAAAATAGTTCTGGTGGAAGTAATTCATGTACTCCACAAGCAAAAGGCATCAAAATGGGATCCAGCTTGTCATTCAGTAGCCACATTCAATACAAATTATTATAGTCTTTTACACATTTGGGGATATAAACTTTGAGGGGTTACTGACTATAAAAACAATTCTACTTGACATTACGATATGACTATATAAAAAGAAAACTACAGATGAAACAAAAGACCAGCAACAACACCAGCAGCGGAGAAAACGCCAGCAACAATTTTGCCAGCGCCACTTGCTTTAGATGATGCAGCAGCGGAGGATCCAGCAGAAGAGCCAGATGAGGAGGAAGCGCCGCCAGTAGATTGAGCACTTGGTGCAAGTGATAAAGGTGCAGAAGTAGTGCTGCTGTTATTTTCAGTGGCGTAAACAAAGTTGCTTTCCCAGTAGGGTTGAGAAATGTTTTGACATTCGTGAACGGGAACAACGTTGAAGACTTGTTGGATTTGAGGAAGCCATTTTTCAGCCATGGACACGGTTGCGTTGTTCAATTCGTGTTCCAAGACAACGTGACCGCTGGCAGTGTCACTTCCGTTCTTGCGGGCGTCAATCCAGCCTTGGAAGTAACCGTCAACTGTAGCAGGAGGGAGGTTACCGCCACCTTGACCGGGCATGTTCCAATCGTTGGTATCTTCATCCCAGATGATGGTGCGCATACCCATTTGCCATGCAATAGAACGGATACGATCATCAACATCACCATATGGAGGTCTCCAGCACTTGGGAGTGATGCCAAGAACTTCCTTGATGACACGAAGAGTCCAGTAGAATTGAGCGACGGCTTGATCGTTGGTCATGGTTGTCATGGGAGGATGGGACCAGGTGTGGACACAGATGGTCAGACCATCAGCCAAAGCTCTTTGTGCAGCTTGAGGGAATGTAAGAACATTAGAACCAATGTAGAACAAAGTAGCCTTTTGGTTTGCAGCAGCCAAGAAGTTATACAAGTTTGGCTCAGCCCATTGATCGGGAGCTGGAGGGTTTTCAGGGTTCAACGGACCATCGTCGTAGGTCAAACCCCAATCGCCTGGGTTGGGACAATTGTAGATATCAGCAGGCAAGTAATCCACCTTGGGCTTGACACAGTTGGTGTCACTCCACCAGCAGTAAGGATCGGTGTTAGCATCATAACCAGTGAAAGACAAATCGCCATTGCTATCAGCAGTGTGAACTGTGGCATTGGGGACCATGCTCCAGTCAATAGCAGCGATAGCGGCTTGGACTTCAGAGCTGTTAGTGGGAGGGACTTCCCAAACAGCAGGGTAGGCGGTGGTGTCGATGGTAAGATTACCAAGAGCGCCAGTAGGGATAGCAGCACCTTTAGCAGGAACTGCGTTAACATTGCCAGCAAGAGGAGTAATGGAAGCAAGGTAAGCTGGAGAAGTTTGGGCGAGAAGGCCGCCAGTGGTAGGGGAACCGCTACCGACAGCACCGCTGATAATTGAAAAAAGGAGGGCGTTGGTCAAAAAATTTAAGCGTGTCAAAGTCAATGTTTAAATTGTCCAAAAACGGTACCTGGCGGATGCAACAGGAGATGATTGTGCGGACACCATAGCGATTACGGCGCTAAGGGTAAGGATTCTTTTGATGAACATGATGAAGGAAAGAGTAAACCAACAAAAGAAAGCTGAAAGAACAAAAAAAATGGGATAAGCGACATTGATTGCTTACATTTTATATCTTTTTAATAAAAAAAATATTTTTTTTGGAAGGGTTATTTTTGCTTTGTGCCCAAAGCGAGGCTGCACAGGGAAAAAGAACCACCGGGCTCTGCTTGCGCGGACGATTCTTGCCCCATGTGTGTGCATCTTGCAAAATAAGGCAACCTGAAAATACATTACTCCGGTTTTTGAAAAGGAGTACTTGAATCAAAGGAGACATATCAGGATAACAAGTAGAACCTTATAAACTGTTTATTTTGATCTTTGCAAACATCTTTTCATTGACAATTGGCCAGATATCTGCTGATAGTATGTGGCATGGCGGTGTCATTATCGCAGGCGGGCCATCATTTGGTTTCACCAGCGTAGTACAAGTGGTGCTAGCTGCATGCGCGGGCTTGAAACCGCTCAATTTTAGCTCGGTTATCAAAGTTCATAGATGAGCCTTAATTTTCACACCCATCAGCTACGATCAATAACATAACCGTAGTCTGATAGGATTGAGGAGTCAGTCGGAATAGAATCATTCAACAGGAGAACGGAGCTAGCTAGCTTCGTGGCTTGTACCTTATTTTTACCCAATTGGTTTTAGAATTGCAACAAAATAAAAATAACCATATGGAGCGAAAATAATAAAAATAATAACATGGCTGGGGAACTCTGATTTTGTAACATGCTTTGCAATCTTGCGTCTCCCCTAACTTATTACAAAAAACTGACATGCCCTCACTGACTAAATCCAGTTAATGGTTTTACACAATATAAGGGAAACCACGTGCATTGTTTACTTTGACTGTTCCAAGGCAAATTACCAGCGAAAAGGAGGCTCCGTGCTCAACAACTTTTTCCGCTTTGCGATCCCTTTGCAAAAACTGGATTTGAATATGCGCTATTATTTTTTATAAATCTCATCTTCTCGTGCAGCAATTGGGGTTAAAGATAAAGGTTGGTATGGCGTTTTTAGCCCTTTTGCGATTGGGTTTATTTGAAAGGCCAAAAATAGCCATAACCTCGGTAAGGCTGAGCAGCACCATATAAGTAGAAAATAAATCAGCTACGGCAATCGCGGCTAATCATTTAATATACAAAATTCAATATCTTCGTCTAGTGATGACGGCTGCTAAGAAGCTGAGGGGCTCACCAGGCCCTAACCCGAGCTTGGCTGACAAGGTCAAAGTCCGCCATCATACCTTTCTCGGTTGAAGCACATTCGTAGGTTCATCATGGAGGCTGAAAGAATTAAAACAGCTTTGAAACTGATGCAAGATGGCGACAAAGCGTAAGTGTAATGGTAATAGCCCAGAACCAAAATTAACTGTGCAACTAATCTGTTATGGCAGCTCTTCCAAAGGACTGTTTAAAAAGCCAGACTGGGACATAGCTGGACAAAACTATGAGAGGGCTGGTACTTTATTGTCCATGACATACACAATCTATCACATAAGTGTATTCTAACATCATCTATTTTTTGATTATACAGCCACTGCATTTAAGGTTGGAAAGTCGTATGAACAGGCTGTGCAAGCCTATACGAAGGCTTCTGACGCCCTGCTCAAGGCTGATGCGTGAGTGGCTCGGCTTATTGATTTCCTGTGTAAAACATAGACGTACTAACACAATATGATGCCAGAACTCATTTGGCCGGTAAATCCATGGAGAGTGCGGCGCAAATCCTTGCTCAGAATTTGCAACAACCTGATAGAGCTGCCGATGCCTACCGACGAGCCAGTGAATTGTTTGTGACACAAGGTACAATACGAGAATTATGCTCGATTGAAATGAATGCTGGGCTAAATTTGACAACTCGCGATGCAGGCAGTGTTGATCGTGGCGCAGAACAATTAGAAAAAGCCGCCAAGTAAGTACAGCGATCACGAAAAGCACAAGTTCAACCTAAAAATTAATTCAAGGTTCAGAGTGATGGAGAACGTGGATGTGAATGCTGCAATTGAGTTATATTCACAGTCATGCTCATTATATGAGCAGGAAGACAGAGGTCGTTTTGCAATGGATACCTTTAAGAAAGCAATTGCTCTCTTGGTCAAGACCCAAAAGTAGGTCGTCACAGATAGCGTCAAGGACTGATGAGACCACATATTTATTTTGTCTCAATAGATACGACCGAGCCATGGAGATGTTACATCGCCAGTCTGCGGTATTACAGAAATTGACAAACCGTGGTGCTTTATACAAGGCCAATTTAAGTATTGTCATCCTTGCCCTAGCTATGGGAGATGAAGTTGAGGCTAGCAAGCAATTTCATAATTTCTGCTCGTAAGTTTCATATATTTCGAGACATTGTGGGAATCATGAAATTGACATGATATCACCGCCAAGGCGAGATGGAGGCTTTCCGCAGTCAGAAGAGGCTGAAATTAGTGACGATTTAATTAAAGCTTATGAAAATGGTGATCACGAGCTCTTGATGAAGACAGTACGACGACAAAATATCACTTTCCTGGATAATGAGATCGCCAGATTATCGAGAACATTGACAGTGCCTGGACAATCTCTCGGCGGAGGTGGCTACGGCACACCCTCAGCGCGTGGCTATGGTGCAGCGCCAGGGCCCGGCAGTGGAGCCCCCATGCAGCCCTCATACGGAGATGATTTGATGTGATATGTGATAGATTCAATAATGTTACGCTAAATAAATATGCCCTATATTTTATTTCTGTGTACAGCTACATGATTGCTTCTCTCAATGCGCTTTATTTTTACCGAAAGTTTCAACATCATCGTAAATCTGATGCAACGCTAAGCAAAATGTGTTTGTAGCGGCTTTCAGCACGTTTAGACACGCAAATAGCTACAGAGTCTGGGTATTTTGTGCCAAAAATCAAGGTTTTGCGTAGTAAAGATGGAAGAACCATGTAGTATGAATGCAAATCGCTTCATTGTTCACTTTACCAAGCGCTCTGGCCACCTGTGTTACCGTTACGTGACTGGTCATTGCCCTTATGTTGAATCTCATGACAATTGACAAATACAGGCGATAAGGTTCTGGAAGCATGCAGGCACCTAAAAACCTGGTAGACGAGCTGTACTTGGTCCAATATAGCATTACTTTGATGCTTAAATTGTGCGTTGTGAGTCTCACGCCATTATAACAAGACAATATAGCTCCATAGAATAGTGGCAAAGACTAACGACTGCACACTGTTGTTCAACCATTCGATGCACATATTCCAAAAAGTTTCTTTCAAAGCTCTTAAGAGGCAACAACCCTGTATTAAAAAATGTATGTTTTAATGGCTGTAAGTCGAATTATTGGATGATATCCCGGTACAAAACAAATGATGTTTCAAATTTCGCATCAATTTACTTTTTCAGAAATATGCGCCGTCCGATGTTTTCAAGTTTTTCTTTTCCAACTCTCTATTTATCTTTACACTTTTACTTCCACATTCACATAAACTCTTCCTACACTTCCTACAAACACCTATAACAAGAAAATGCATCATCAAAGTCATCACGGACCTAAACAACAATGCAGCCGAGATCCAATTCTAGAGGATCGTCAATTTTCTTTCCATTTCAATGAGCCTATCTCAACCATTCATGATTCTGAGCTACATCATACACCAGATTCAGCATTCGCTTCAACTGGTTCATCAACTGTCATTGGAGCCATAGCTTCTCAAAGCGATGCTACCACAGCTGGTTTTATGGCAAAGGACAAACGTCCTACACTCATCACCCGCGACTCCAATTCCAGCTTCCATCATAAAGGTGGCAAGGTCTTAGAAGATACTCAATAAGTTCCATCTTCTCTGCATTCACAGTGTAGCTGAATGATAGCAATCAGCACAGCTTAGTGGGTTTAATAATGATTATGATACTCCAATATGTAATAGTGATTTCTTACTGTGTTCGCAAAATAAACCATTGTGTATTTATACTACAATGCCATTGTATATGGAGCGAGGATATTTAGCTACTAAATCAGGCCATTGAACCAGAAAGCTATCCACAACATTATAAAGTAGCTTTCCAGTCAATGATAATGTCTGCACTCTGGCAAACGATTCCACGTAAACAATATGTATATGTTTAATACCGAGTATCTGATTGGATAACATAAAGTCAGCCCATAATTCAACGGATCGAAATTAATGTGATAGTGGCCGGAAAGATTCTACTTACTCTTGGCAGATATGCTATCATACACACTGCAATACAACTTCCAGGACCATTGCATAAGACCTAAATAAAATTCACGATAAGGTCGATTGGCGACTAGGGTGTTGAACTAACTGATGTTTCACTCACCAAATCGGGCATGTTATATAGGACATATAATGACCCTATTAGAGACTTGATCACGCTAAATGGTACAGTCTGAAGTGGCTGGCCTACTTCCCTTAACCTTGGTATTCTATGTACAAAATACTGCAAATTGTGTTGAGCGTCAAGCCGTATCTATTGTGAAGTCAACAGGGCTGTATCTTACATCTTTGCCTTCAATGGCTGATCGATCTTGCTCGACTTTCCTTGCCTTGACCTCACTCAGATCGTCCGTATTGGCGATAATATATAAACGTGGACTATATCGCTCATGTTTAATGTGACGAACCAGCGCTATCATCTCGCTCGTGTGGCCGCCTAAACTTAATGGTTAGTCACCCTCCTGTTCAGTCAGATGACAGAAGTCTGAATGTCAGTTTACCTGATCCAAGCACTATGCAAGTTTTGCACGGACCTATCCTCTTGTTCTTTGGCCCTGACTGGTTCATAGGCAGGACCAGCCATAACCTCCATATTAGTGCGAAGCTGACGCACGCACAGATCAGCATGCCAGTCCACATGGCGACGCTGATGGAATTAGTGGGACAGTACTGGTGCAAAGCAATTGAAAATTTGAAAAGGCGCACCAAGTTTTTGAAAATGTGTAGGTTCTTATGTCAGAATATGGGCTATCGTACAGGTCAAATAACACAACAAATGTAACGTCTAAGCTACGGCACTCTTTCTTGGAGCCCGTGAAACTTTTAACATCAACAAATCTCCAACTTCACTAATTTGCTCCAGAGCATAGTCAAGGTCTTTGCGTGTATGGGATGCTGAAAGACAGAATCGAGCACGCGAAGTGATAATAGGAGTTGCTGGATAGCCGACCACACAGATAGCAATTTTCCGTTTGAGCAGCTCGCGAGAAAACGCACTGTCAAATTCATCAGTATTAGTCTAGGCGTCATAGAATTGACATGAGCTTGAGAGCATACGTACGGTATTTTGGCGGGATTAAATAACAATAACGGAACAACAGGACTTCCTTCATCTCCATATACAATAAATCCCATCTCTCGCAGACGAGCAGCAAAATATAGGGAATTTTCGGCCAACTGCTGGATGCGCTTTCGGCCTTCCTGAGTTCCGCCTTCTCCTCGAATAATACTGAGACTTGTCATGATTTGTTGAGCAACAGCCGGCGTGATGGACTCAGCATAGGCAAAAGAGTGATTTTTCAAGCGAAGGTAGTCAATGACGTCCTGTAGGGAGATTGCTATGAGTATATTTACTATCAAACAATCGTATCCTTGAGACTATACATACTTTATTGGCAGCAATGTAACCTCCAGCAGCACCAAACGATTTTGTAAATGTTCCCATAAGGATGTCCACATATGAAGGATCGATACCTAATGAAAAGACAAGTTAGATGATAAATAAGCCGAATAATTGAGCTAATCAAATAAAAAGCATACCGAAAAAGTCGCAGACGCCGCCACCACGTTCGCCCAAGGCCCCAATAGAATGTGCTTCATCAACATAAAGATAAAACTAAGACATAGCAATTACTATCGATGATGGCGTGAAGGCTACAATACAAAAAATACCTACTCCATATTCCTTACGAAGTTGGACCAAGGCTGGAAGATTAACGATAGATCCTTCCATTGAGTCTTTGTAATACAAGGAGCCAAATGAGTATATACAGATATGCCTAATAATTACGAATGCTCTGTAAACTTGTCTACTTACATAATCCTTCGACGATCACCATAATCTTCTTCCAGGGTCGATGGGTTCGTGGTTGGCCCTGAGAAATCACCTCTTGCAATAAGACTCGCAAGCTATCCATGTTGTTGTGTTTAAAAACTCGGATAGAAGCACCAGATAATCGAGCACCAAAAATAATGGAGCTGTGATTCAACTCATCACTAATGATAAGACAGCCTCTTCGCACCAAAGCGGGGATGGTCGTAGAATTAGTGGCAAAACCCATGGAGACAACAAGCGCAGCTGGCTTCCCAACGAATTGTGCCACTTTACTTTCAAGTTGACGATGCAGACTCAAATTGCCCGATTCTGTACGAGAGCCTGCACTCAAACATCCAAGCTCTTTGACGGTTTCCTCTACAGCGTCTGCGCAGTCTCCAGTGCTTTGAGCAAAACCCACTGCAATATTGTATCAGTGAGCCATTCTAAGCATTGCATATCATCATGAAAGATCACTTACAATAGTTATAAGAGGCAAAGTTGATAGCTTCTGTGATAGTTCCAGTCATTTTGAACGTCTTATTAAAATCATCACTAGTTCTGTCCAGCAGTTTGACAGATCGCGAGGCAACGCCTGTGATTGGGCGATTCCAGCAGTCGCTATATAGAAGCAGATTAGTGAATTATTCTGACAATATGATGAGTGATGTGGAGATATATCATACCGAATTCGCACATAGAGTCGTCTGGTGTAAAAAGAATCGAAATCAGAGACTAACGGCGCATATCCCTAAACCCAAAAATGTCAATCAAGAGAACCCAGCCCATACAAATCATGGTAAAACATACATTGTGCGTTCTTAAATGAGCGTATTCTTCTCTCTTGAATACTTTGCCTAGAATATCTCGAAGATGGCCATACAGAATCAAGACGAGGTAATTGAGATAAGTGGAGACCAAGACCCATAAAGGAGTAGCTTCTAGCTTCTGCTCCAAATCCTCGTATTTCCGTCGCAATGCAGCAGTGGAATGTCTTCTTTGTGCCAGCGATACGGATGAAGCACTGAACTGTTCCATCTTTGTAACGTCGCTCCAGGTTGATGAGCCGCTTGGATATGGAAGGGGAACATCTGGGCTGATATTAAACGTATGGTCTCCAGAGTTACGGGGTGGAGCCAGCGTCAGAGCAGGATTCGGTTTGGGTGGATAGGCAGATGAGACTGAATACGACCGTCGTGCTCTACCCGCCATTATAGTTGTAAAAGAGAATGCTCGGGTGCGATTACCCGATGTCGTCGAGCTATTGTTCGCTTTTACCGGAGCCACTGATGGCGTCGTTGTATTACTCTCATTAGTGGTACTCATTTGTTGTTAGCAATTTGACATGCGTCTCAAACTTTTTCTTTTTTTCTTTTGTCAGTTCTGTCGGTTGAGACCAGAAAACTTTGACTGCCAATGAAATCTTTCAAATTTACTTTTTCGGACTATCAAACCATTTCCAACCAAGTGCTAAAGTGCTTCTTGCAATAGCATAAAGTCATTATTTTGATAGATCTATCAATTATATGAACAATGTTTTCACGATAAAAATGCGATTATCAATGAATGGATATATCTTAAGTAATGGAATCCATACACTTATTGCAGCGATTGCTTGAATAGCTGAGAAAGTGAACTTAGACAAGTGAAATTATTTTTGACAGCGCGTAGCTGAGACCATATTGCTAACGCCTTATTGTAAAGACCTAATATTGCGATGTGAAGGCTAATCAATCAATAGCTGTTGCATCTTTTGCAATTGTTAGCACGAGACGCATCTACCAGTCAGTATATCATTTGATTGGCCACACTCAAGACCAACGTTAAGTAGCCAATACCATTCGACCAACGGAAACAGTCACGGTGGTTCGTTCTCCTTGAAGATCGCAGGTCTGAATAGCAGTAAAGCGTTTCACCCTGACTCCTTACAAACTCATTCGCGTTGCCCATTACTATGAAGGTGTCAGCAGTTTTCTGTTTAGTCGCGTTAGGAGGTTTTATTTCTGAGGCATCGGCTTACAGCCCATGGGGAAGTAGTCGAGATTCCTCTTCTAAACTTGAGAACCAGCAAACGCCGGCTTTCAAGTTTGACTACAAGCTTTCTTTCAAAAGACCCTTTTACTATAACAACTCAATACCTCACTGGCAAGAGAGCGGAGGTAAGAAATAATTGACGTGGAGTTTTTGTCTACTAGTGTTTAGACTGTAAGCGCAGCGTTCAGTCAGTCATGGTCTAACCATCGCATTATCAGATGTCTTGAAAGCCAAGGATCTCATACGGTTGGCGCCCTCGGTTCCAGGGTCAAAAGGTCAAATATGGTCTTCGATACCCAACCCTCATAAGAACTGGGAGGTCATTATGCAGCTTAAGATCTCTGGCCAACACATTGGAGGAGGCAGAGGCATGGCATTTTGGTATACTAATGATCCTAATAAGGATGGCCCGATCTATGGGTCAAAAGATAAATGGAGAGGTCTAGGCGTTTGGTTGGATTCGGCTACACCACAAGTAAGCATATTATTATTTTTTGGCAATTCATTAAATGTGAATACCGCTTTCTCACCATTTGAAATCCAGACACATTCGCCAATGACAATAGCTCTACTGAACGATGGTACCAAAAACTTTGCCGAAAAAAATGATCCAAGAAAACACATGCTCGGTTCATGCAATATCAATTACCGAAACACACAAGAGCCAGTCTTTGTCAAGATCACTTACAAAGACAACACACTTTCAGTAAGTTATATTGTGTATGAAACCCGTCCTTGGCAGTCAGCTAACATATATCTATAGGTGATGATGGACCCTAAGAACCGAGGTGCTAGTTATCAGTCTTGTTTGAGAGAACAGAATGTGCAATTGCCTACAGGATATTATTTCGGTCTCAGTGTAAGTACATCGCTTGTGTTTTTACAATACAAATTAATGGGGTTGATCATTAACATTGGCACTTTTAGGCTGCTTCTCAAAACCCTGCAGACGACCACGATGTCATTGCCTTTGAAACCTTTGAACTGAATCCGGCAGCAAAGACTTCTGTATGTATAGACAATACCCGCTGTGTTTCGCCTGTATTGTGTACTAAATATTTCTTACAGCATCCGGATAGGCCCATGGAGCAGGAGAAAAAGAGTCAGGGTCAAGCCTTTACTGGACTGACTGAGGAGCAAAAGAAGGTATATACACCATTGTGTTTGATGTATGTATATCTGTGTATAAATATATCATTGTGATTAACCTTGTACATAGAGAATTGAAGATGTGCAATATCAAATGAAGTATCTCGAAGAATTGGCAAAAAAGGAAACTGTAACCAGCGACAATCTCAACAGCTTGGTGAGTTACAATATGCTGTCCTATATGCATTACTACGGCATTTACTGATTACAAATTAGGGTGCGATTATGGACCAGCAACTTCGGTTGACCGAGATGGTTGAGTTGATACAGTTGCAGTTGGAAGCAATGGGGGCTCCAACCAAGGAGCAAATTGTTGCTGGAGATTTCAAACCTTTCCTCAATCAAAAAGTTAATGATGCTGGAAGGTAAAACGTCTGCAACCTGTTAATTTATGGCCCTTATAGAAATTAATACTTTCAGCCACAGAAACACAGAAGCTGCCGGCTCTTCTGGCTCTTATAATGCCGTGATCGATGAAATCAATAAGCGTGGCCGTGATCAAGACACTCAAATCAGCCATGTTTTGAGTGCTATCACGAAGTTAGAGAAATGCGTGCGAGCTATGGAGGTAAGACTAGTCACAAAGATGCAACGCTTACAACTAGTAGTTTTAATATTTTGAAATGCAGCACATCCAAGGAGATCAAACCAAAAAGCTGGACGCTGTCACTGGTGGCGCCAAAGCAGAAGCAAAAGGGTCATCCACCATTCTCAACGTAATCGCCTACTTCTTTATCGCCCAAATTTTCGTTTTTGTTGCCGCCTATGGATATTACAAGCTTCGTGTTCACCGTAATGAGAAGAAGTTTATTTAAATTTGTTTGTTCGGCAAACCTGTCTTGACGCATTGTGAACAAACTTTGCATTGAACGTTACAATAACATTCTTCAATTTTATGTCACTGATATTTAAGCTATTGTTTTAATGAATCAGAGAACTACTTTATTCGTGTAGCGAACAAATTATTTTCGCATGACTATTGAAAATCACTATTCAGTGATGATGAGCTATCTCGTGGTTCTTGCGTGCTGTGATCTCTTGGGCCATGCGAAGAAGGCGTTCCGTTCATTTGTACTTCATCAACGGGATTGTCAGTTCGCCTCCCCACCTGACTTGACATGACATACGCCTGGTCTGTGTTTGTACTATTCAATCCTAGGGTATCATCAGGTACCGCCGGTTGGTCCCCTGTATCCTCCTGCCTATCCAATTCCTTCGTCTTGAGAACGGTAGTGTTGTAACCGTTACAATGCGAGCATTTATGATACAAAAAGTGGTATTTCGCCGTCGACTTTTTCTCACAATCATTACACAAAATTTGCGACACAAAGTTTTCGTACTCTTGTGGCATTGTTTGTGCTTTAAGAAAGGCATCTATGCGAGCAAAATACGTTGACATGTCATATAATGATTTGAGACATGTTGGACATTGATAAGAAGTTTTGACATGCTCCTCGTGGCATTTTTCATGAATGCAGTGTCCACATTTCTATGATTTTTACAAAAGTCTTAGCATGCGGTTAAAGTACAAAAACCAGTATACCCATCTTACCTCAAAGATGACTTTGCTAGTGCTAGTGAACATGTACTCTCCACAAATAGGGCAATCGCATTCTAGATTGCGCTCTATGCAACGGTGATTATCCTTTAACTTGATCACCATACATATATTGCATTTTTCACAATGAAAAAAGTCCTCTCCCAGCCCTTTTCCTTGTCGACATATTCCGCACTTATCGCAGTGATATATTGACTTTTCAGAGTCATCATCCCAAAGTTTGCATGTCTCACAGTAGTAATGAGCTACCGTTTCATGACATGCTCGACAGACTTGAGCTGCAGGTTGTATCTCTGAGCAAAGCATACAAAACATATTTTTGGTTTCTCGTCTAAGGTTAAGTTCATGTTAGAACGAATGATCGAGTTCATAAGTTGTTCCAATTGTAGCCTACCTGATCAAATTGTGATCTTCTACATCGTCATGACAGAATCGGCAAGTATACCATTTTCCGCAACAATTGGCCTGCAGTTTGACTTTACGTTTATAATGCTTGCACCCATATATCTTCTCCTCTGCGTCCTTTAAAACCAATTATTACAAGCAAAAGTTCGGTAAGCTGCAGGTAATCATAATCACATGTTAAATCATACAACTTACCTGGTAAGAAGGCTCCAGCTTCTCGCCATTGTCTGTTTCAATCCATTCCTCTATATTGTTATTATTTTTGGACCCTCCTGGAGCCCTTTGGTTTTTGCCATTTGGGACTTTTGACATTAAGCTCTAAGGCAAAGTTAATTCATTAGTAATATTTCACTGTGGATTGCTCACCGCTTTGGAAAGTACTGTACCTGCATAGCTCTAGCCTTCTCTTTCGCACTCATATCTCGATTCGCATGTATTTCTTGAATTTTTTTACGTAATTCAGCCTCTGACATTGGTGCTTTTGACGATTTCTGGTTGTTTTGGTCATTGCTATTAGATGACGGAGAAATGTCCATATTGTCAGTTCCGTTATGTAAGCCGTCATAGATCGCATCGGCGTACTCTTCCTCAGAGGAGTCATCTTCTTGGGTATGCTGTACAATATTTCTGTTCATAATTTGACGGTTCCAGGCAAAAGAAATTGATAGTAACTTTGGTTTGACCAGATGAAAGACAAGTTGCTGAACTGTAGTCAGCAGTCACTTGCCTAATTTAGGAAATTGCATTTGAAGTTTTTGGTGCTCAGTCATTAGAGCTTAATCACGCTTGGGTACGCAGAGAGTACACGGTATATTTGACGTTTAAAGTAATAAGATATCATATAAAGATGATTTATCTACAATTGAGTTGTACTTGTTATTGATCTACTTTCGAGATATGCAACTATTGCTCTTTCAGCTGAGATAGAGCGTAGTTTTGTGTAAGATAGCTTTTGCTGTCATAGATAGCTCTTTTAAGTACAAACAAAGATTAGCAACCTGTTGTACTCAAATTTGGCGACATTCATGCCGAATTTTGCTAAAAAATCATGATAGCCTCCTTGTATGTCCACCAAAATCAATAAATCAAGTTGATAATGATAACCAATAGATGACCCTATGATATCGCAAAGATGAATTAATGTGTTGCGTAATCAGCTTATTACTGAAGGTACATATTAAATAGCTCTCCACGTTATTGCAGTTGACCAGCAATAACAGATTTTGCGCTGCCATCGTTGCCAGGCGGAGTTTGACTCATATTTAACGTGCCGACTGGACCACCCTCCCTTTGCAATACTGGCAATTGACTCATAGTAAAAGGTTCAATAACTGATATATCTTTGTCAACTACCAAATACCTGACTATTCTAGCCACTTCATTGGTTGTATAGTCTTTACCGGCTCTCCAGGTGCAGTGACCAGTTTATAATGGCAGTCACGAATCGTCGTGACGTCGGGAACCGAGGCGTTCAATTTTCATGCAAAAAAAACGAAGCTAGCGAAACCAACTTCATATCGTTTTGTAAATTCAACTTTTAGACAAATAATGAGCCAGCATCCGCTTTCACGCCGAAAATTGTCGAATTCACCGGACGCTCTGACTGAGGTGGACGCTCCGGCTTTGCCTCTCGCCGCTCAAACGGCGTCACACGAGCACCGACAGAGTTTCCGCGGACGTTCAAAGTCGCTAGCTTACGGTTCTCTCGCTTGGACCATGACTACTCCACGCTTTCCCGTTGGCTATGAGAATACCAACATGGTTGGAGGAAATCAAGTGTCTGCAGCAAAATCGTGGGAGCCAATCCTAGAAAAAGCAATCAAAGCTATTATATCGATCAAAGCTAGTCATGTTAGAAGCTTCGATACCGAAACTTCAGGTATGGCGTCTTGAGACAATAATGCTCATCCAGATTCCAAGCTTTTCATTAACTATGCCATATAGGGGTTTACTCTGCAACCGGATTCATCGTTGACGCCGAGCAAGGCATCATCTTGTCGAACAGACATGTGGTGTCACCAGCCCCGATCGTTGCGCAAGCCGTATTAACAAACTATGAAGAAGTTGATCTGATTCCAATATACAGAGACCCTGTACATGACTTTGGTTTTTTGAAATTTGATCCACATAAGGTTAAGTTCATGGAGCTCGAGCAAATTGACCTATGCCCCGAGAAAGCCAAAGTGGGGCTTGAAATCAGAGTTGTTGGGTAAAATGGCCTGTTTCGTTTGTACTTGTTTCAAAAATCTTATCATTAACAAATTTACTGTTTAGCAATGATGCTGGAGAGAAACTCAGTATTTTGGCTGGTACATTGGCACGTTTGGACAGACGGTAAGTCTATATTTGCTTTCTGGTAACAACGCAGATCGATTTGACTAAATTTATTACGTCTGTGTTGGTATCAGGGCACCGGAGTATGGTGTGGGTGAATACAATGATTTCAATACCTTTTATCTCCAAGCTGCTTCAGGTACAAGTGGTGGCTCATCTGGCAGTCCTGTATTGAATATTGAAGGGCAAGCAGTGGCACTTAATGCAGGTGGCGCCAGCAAGGCTTCATCAAGTTATTATCTTCCTCTGGATAGAATCAAAAGAGCCTTAGAATATGTCAGACGAGGTGAAAATGTTCCACGAGGAACACTGCAAACTGAGTTTGAGTACCTCCCATATGACGAGGTTCGAAGACTCGGTTTGAAAGCACATATTGAAGAAAAGACTAGAAAGAAGTTCCCGGAAGAAAATGGGATGCTCGTAGTGCGATCCCTACTGCCAAAGGGCCCAGCTGATAATATTTTGGTTCCAGGAGATATTCTCTTGGGATGCAATGGAAACATGATTACTAATTTTTTCCATCTTTTTGGAATTATTGATGATGCTGTTGGGGAAAACATAATTTTGACCATATGCCGGGGAAAGAAGATACAAGATGTTGAACTTAAGGTTCAGGATTTACACAGCATCACTCCAAATCGATTTGTAGAGATAGGAGGTGGCGTTGTCAACGAACTTTCATATCAATTGGCAAAAAGCTATTCACAGCCTGTTGGTGGAGTGTATGTTGCTACGTCTGGCCATATGCTAGCGAGCGCCAGCGCTTGGCGTAAAAGCATGATTTTAAGCGTCAATAATGTACCTACTCCCAACATTGACGCTTTCATCGAGGCTATGAAATTGTTACCCGATGGTGCTAGGGTACCAATAAGGTAAACACATGCAAAGTAAGCAAGGATACTGATATGAGGCATTAAACTAACTTTCCCATCAGATACTACTCACTACAGAAAGCATATAAGGAAAAAGTTATGATTATGCATGTAGACCGACATTGGCATCCATTCAGAGTGGCAATTAGAAATGGTAAATTATAATAGTCTCTTTTGTAATATAATTTGCAAACATGTCAATTAACGTGGTATATGTCGTAACCACTAGACCAAACTGGATATTGGGATTTTGAAGAAATGCCACCTGCTCCTCCAACTCAACCATACAAGCCATCCACAGCTAGTTTCCCGTCTCTGGATCCTTCACTGAAACGGGCTGAAAAACTCATGCCGTCTTTTGTTGCTATAGATTTTTACTTGCCTTACCTTGTTGATGGAATGAAGACTACGCAATTCTATGGAACAGGCTTTATCGTTTCGACTAATCCTCCATTGATCATTTGCGATCGAGATACTGTACCCATAAGTGTTGGAGACATTTTCATAACGTTTGCAAACAGTATCATCATACCTGCACGTTTGGTGTTCCTGCATCCATTTTATAACTTTGTAGTCATTACATACGATGCAAGCCTGATCGGAGATACACCAGTCTGTCCTCTGGAATTCAGCAACAAGATGCTTGCACAAGGAGACGAAACCTATCAAATCGGCATTGGTACTGATCATTCTGTGGTAATGAAAAAGACTACAGTAAGTTCGGTAACCAATATTGGTACTAAAGAATGCTCACCACCAAGATGGAGAGCCATGAATGTTGAAGGCATAAAGATCGATGATTCTGCTAATTCTCAAGGCGGAGTACTGACAGACGAGGAAGGTAAAACTCAAGCACTATGGGTGAATTATTCTTCTCAGAATGAGAAAGGCAAAGATATTTCATTCATGTGCGGATTGCCCATTGACTTGGTTCGTCCTGTCATCGAACCACTCATCCGTGGTGAAAAGCCTGTCATGCGTGGCCTAGATATTGAGTTCTGGACAATGCGCATTGCAGCAGCGAGGACGCTGGGACTGAGCGACGAGTGGGTAAAGAAGATTGAAACCAGTGGCAGTACGAGACATACCATACTCTATGTCCTCAACATATTGGATGAGCGAAGTGCATGCGCGAAAATGCTCAAAGTTGGTGACATTGTACTCTCCTTGAATGGTAATATTGCCACCAGGATGGCTGACCTCACCGTGATACAGCACCTGGAAAAAGTGCATATGGTAGTATTCCGAGATGGAGCGGAATTGGAACTTGACGTGCCTACTACATATTTTAGCGGTTATGAAACAACCAGAGTTATAGGTTGGCAGGGAGCATTGCTTCAAATGCCATATAAAGCTGTGTTAGAACAAGTTCGAAATATTCCAACAGGAGTGTATGTATCATGTACACTTTATGGCTCACCCGCTTCGACTGTGCTTCGTCCCGGCGTTTGGATTAGTGAAATCCAAGGCCGACCAGTCAAAGATCTTGACTCCTTCTTAGAGACTATCAAAGCTCATGAGCAACATCTAACTAAAAGAAGATGCTCTCGGTATATTCCTCCAGTACGTCGTAAAGAGTCTTTGGAAGATGAGGCAGAAGTCCCCGACAGCGCCGTTCTGAAGACAGACCCTGACGACATGGACGACGATGATGATAATGATGAAGGATACATTCGTATCAAAACTGTTAGCCGTACTAATGTAGTTCGAGTAGCAGCTCTTAAAGTAGATTCACATTATTGGGGTGCTTGGGAGCTTCTTAGAGATGATCGAGCTGTATGTGGATGGGTATGTAAATTGCCATAAAAGCACATTTCAGGCTGATTCATCCGCTTGGGTCAGCCGCAATAAAAGTCAGTTTACTGAGACTGTCATATGTCTTTCCCCACTTAACTGCCTGCTTGTCTGCTTGTGTGCCCATTGACACTTGTTCACTGCTTACTACAATGGAGGTAGTTAACGTTCAACCGCGTGACATTTACATACATTATATCTACGTACCAGACAAAGCAACTACCATTCGTTGGTGGTTCTCTACCAAACGCCACAACATTGCTTTTGGCCTGTATCGTAGGGCGAGCCAAGCCCAAATACCCTCTTCAGACGTCTTATTCCAAACGCAAGACAACACTCGAGTATCTCCCTCTCCGTCAAACGGTGGTCGTCCTGTCAATGCAGGTGGAAATGGTACTGCGACCGGTGCTACAAATACTACAACTTCAAGTCGCAGACCAACTCTTACCCACGAGGACAGCAACAACAGCTCTGACGGGCTAGCTGAAGGCTCTACACTGCATGCATCGTCTGCATCCATTCGCTCTCGAAGGAAGTCTGTAGCGTCACAGAAGCTAGCTGATAATATGGACGAAATTCTTCCTATCGAACACTGTAATTCTGCAGACAACAAAGTCTCTGGCCACTACGTTGTTGATGAACCTGGTTCTTACGCTCTCGTATTTGGTAAGAAACTGCAAACTACAATTATCATAACCAATAGTGATATTAACGTTCTGACGTACTCTAGATAACACCTTCTCAAGAAATACCTCAAAAATGTTGACTTTTTCTGTAGCACTCGGTGAGCGAGAGCAGGTCAGCGGCAGTGAGCAAACTGAGCTGGCAGGGTGGATCTTGAAAAAGAGAAGAAAGAAGATGCAAGGTAACGTATTCGACATGTCTAATGAGTTTGAACAAGTTCATTATCATTGAACTGTTTTCTTTCAGGATGGGCAAAACGTTGGTTCAACCTATCTTCCACAGGTGTTTTGTCATATTCTATTCACAACAAGTCTATCTGTCGTGGTAGCGTTCAGATATTCCTATCGACTATTTCTGTAAATCCTCAACAGAGCTTGATTCATATTGACTCTGGAACGATGATATATCATTTGAAAACGTTGACTCCCGAAGACTTTGAAAAGTGGACCAAAGCACTGCGCACTCACAAAGCTCAGAATATGGCAAATGGGCATCAAATGAATGACGGCAATTTGGGCGGCGTTGCTGTCAGTGAAAAGGAACTTGCAGATCAAGCTAAAGAAGCTGCTGCTGTCCGGGAGGGATTGGCTGCCATTGATGGACAAATCAACTCTATTCGCGGCATTCTAGACACCATGGGTAACATGATTGGAGATGGCATGAATAGTCCATCTGGCCTGAGCCCGTCTCGCGCTCGCTTCAACTTCAGGCGAACATCGAGTAAATCGCTATCGTCAGCACGTCCTCCTCAAATAAATGCGTCCCCATCTTCATCTCCGAGGAATAATGTCAATGACAATGCTGCTGCTGAAGACGTCGATGCTACACAAATGCATTTCAAATTGTTAAATGCCATGAACAAGTTGAAAAAGCAAAGAGACGAAGTAGTGGATGCTTTCGACAAAAATCAGACTCATTGGAGCAAAATATATGCTGCTTATAAGGAGCTATCTGAAAGCAACTATGCCAACCAAAACAATGGGTTCACTGTGGAGAACGACGATATGGTCAGCGCAAGAGAGTCTTTCTCCACGGACAAGCGAGCATCAAGCTTTATTTCTTATCGTACTTCGAATCAGTCAGAGGTATTCTTTGATGCAGAAGAAATTGTCATCTCTTCTGATGATGATGACTATGCTTTGGCAGAAAATGATATCATTGACGAGAACGAAGAGGATGATGAGGGTAAGTTGTTGCGGTTCCTCGTACCTACAGCGAATTTTGGCGACCAACACTAACATATACATTATAGATCTTGTTGATAGTGACCAAAAATCTACCTTCAGTGGCATGCTATCTGAAAACGTCAAACGTCGTCAACTTTTACCGTCGCCATCGGTTGGGGATGCTGCGTCTGCTCTTTCTATATTCCGAAAGAATGTTGGCAAAGATCTTTCAACTATTGCTATGCCGATTTCAATGAACGAGCCCTTGAATTTACTCCAAAGAGCCTGTGAGGAACTGGAATATTGCCAATTGCTGACTAGGGCAAACCAAGCAGAAACTTCTATAGACCGCTTGATGTATGTTACTTGCTTTGCGATATCGGGCTACGCTTCTTCCCAATATCGTACAGGTAGAAAGGTAAGATATTTGCTTGACCAATGCATTTAAAAGAGGCAACATCTAATGAAGTCTTCGTCAAGCCTTTTAACCCAATGATGTGTGAGACATACGAGTGTATTCGACCGGACAAAGGCTTCAGGTTTATTGCGGAAAAAGTCAAACATAATCCGCCAGTAGTTGCTGTTAGTATTTCTCTCCCCATATACATCAATGCTACCAACAATGCTAACCAATCAATTTTTAGGCGTATGCGGAATCGAAAGATTTCCGCTTCTGGCAAAATGCTGCTGTAAAGAGCAAGTTCTGGGGTAAATCCATGGAACTTATGTCAGAAGGCACTGTACACGTTACTTTGACAGAGCATGATGATCACTATACCTATTCCAAGCCATCAAGCTGGGTGCGCAACATGATTGCTGGCAACAAGTACCTTGAGCATGTCGGTGAAATGAGAGTGCACAATCATAAGACGGGAGAATATGCTATAGTGCTTTTCAAGGAAGGCACTGGCGGTGGTATATTTGGTGTACCTACCAAACGCAACATCATTAGCGTCAGTATTTGCAATAGCAGTGGCGAAACTGTTAAAAAGGTAGTTGGTAAATGGAGCGAAAGTTTAGCTCATGAAATTGGCAAAGACCAATATGAAGTGATTTGGCGAGCGCAGTCTCCTGGTATTCCTGATCATGAGGACTACTATGGGTTCACCAAGTTCTGCGTAGAGTTGAATGAAATCACGGAGCTGGAGCGTGAAAAAATACCAATAACTGATACTAGGTATCGACCAGATCAGAGGATGTACGAAGAAGGTATGAAAAGTAGTGTCTTCATGATTCGTATGTTGGTGCAAGCTGCTAAAACAATTTGAATATAGGTAATGTTGACGAGGCAGATGTGGAGAAGCAGCGAATAGAACAAAGGCAACGCGATCAAAGAAAGAGATTTGAGGTAGAAGGAGGACAATTTGTGCCCAAATGGTTCGAATTAGCGGATCAAGAATTTGAGCTCTCAGAGGATGGCGAAAGCACTACCTGTCAAATATGGAAATACAACGGACAATACTGGCCAACTAGAGAATCACAAAATTGGCCCAGTGATTTGCTTCAATTATGGTAGACGAAACCAATATAGATAACTAAATACTGAATGTATTGTCATGCCGACTCTCTAATCACATGGATAATATTTGGTATTAAATAGAGCTTGTATGTCTATTCGTGACCAATGAATGTATCATAAGGAAGCAGGTCGTGTAAAACGTCAATGCGTGTGCTGTGCAACAGTATGTAGACAATATTGTTGTGTTTATGATAAGTATACAGGTATAAATTGCGAAGCGCCGTTGTTTACAGAGGTTGAACAATCACGTAGACGTTCAAAGCAATTAGGCCAGGAGTTGCTAAGACAGGCAGAAGGATAAACCGAAGTGTCTCTAACCAGTCGATTTATGCCTTGCAAGTTTCAATCGATCTTCTTGCTTGTCTGCAGCGGCAGCTAACTCTTCTAGCTTGTTTTTGGCGGCGAGAGAAGAGTGTGACGTTGTGGTTCGGACAATCGCTGGGCGCGATTGCGACGAAGGTGGGAGTAGAGACGCTTTGGACAGTGATATCGAAGCTAGGGATGTTATACTACGCAGCAGCGTTGATTGATCCTCTGAATTGTTATCGGAGTCCTGTAGAGCGTCAGTACTTGCTTCTCCAGCATGAGATGGCTCAGTGCTGTACTTGAGCTTATATAAAAGCGGCCAGCGTGCTGATGCACCCGTTGGGTTGATTTCTATTACTTTTTGTGCTTCAATAGACTTCTCGAGTTGCCATAAATTTGACAACACCGTTTCTAAATTCGTTCTGAGGCGCTCACTTTGAGCCCTAAATCCTCCAACTAGCAAACTTGTTATATAAATGCTTATAAGTTTGTATGGATTTGGATGATATGCTCACCTTGTCCGATTTTCTCTGCCGTCACTGCTGCTTGATTGAGCGACTGTGACATTTTCTTATTCACAGCAGATGCTGTGTCGTCCAAAATTTTACAACGATTGAATAGTCTATTTTGCTCTATTGTCACATCCTTTGAGCATTTGTTCATATGTGTCTGCAAACTATCCAAAATATCACTCAAGTAATCTGCAGCAACAGAGGCTAAAGACAAGAGATCAGGCCGAATGCTCAAGCACATCTCAATTACGATAGGTACCAGTAAACCTACATTCTACAGGTAAGCTTTTTGATAAATCCAAACTATCCTTATCCTCCTTCATACTTGAGGGGCCAATATTGAGAAATTTGCCGAGCTGTGTCTGGTTCATGGACAACGGTACTAACGGTTCTATCTGACGCTATTAGATTATGATGATGGTTAAAAGTGAACAGCCAACGTGTCTTTCATCCTCGCAACTACCTTCATGAGCTCTTTCACTTTGGCAATTTCCTTTTCTTCTTCATCATTCTTGCTGATTTCGGTGACGTTTACTATGTCCTAGTAGTGCGATCACTGTTGGTTAAAATAGACATAGTCGAGCGCTAGAAGTAATGTCGACATACCATAGCTGTTGAACTGCCTCCGTAACACTCTATATGTAGTAGAGTTTAGTAACCAGCATATACTGCAGTTACTAAGTCTGTGGCGATGCGCTTAAAGGGTGTCGAGAGCCACACCGTCTTCCTCCACCAAGGATAGACAATTGAAATATAAAGTCACACAATACAAAGTTCTCCTGCCATACCGTTTAACACAGCCAAGCATATGCCATCCGCTTCTCTTTCTAATATCTTTTGATAAACAATATAGTGTTTTGCTTCTTTAGCCTGTTTTGCAAACTTGTGCTATGGCTACCAATTCTTCCTCATGTGCTTTATTACAATTAATATGTCCAGATCAAATGTATAGCACGCCGAAAGACTCTATTACCAAAATACGTCAATGCCCCATTACTTAAATTACTGATTTTTCAAAGCCTTTTCAGCGCGCTTAATGGAAGCCTTGTCGGTAAGTGGTTGCCCGCCCATCATTCCTCCAAAAGGTGAATCGTTCTTGAAAGGTCGTCTGAGGTCACCAACTGCTGGCTCTCCCCAAACGTGAAGCAAAGCTTGCTTGGATAAGAAGAAAGTCTTGAACACAAGGATGGATTGGATAACTAGAGGTTGAGTGAACTTGAACTGCAAATGAAGAAAACCGATAATTCCGAGTCCAGTCAGAGTCTGGGTGATGGACTTTTTGATTTCAGCAATATCATAGTCTGAAAATCCGATATACGAAGGAATATAAAGTGATATTTAGCTGAGTGACGTGCGCAAAGTTTACAAAGACAATATCTTACCTTTGTTGGTTGTGACAACCAACTCTTCTTGACCTTTGGTGCCGTCCCATTCCTGAGCGGCTGGCTTAACATAGCGAAGAACAGTTGTATCTAACATTTGAGACACGTATTTTTAGAAGCAATCCTTCATATTAAAAGCGGCAGACCTATCAAACATACCATTCTTCTTGTCTACTACAGACATCAGCCAATAAGCCAAACCGATGACGGTAGCTTGAGCGCAAAGGTAAGTTGCCCGAGCATAAAATAGATTATCTGGATTATCAAGATTCAGTCTTTTGGCGAGCTGACCAAGAATAAGAAAGCTCGCGACGTTAAAAAGAGGATGATTCAGCCAAGCCGGTGGTGCCATTGTAGAAGTAGATGTAGATGTTTGTGGCGATCGTCGGTGAATTGCTTTTTGACGACCCGAATTGAGCAGTCTCACCTCACCCAAAGATTTCATCGACAACCGCCTCAGGGTGCCAGTCAAACTTTGCAACATATAAGTGGGGACTCATTCTTTTGCACTGCCAACATGTTTAGCAAAAACGGATCCATACTCTCAGGATATACTCAAGAAGAGGTAGCTATGCTATTTCATTGGCAAAAGCAACAACCGCCTGCTTAACGCGTTTGATATACATAGGCAACGAAACTCTTCTCCGATTCCAAAATCAAGGAGTATAGAGGACATCGTGAAAAGGTTCATACTGTGGCCTGGAATTGCGATGGCCGTCGATTAGCTTCGGGATCAGTTGATAAGACGGCACGAATATGGACTCCACACAGAGGAGTAAGCTAAACATTTTAAATCACCTCTACTCATTGATATCAAATCAAAACTGATGGAAAATATCTTTTACAGACAGACGTCCGTTACTCTGTTGAGCTTCGAGGACATACAGACAGTGTAGACCAGCTAGATTGGGATCCAACACATGCAGATCGTCTTGCAACCGCGTCTTGCGACCGCACAGTCCGACTATGGGATCAAAGAAGTATGCTGTTCTACAAATTCATGAAATTTGTTCGAGATATAGTCTAATTTACTCTCACAAGCCGGAAAATGCACCACAACGGTACAAACTGAAGGCGAGAATATTAATATCTGTTGGAGTCCAGACGGAAAGAATATTGCAGTTGGCGACAAGGTAAATATATGACCTTCCTATCTCTGTCAAAGGTGATCCGCGTCCTGAACTGTCATTACAGAACGATACCGTAAACATCATCGATACTAGAACGTTTGAGATCGTTTCGAAACAGCAATACAACATGGAGGTCAACGAGATTAGCTGGAATATTGCTGGAGATTTATTTTATTTGACAACAGGACAAGGCACCATAAAGATATTTGACTATCCGTCTTTCAAGCTACTTCACACCCTCCGAGCTCACACAGCAAATTGTTATTGTATTGAGATTGATCCTCGAGGTCGTTATCTTGCTGCCGGATCTGCAGATGCTACCGTGTCCCTTTGGGATCTGGAATCGTACACGTGTCTGCGATCCATGACTGAACTCAGGTATGGAAGGAAAAGCATGCGTCAGGTATGTCTGCAGTACTAACCGTATGGAAAATAGGTGGCCAGTACGTACAATAAGTTTCAGCCATGATGGCCAATTCTTAGCATCTGCTTCAGAAGATAGCTACATCGATATAGTAAGTTTATATTCATGTTTTTCCATTTATGAAAGCCATTATGTTAAATATCTCCCCTCCAGTCACATGTAGAACTTGGACAATCCGTAAAACACATAGATTGCTCTGCAGCTATGAATACAGTAGCTTGGCACCCATATGAATACCACCTGGCATTTGCTGGAGATGAAAAGGCATCTGATGGTTCATACGCAGGGAACTTTAAGATTTGGAGTGCTACAACTACTTTGGCTGCCTGAGCATTTGCTTTAATAGAGGCGGAGTGAGTCAAAGCCTATTAAATTAAATAAACTTGTACAATACTAGATCAAGTCTTTGACTCTGTGTTCGTCTTCTAGTATATGAAATTTGAGTCGTCATGAACACATTTACCTTACTAACATCACCTTTTACTACTTGCACTCTTGCAAAAAAGATATTCTGCCTCCGTGTCGGTTCATGTATGTTCATTTTATTTGAAACAGAAAGAGGGATATGAGAATGAAGTAGAAGTACATATTCAAAAGTTACACTGATCAGTGAATTCATCGGGAATCTTAGCAGCGCTATCGTCTGTTAGCAATTTTCAGCCTGGCTTAGTAAACCGGGGCAGCCATTGCTGGCATGCCCTTGGCTGACGGGAATTCATCCAAGTCTCTTAATTTTTGATGTTGGTTGTTACGCTTCAAACGTTGAGCATATGCGCTGATGGCTGATGCAAAGTAGAGCTAATGAAAACGTTTTAGGTACTTATCAAAATCCGCATTTCATGAATACATAAACTTACCTGCAAAGCATTTCCAACAAATACACAAACACCGAGTCCAATGGTTACATTGCGGATGGCTTGGCTACAGGCATCCTGAACCTCGGCCTGCTGATTAGGGATAGCTACAGGTGAATGGTATGGGGAATTACTGGCGGCTACGGAGTTGGTAACGGCTGCCTCGCAACCAGTTTCTACATCTGAACGTCGAACCAGTAGAATAATCCAGACAGCGAAAGAAGCTATCAAAGTCAAGATGACCATGATCCAGTACAATATACTGAAAATCAAGACCAAACGACGCTTTTGAGTGATACTTCCTACGACGCCGAGCAAGGAGCTAAGTGTATAAAGTATATAAATAGCAGCCATAGACCAAAACACTGGAGCGTACTGGCTGGATTGTATGGGATACATCGATTCCAAATCTATGGAGGAAGACAGTTAGTTCTCAAAAAGTCCGGCAGTTATGCCTTCCGTAACTACTTACGACTTTTAGACAGGAACAAGGAGACTGTGCCGACAAGATATCCAATCTAAAGTATAAAACATCAATAATCTGTAGTGCTGGCACGCGTTTCTTTTATACAAAGATACATACCGTTGACAGAACAGCGATAATAGTGACGCCGATTCTTAAGTGACCAGAAGATTAGTATACCAAACAGGATAGATAATCGAGTGGAATCGAGTGGCAATTGCTTCATCCCGATATCGTACCTTAGTGGGATACAGCAACAACATGTTGACATTCCCATTGTGATTTACAACTATAGATTGATTGATTCAAAAGAAGAAACACCGAGATTTTCAGTGTGCAGAGTAACTATAGCTGTTTCTCTGACGCTTAGCCACAGGCGGGACTCAGCCTCAGCTCATTGCCTCTTTTATTTGGCCCAATAAGGAAGAGACAAAAATAGACACAGCCCTTCTTAAACTAAACATCAAATCTACAGAACCAGCATTTTTACAATGTTAAGCTGAGGAAAATAACTTTGGTATACAATAAAAATTTAAAAGTATCCTCCATCCATCATATCGTTATCTAGTCTCTGTTTCGGTGGAGCCCTTCGCGGTCCACGTAGTCTTTCCCTATCTACCGGCGGGGCCATACGCTGTTCGCTTGGATGATCGTACATTGGCGATCGTCCTCTGGAGCGCTGCTGTCTATATTCATATTCTTCCATATCTCGTCTGGATGGACGAGGCTTCAAATCTGCTGGTGGTTCGCGACTGGGTGCGCTTTCTCGTGATGGCCTATAATTCTCGCCTCTCGATCTTTCGGTATAGTGGTCTACTTCCCGGTGACTTAGTCGCTCTCTTTCATGTCTTCTGCTTCTCTCATCATGTCTGTATTGATCGGGAACAGCCGTAGTAGCTGATCTGCTTAGCATGCGTTCTTCATTAGATCTGCTTGGCAAACGTTCTTCGTTTCTATTGATTGGGGTGTAAGTCTTCTCTCGACGAAGGCTGCGTGAGGAGTAATCATCGTCTGCATGGTGTCTATACTCCTCTCTACGCTCAGCTTCTTCTCTGAGTCGTTGCCTCTCTCGTTCGCGTGGTGTCAATTCAGGTGTTTCATCTCCAGCATCCCATAGTCTTTGCCTGTGGCGGGTATTTTCTGACATTCTACGATTATCGTCTTCACTGTATCTCTCTCTCTCCGCAGATCTACTTGATTTTGGTGTTTTAGAGTCCCTTAACCAGTGAGGTAAAGAGCCCCCTTTTTTCTCATGATGCTCGCGTAAAATACGAGATACATGAGTCTCTCCCTCCCAATCTGACTCATCGGACTCTAAAAACCGAAATTTTCAGGCACCAGCTTTTATATGTGACAGTGCATGAATACCTAACTTACCTGGTCCTTTGTCATCGCGATTTGGTATCTTTTCAGCCATATTTTGGGTCGCTTGCATCAATTTATCCCATAATCGTGCTCCTTGAGATGGTTGTTTATCTGGAGAAACGATACGATCAGCTCATTGACACTTGTAGCTTTAATCAATTAGTTATGTCCTATTGTATTTACCACCGTACGCTAATTGTTTCCATTTATCGTTTTGTTTAAGGTTACCCCATAATTTCTTGCCACTGCCGGATGGCGTAGAAGCACCAGAGCTACTTTCTGCAATGTCATTGAAGTAAATTTGCTGCTCTTCTTGCCCATCTGCAGCGGCATCTGCTGTGAGATTTCTTCCAAACTTAGGAGCTCTATTAGATTCTGATTTCTTGGAAGGCATTGGAGACGGTGGGGGAGATACAGATCTGACTGATCGTACCGGAGATCGATCTCGACCTATGTCTCTATTTTGTCGACCCGTATTATGCGTGGATGAAGGTAATGGAGGGAGAGGAGGGCGAACGACCTCCTCACACTTATGCCGCGCTGGGTACATTCCCACATCTTGACCACAATCTTTACATAGGACTACAATCTTTGAAACTCTGTAGTCGATTGCTTCGGCGCCCATGATTAACGATGCAATATCAAAGAATTGTTGCACAACAAAATGAAGGCTGTATTATATTTCAACATCCGATGGCATAATCCCTTTTCGGGCTATACCCCTGAGAACTCCAATTTACAACCGGAGCCATTACTGTTTTTCGAAGTGTCTATATGAAACATTGTCGCAAAGTAGTACTATATACAACGGTTATAGCATACTTGAAGATAATATACACTTTTTTCGAAGAAAAGGTGACGACGCTTTAACTAAAATTGATTTTAGGTCCAAGCTAACTCTATTTACGATAGAAGTATACAACGTATACCTCCAAAATTTATTCAAAATCTGGAGATTCTACAATAGTCATCTTCTGTTATAACATATCTCTCAATCGTCCCAGTTATTGCTACAGTCACCATACATAGCAGATGATCCGCTTGGCCCATATGAAATACTGTTCACCCACTGTGCATTACTGACGTACGAATTTGTAGGAACGACTTCATAATTACCAGTACAGTCAGTCGTCGAGAATATCTTGACTGTTCCTGCCCCAGTACTTTGTCCAATTTGCCAAGTAGTTGTGCCTTTCAGACATAAGCATTTTCTAGTTTCGACGCATGGCAGATCATCGCATTGTCCTTGTGGAAGCGGTCCAGTGCACGTATAAACGCCGCAGTACTCTGCACAGGTGCAAAATCTCAATAGCAGTAGCAACACGAATAGGCTTGTTTGGATTTCCAGAGACTTGTACATTTTATCAATGGCTCAATGAATTGAATTTGATTAGGAGTTGAGAAAAAGACAATTCCATAAGCAATTTGTATTTATATGAAATTTCATAATTCCTAGAAAGCATGATTGGTCGTACAATATCGCAGGATTAAGCATATACCCTGAGATCTTTTGCACCCGTAGGCTTTTCAATCGACATAATACTGTCAAAATGACCGTCACGCCTTTTTCGATACATAAGCTCAGGTTAAACACCTATTAACCTATAGACACATTCCATTTCATACGTGCGAGACTTGCGTCGATATATTTGAAGTGTGGGAGGCAAAAACATTTAACGGTCACCCAGGTGCTTTTACTGCGCAATATCTGTGGTGTTCAACATTTACTGCGCAATAAATATGTGGCTACATTGCAACAGGATATATGGGTCGACTTATTACGTACAAGCAAAAAAGCTGAAAAGCACATGGTCCAGATCCGATATCTTTGCCTTTCTATGGCGATTACTGCCATTTCTAAATGTTTACATGTTTACCTCAACAGTGCCTTTATCCAGTGTTACAACTTCTACGATATTACAAACTTGAAATGTTCAGCGGTGCTGATTTTTACCGTAGAAATGTGAATGAGCATTTAATCTCCACGAAAATCCCTTGTATCCAAGAGTCAACAGATGATACTATATATGGCCATAATCTGGCGTAAAGGACCCGTCGAGCTTATGTAAACATATATAATGGTTATACTTTTCATACAAATTTTTTTCTGACATGTAATCTGCTGTTAGCAAATACATGACAACAATTTCAAAACGACATTCTTAAAGTATCCGAAAATCTTGTTTGATAACCTATCGCTTGTATTTTTTTTAAATTAGGCTGTCAATGAATATTAGATATAGATAAATAGGTGTAAAACAATATCTTTGATACTATGGCTGGTACAATAAAGAACAAAACGTCAAAGAATTTTAATGCAATATCAATTGAAAACCCAATGGTGAGATTGGCTACATATCTGTCTTGACATGATAGTCATTGACCTTTTGGCCGTATCCTCGATATCCAACTTTTAGAATACTCGCATCCGTATCTTGTAAAAAACTCCCCCTATCATAATCGCACATTATCGCAATTACATGCACCTTGTCGGATTTGAAAAGGCGGCAATCTGGCCACTGCCATTTTCCGATTGCCATTCCCTTTGCATCTAAACTGAGAGCCATCATAACTCTATGACTTCTCATCAGCTGCTTTCACACGCATCTTCTGACGTCAACTGAACAGCCTATATGATTTGCTTCCACACATCAGAAATATATATAAAAAATCCGGCCAATGCCGTCATATCTCAACTACATGGACAAATAAATAATTATGACTTTACTACATTGAGTCGATGCATCTAATATACCGTTAGAGCCGGCAATCTTCACAAAAAAAACGATACTTTCTATTATGGCATAACCTTTAATAATATAGATACTACATTCAGGGAAAATACAAAGATTTATCTAAGCATTCTTCAAAACGCAAACTCATTAGTTTAGTCCCGAATACTAAACGAACATCAGCCTAGAGATGCTATAATAGTTTTCCATGTTTTCGTGGAGTTTATAAAAGATAGTAATAAAATATTTAAAAAGTAAAAATTATTATTTGGTATAGATGTACGTCTCCTCAATCATTCCTTAAGCCGGTGAGTTGAGTAGAGAAGGAGTGAGTTCTCTAGGCTCATGTTCGGAAGTTTGATGGATTTTATAAACTTCTTAGAGTAATTTATTTCGACAGAAAAAGCCTCTATCTATGGACAACTCAATAGAATTTGCTGAAAAGAGCTCGTATAGATGGTAGGTAGTTGTATAAACAATTTGCAGCGATTCTATTCTAAGAAGCAGCAAACCTCTAGTCGTGATGTAATCTGGTTAAAACTTATGTTAGTTTTGGTTATTATCAACATTAGCATCCAAAGTATTGGTCTTCACACAGCAATATGTATAGCGGAAACAAGACAACAAAGGCTTACATACAACATGCATGTTGCGAGATTGCAGTCTGACCGCATAAGTACAATTTGGAACATGCAATGCAACAAACATATAAATCTTCCTAAAACACGGCTCGGCAGTTTTCTGGCTAGAGAAAAGACAATCAAACACATCAGGAACGATGATGTCAGATCCAGAAACTCAATAATGCTCTAATATCATTGCTTGCAATACAAATTAAATTGTTAATCTCTGAAATTTCCTGTAATTGTACATTGAGTACTTTTTTAAACTAAAAGCACAAACCTACAGGATACTGAGGACATAATAAACGGAAATACAACCATTGCAGTGCTTCTTAGGAAATCGGCAATCCGTGTTCCAAAATCACAATTTCTTACGCGCAGACACTAATAAATGCAGTCGCCTGAGTTGCGTTTTAAATAAAATACTAAATGGGGATCCATTATTGCTAGCCTTACTTTAAGCTACAGCCAAACGCAGCATTACCAGAAGCTGTGATCTGAGAAGTCGGTATTCCTTGAAAAATACTATATAATCACAATTACTTAAAGCATTTATGAATAAGCGAACAACATCAACATGTCGCGATTCATGGTCTTTCTATTACTCACATTAACTTGCATGCAAATTCTGACATTCTCACTAGTAATGTCAACTGATTATATTGACCCATCTGTGTGCGGCCGAAGGCTGACTACCAATGAAGTTGTATGCTTATTTCCTTTGAAGTTCGAAGCCTGCCCTCACCTATCTTGCCTATGCAAATCTCGGTATTATGAATTCAATAAGACGTCAGAACAAGTATATCATAAAGGCAAATACTTCCTCTATCAAAGTCACGAAGTAATTCCGTGTACCGACGTTAAATGTGGATGTGTTATAAAATAAACTTATAACAAATAAACCTAAAGCTATGTTCCATAGGATCTCAGCGTTTTTTCCAAATTTCACAGCCAAAAGACTCCGACGAAGCCCTAACTCTATTCCTCGCTCCAGTGCAATGCAGTATGTGTACATTTGGTAGACCACACCGACGTAAGAGAGGCGGCGGAGCCGACGGCGCACCGGGAACAGACGGGGCAGAGCCAACGGCGCAGGGGGGACTAGAGGCTGAATGAGCGCAGGCATATGAA